>OY720040.1:1340453-1718420 GCA_963082485.1 Eudonia mercurella
TATAAATTGTTTGGCATATATTTTGTGACTCTCCATACTACTATTTTGTACCTAATAACTCTTCTCGTTCGTATATGCCGCTCTATGGCACGTACACAGGCTTTCATACATTTTTCAAGGCACCAACGTAAGGCACGATTCTTTGTACAATAATATACAGGGTGCTCCTTCCAACTGGGTTAGTATGGGATAATTAGAATGACAAAAACATAAGCCACATCGTCACTCAGGATAATTTTTGAGTTCCTCTTACTTATACATTTGAATTGATCACCCTGTATAATGGGTAGGTACGATATAAAATTCAGATTATAATACATTATATAGGCTTAGAAGTTTGAACTGTTGAAATTCTGTAATAAATACAAAACGAAATAAAGTGTTAAAAAATTTAAATAATATTTATACGATAAATTTTTGATCCACAAAAAACTATCCTATTTTTTTACTGATTCAGTTCAAAGTCCTAAGTTAAACATATAAGATTCTTTCGTCACTATATGGAACTCTTTATGGCACTGTATTTGTAACTGACATTGCTCAGAGTCCTGACATAAATGATATTATTTATATTATTAAATATATTACCAATAACAAATACTTTTTTAAGCGGTTATAACATATACTTTTCAACTTCAGTCTTCATTGCAGAAATCTCAATAGGCAATTATAATCACAGTAAAAAATATTTAGTTGCGAATTTATAAGGTGCCGTTCATAAACAACAAAAGGCCATCGAAAGGCTGCATTGAATCGTTTCACTAAAAAAACAATACATAAATATATAATGGGTTGTATTTAATCGATCACCAAACTAACCTAACCTAACCCACAAAAATACTAAGTTAGCACCTAAAAATACAAAGTTAGCACCTAAACTACTATTTAGATGCTAACTTAGCATTTTAGGTGCTAGCCTACTATTTTTTTGTGGATCAATTTATTATTTCTCATAAATAATTTGGCATACCAAGTATCAAAAATGTTAATCCAAGTTTCTAATTATATTGCTTGCAACTTGAAAGTATCAAAACGTATCGGTTCATGCGTACAATGTAAAACTAGCTATCGGAAGAAAGAGCTATTATTATTCATTTATTTACTTAAAGGGATCATCATTATCATCATTATCTTAGTCCACTGCTGGACATAGGCCTCCCCTAATGAGCGCCATAGCGCCCTGTCCCTTAAAGGGATAAAACTAAAATAATTGTAATTGTGAAACGATCCAAATCAACCCACGCGCATTCACTCAAACCTGAACACCTAGTACTCTATCAACAACAAATTCATATCTCACATCTTCAGTCTTGACTTCTGTCTCTTCCTTCTCACACTTGGGCAGGTTCTCGTAGCAGGGCTCATTGAGGCAGGGGTTCTTGCACTCTATGACTTGCTCCTCATTGTTTACGGTTGAGTTTTGCTTGGCCGCGTCGGATTTCTCTTGGGGCTCGGTGCGACTGCGCAGCTCGTAGAACGTCTTGGACGACCGTCCGTCGGGGGTCCGCCTCTCTTCTAGTTCTTCTTCCCAGTCGTCTTCTGAGGCTACGTCATCCTCGTTGGGCAGAATTGGCACTGTGCTTTTGCTGCGGGTAAAGAACGCCATCTTTTCCCTGAAGACAATGGAAGGTTGATTTTAGACTTTATACAAAGAACAAAAAATAAGGCCTACCTCTGATGTCGTTATATGTTATCTGATCGGTCTGAGACCCAGTGTACTTGGTTCGGTTAGTCGTCGCCTTTGTTCTTAGACCGCCTAGTAGTTACTACCATTTCATCTAAGTATGTCGTCATAGCAACAAAACGTTATGACGATTCAGACATAAAGAAAACATAACTAGTTTTTCAGTGAAGATTCCGGATGAGGCGCTTCCACTCTCAGCCTTATCGTCTCCTAACGAAAGCCTTAACGTCACGTCTCTAAGAAAAAACCAAGCTGTTTCATGCTGTAAAACTAACAAAAAAATTAATGAATCCTGAACGAATATGAATTGAGATAAGAGAGAATATGAGAGATAGATAAAGATATGAATTTCGTGACTTGTCGTGTAGTTTAGATACATACTACAGTCTGCCTATTCCAATCACTGCTCAATAAATCTATACTAATATTATACAGAGGAAACCTTTGTATTTTTGTATGTATTTATGTTTGCAACGAATAAACTCAAAAACTGCTGGACCGATTTAAAAAAATTCTTTCACCATTAGAATGCTACATTAGCGCTAAGTAACATAGGCTATATAAAAAAAGAAAAAAAGAAATACGGTACGAAGTCCGCCGGGCCAGCTAGTCTATTATAAAAAAGTCAATATGAATTTTACAAGAAAAAAAAAACTCACTTGAAGGTGACCAGGTCCGGCTTCCTGCCACCCTGGCGCGACTTCCTCAGCCGGTAGATCTCGCGGCAGGTGCGGTGGAGCAGCTTCGCGGCGCGGTCCGTCGGCTCGGCGGGCCCGGCCAGCAGCCGCCGCAGCGACTCATCTTCAGCTACCCACGCGGCAACGGCTGGGTCGTTACGAGTGCACGCTTCTTCTAGCCTGTGGAGGATATAATATTGTTTATTCACATCACCAGCTCATTTCATGTCCTTACTAATGAGGTACGAGCCTTCCGTATGAATGGATAAGGAGAACGGGCTATGAACCACTACGCGGGCCCAGTGCGGATTGGTGGGTGTTAACGATTGCTAATGCAGCCGGGACCAAAGGCTTTACGGGCCTTCTGAAGCACGGAAGAAGGAGGAAGATGTATAAAGTATTCTATGTGCTAGTCCAGGTCACGATCTTTCTGTCTTCAAATCCGTCCATTTTTTTTTAATATATCTTACTGTTAACCTTTCCTTACCATTTTTTTTTTATTTTTTGCCTTATGTTAAGTGATGATAAGGCCAATGATGGAAGCGCACTTCACCCGGGACCCTCAGTTAGTGAGGCACTGGCTATCTTATCTTTTAGCTGCCGGAACACAACAATGCTACAAACATTAATATTATGTCGACATATTTAGATAGGATGGTAGTTAGCCAGGCGGACAAACAAGCCCTACCACTAACCAAATCGAGTACACAAACGTGTACCCACCACTGGGAACCCATAGCTGGAGTTCTAGAATGATGCGATTACCAACAATTTTTTTTTGTTTACTTAGATTACATTATATAGTCCGGATTTCTGTCTGACTTCTCCTTACCACTTATTGAAAAGCCTTGTTTCTTGTAAACTTTTTATATACTGACCTCTTCTTCAGGTGAGAGAGATGGGCGATTTCGTTGCGCAGGTCGGCGAGACGGTCGTTCTGCGCGTGCAGATCTAGCGTCAGGTCCAGGGAGGTGCGAGCGGTGCGCGTGCGCGTCGAGCTGCGCCGAAGCGCGCCACCGGAGACGCGGCCCCATCTGTAGGCGGAATAATGGTATTGAATTATATTAGTATATAAGGTCACATTTTATCAACTGCAAATATTTTGAGGATAAATTCAACAACATATATGTATATGTTTTATAAACTATTTTTATATTATTATTTATATATTTGTAGTTTATATAAACTATTTTTAAAAAAAACCTTAAATTTTCATACGCTAGTTTTCAAGAAAAACGCCAAAAGACATTTCAATTAAAAAGAAAAATAAAGCACTTTCGGTTGTTTAAATTCAAAGGAGCCGAGACAGAGAGGCCGCTCTTAAAAATATTACAATTTTTGTGTCAGGAAAAGTAAATGTTAGGGCCTTATTTCTCTGATATAATTAGATGTTTTGTCAAAAAATTGCAGTTGATAAAAAGTGACATTATAATTATATTTTAATAATAAAAAATATATCAATTGTGCAAGTTAACTACATAATTATAAATTTGGTCAAATTTTTGGTAAAAAAGTACTTTTTTTGGTCTTTTGTGTAAAGATAAATAAAATCAGTAATCCATAAATGTATCTCAAACATAATATTTTGCTGCTTCTAACAATTCAGTTAGAGGTTTCATTTTATTTTTACAAAAAAAACTCTTTTGTAACTTTGATGAAAAGTAGCAGTACTTCAACCATTGATATAATATTAATAAGTACCCATGATAAAGACTAACAGTGGTTCCCACAAATAGGACGACCCTGTGTAGACTTGCAATTTGTAGCCTGCACAAATGATTTCGAATTTTGAGTTTACCTATATTACTTACATCTTTAGATTGGTCGCAGCAGTTTATTCAAAGACACAATTTTTTCTTTACAAAAAAAACAATGTCTTCGATCATCATTGGTAAAGATCTGAAACTGACCTGAGTGATCTGCGCTCGCGCACGCTCCTGTCGAACGGTATGCCCGTAGGCGGCGGCTGGAGGGTGCCCCGCCGCGCGTACTGCGCCATCGACGAATCAGACTCCGAGCGGTTAAGTCTGCAACAATAGCCATTATTATTCGAGTGTTCGACTCGACAGAATGCATCTATCAACAAATAACTTGTGTAGGGCATGTGGGGAGGAAACGGAGTCAATGCAGCACCTACTGTGTGACTGCCACTCCCTGGCTAGGAAAAGAATGGGACTCCTGGGGTCGGCTTATCCGAGACCGGAGGACTTCAGGCTCTTCGCTCTTAAGGACGTGGCCAAACTTATGGCATCTATCTTTACAGAGGAAGAAGAGTGAATGGACGGGGTTGCACAAAAGATCCCGATGGGTCGAAGTGCTACTGCAAGAGGGAAACCTCAGCAGGCCCCACTAAGATAAGATAAGATAAGATTCGAGTGTTCCAACCATTACACAACAGGCAGAGTTATTTTCAATCTTATCGGAAGTCAATAAGGTTTAATTTAGTTACTAGTGTTACAACTCATAAACAGGCAAAGCATGCTGTTAAGGGTTTAATTTGTTGAGGTTTCTATTTCGCCAGTGCTTGTTGAATGACTAAATATAAACTTTTAATTTAAATGAAACAACTTTTACGGATCTACTCGCGTTTATTTTACACATTACTTTAAGTGTTACTTTAAATGTGTAGTGTTCGCGTAAACTTTAGAAAACAATATAAACTTTTAATTCAAACTCTTTAGAGAACTATACAGGGTCACTTTTTTATCACCGTCCAAACCTTCTGAGATGCCTCCCGTGATACAAACGACCAACTCTTACTATTGGACCAACTCCCTAAATCGAAAATAATTTTCAGCTGTTCCATACAAAACATCAATATCTCATCAATCTCGAGCTTCTCTGTGCTTCGGAAGGCACGTTAAGCCGTTGGTCCCGGCTGCATTAGCAGTCGTTAACAACCACCAATCCGCACTGTGCCCGCGTGGTGGTTTATGACCCTTTCTCCCTATCCATCCATAGGGAACGCTCGTGCCCCAGCAGTGGGAACAAAAACTAAGCTGATGATGATGATGATGATGATGATGATGATGATGATGATGATGATGATGATGATGATGATGAACTGTATAGTGATGGATTGTTTTATGGTACGAACCTGCAAATGTAGTGGCCCCTGCTGATGCTCTGTGGTTGTGGTGAAAACGTTTGAGATCTCTTGATTGTGGCTAAAGGCTCTTCGGGGTTTGTGTTTACTTGCTGACTTTTCCTATGAACAATAATTATTAAGTATAAATAAAATTGTCTACTTATTATTTGATCCAAACAGGATCGATTTATTAAAAAAACGTTTTCATTAATGATGTTTTTTTTTAAATTTATAATGTAATTGTAAAATATATCAAAAAAACATTAATAATGACGTGACAGTAAATTTTAGACAGAACACACGAATAAAAATAAAATAAATTTATTAAGTAAAAAAATCATTAATTTTGTGGTTTTAGTGAAACTGCAAAAATCTCAAGGTTAATTGTGTTACGGTCACGGAAATAACCACTCGTTTTAAACCATTACAACCATGTCACAATAAATATGACCATCTATATTCCAACTTCAATCGATTAAGCGTCAGATTTATTTAGACACGGTTGTTTAATGATTCAGAGATAATTCCAACAAGCAACTTCCCTTCGACCGTACCTACTTGTATATACAAAAACACGTGATACATTCACATTGTGCTGTGTTTCATGCCAATCATGCAAAACCTTATTTATTAAACGATAATTTAAATAATTAATTCAAAACATGCACAAAATGTAAAGTTATATTGCCACGCAAAAAGGATTCTAAGGGTACCTAGTTTCTAAGTACAACTTTATACATAATGATTATTTCGAATAACTGAACAGAATCCAAAAAATAACACATGGAAGTACGTACATTTTGTACAATACGACGAATTTATTAAGAATGTATTGTACATGATCAAAACGGATTTGATATAAAAGGCTAAATAAGAAACTTACAAAGTGAAAATGTTTAATAATTAAAAACCACAAACATTAAAAGAAATAGAAAGGACCTCTCATTAAAAAAAAACCCAGAAATCATAATTAATAGTCGTAAAATAAATCAAATCAACAAACCAATATTACGGTTTGTAATTGGGAGGAAACAATTATTGTTATAAATTAAAAATAAACTATTATTCCCTTAACACACTCTTAACGCAACAATAAACGTTACAGTCATTAACACAACAACCATAATCAAGCGTACACATCCCAAGCACAATGTAAACGTACCTATATACAAGAATACATATATACAATGTACGTGTGTACAGACGGGCTATTTCCCGGGGGCGGTGCAGGCGGGCCGGCCGTCCGCCTCCACTCGTGGCACCCTCACATATCTGGTGGGAGACAGGGACGACGCTTATAGTACCGACACCTTTGTTAGTATACTATGTATGTATATTGCCTTAGATTACGTATTAAACATATTTAAGGAATGTAAAACATATGCTGAGCGGATACCAATTTGATATTATGTATAAGTGATGTTCCTGTGTTTTGAATTTATTTTTGTGATGTATTGTACCACAGTAAATTTTTTTTTTACATTTAACCTGTATCACCGTATGTATCAAAAATTTTAACTCTTTGATTTACAGCGCTATGGATAGTTTTAATTAGTATTCCAAATTTAAAAGGGTCAATTTTACAGTGGCTTTTGGTAGTATCATTCAGTCAAAAATAAGTTTTATTAAAACTAAGAAAACGGTCTGCAAAATGTAATTACAACGTTACTGATTGATAATAGATGAAACCAAAAGAGAAAATAAGATTTTTTTTTTTTATTCTACCGATATTAAGGTCTATGGTCAATGGAATGTGCTATTGAACACCACATTTACCTCATACTGTTAATATTCTAATAACGTAATCTAGGACATAATTATTGTTCCCACTATCCTTATTAATTTTAACAACATAATTAGCCACAACCAATTAACTAAGGTTAGAAACATGTACAGCATTGCACTGTATATTATATATAAGGTCACATTTTATCAACTGCAAATATTTTGAGGATAAACTCAACAACATATATAAACTATTTTTATTAAAAAAACTAAAATTTTTATACGCCAGTTTTAAAGAAAAACGCCAAAAGACATTTCGATTAAAAAGTAAAATAAAGCGCTTTCGGTAGTTTAAATTAAAAAAAGGCGAAACAGAGAGGCCACAATGCCTTCACCGCTTGCACGTGCCCGTAGTTTCATTCAAAGGAGCCGACAGAGAGGCCGCTCTTAACAATATTACAATTTTTGTGTCAGGAAAAGTAAAGTAAGTAATAACTAGCCTGAATTTGTTTTAAATGCTAGGGCCTTATTTCTCTGATATAATTAGATGTTTTGTCAAAATATTTGCAGTTGATAAAATGTGATCTTATATTATACATATGTATTTATTTCACCGACTCCAGCTTAAAATTAAAATAACCATCTGAATATGAAAATGATATAATTATTAATAATTATTAATGAACCTTTTGTCTGCTTGGTGCCTCGGTGGTATAGTGGCAAAGCGCTCGGCCCAATACCCGAAAGTCGTCGGTTCAATTCCCAGGTCGGGCAAAATGTGTTTCGGATTTTTCGATGCATAGCCCGGGTTTGTTATCACCAACCCGCATTTGGCAAGCGTGGTGATTAAGCCACATTACCCATTAATTGTAGCGATGACTTGATTTCAATGATGGAGGCCTTTGCCCAGCAGTGGGACAGCTATAGGCTATTTACTTTACTTACTTACTGCTTAGTGCCAGATCCGTCCTACAAACAATTAAAATTCTATTGTGCTGTATTCGTAGCAGACGACAGTGTAAAATAGTGCCGGAATGAAAACGTTAGTTTGTTTTTGAGATGTTTATTGTAGGGATAAGTGAACACAAAAAGAGACCGCGGACTATCGCCAGCTTCTTTTACACAACAGCGCCCTGTGTCCACATAGTTGTAAACTAGTATTATTTATATATTTGCGAATTTGCTGTGTATGCGAGTGAGAGAGCATGTTTCAATTGCGAGCCGTTTAGCCGCGATTCGGCTAGATGGCGCTGTTTTACAGACAGGTTAAAGTCAATATTTTTATTATTAAATTTCAGTTACTGTTAATCTGTATTTTCCGATTGTTGAACAAAAGCCTCCCCCTCTATTCTCTCATTCACTCATCACGATTTTGCACCACCGTTTGCCAGTCTCTCCCAACGGCGTCCAGCAGTCCCACCACCACAATTTTTTTTTAATAACATTATGCTATGACGTAATTATCGTGAAGTCACTAACCTCCTGTGCAGCTGTCTCGCTCCCTCCGGGCAGAAGTTGCACTCAGTGTTGGTCTCCTTCTCCGCAGTGGGAGGATGGAGGAACTCCTCCTCTAACGCTATGTCCTCGGGAATGTAGTCTTCGAATGAGTCTTCCTCTACTATCTGTTGGAGAATGACATTTAAGGTGTTAACAATAAGGATGATATCGCTCTATTAGACCTTCATTTATTGTTTCTTGTACTAGCTGTTGGAGAATGACATTTACGACGTTTGGTATAAGGTTGGTATCACTATATGGACTTTTTTAATTTGGTTCACAAAACTGATTGTGTTCATCATTAATATTATATTATTAAATATTTATATAAAATACAGTGAAAAAATAAACGCTCACCCGACCCAGCCAGGAATCGAACCTGGGTCTTCCGCAATCTGGGCGGCTGCACTGACCGTTATGCTACCGGGAAGGCTGACGTAAGCGCTGGATTTCATTACTGCTTTTTGATTTTTGAAATGCTTTAGAGCGACATTATATTATCACTTAACATCAGGTGAGATGAAAGCAAAGTACTTACTCGAAAGAAATAAGTCCAAGCATCATTAAAGTAAAATGACGTCTCTGAGTGCGCCAGTAAGACGTAAGATGATGGTATTATAATGAAGGGTTGGAATACTCCAATTTCTTACCTGATTGAGTGGCTCTCTCGACTCCTCATCGTCTGATGCTGAATTGTCACCGCAGTCTACGTTGCAGTCCGCACCCGTCATACTTTCAGGACCTGAGGGATTAGGAACAGTTATTTCTCTAGGGTTTTATAAATATAGCAATTATCTTAGAATACTGATACATTGTAGTGTATATTTATATTATAACATAAGCGAATGTTGCACCGCCAAAACCTTACAGGGTTATCTGGGTATGATCTAGTAGCTACTTTTATGTAAATTAATTATAAAGATATAACAAAACTCATCCAAATATTTTAAAACTTAGAAAGTTTTTCATTCAATTTGTTCACATCTTGACACATTTAAAATTAATTACTTACAAATAAATGTATAACGTAAGTGACTGTTTAGCTTCATTGTAAAACATAGCAGTTAAAGTCACTAGTAGAAGAAGAACAACTTTGAGACTTTTACATGGTCCTTCGAGCCGGATAACGACCTATGGATTGAGACCTTGCCACAACAACTGCGTTTTATTCCAAATAGACCTTGAGCCTTTTTTCTGTATTACTAACCTCTGTTCCTCGTAAGGGTTGAAGTCTGCGAGGATATGACTGTGGATTCATCTGAGCTCTCATCCCTCCTCATACATCGGAAGCTCAACACGTTGTACCATTTCTGCAGTACTGTTTCAGGGTCGTAGTCTGCTAAGCTGACTTGTGCACAGCCCTGTCAAAGGAAATTGGTGTTAAACTTGTATGGGATAAGGTTGTTTCTCGTTTGGGAGGTGGATAATCAGTTAGAATCGCTCTCGCCTTGTTGTTTTCTTCACATGGCACTCGAGGCTTGAAGCCGAATACTCGAATTTGGCTAGTTGTCATCATGAAAGCAGTACTTAATTTAATTATATAATTACTTTACTGTACACACTTACACTATAAAACAGATACGTTTGCATTTAATATATCTGCATTTTCATTGTAAAAGCTTAACCCTTTGAGCGTCGATCGAGCACCAGGTGGCCGATAACAATTAAAATTCTATTGTGTCTGGTATTCGCGCGCTCGAACTCTTAACTTGTCGCAATTTCATTGTGGAAAAGATTTTTGTATTAATAAATATGTCAAGTTGACTTGTAAAGTGACAACTTTCAATCATCTGTGGCAGTTTTATGTCACGCAACAAAAGAGATCGAACTATAATTTTTATGAAAGTTAATATGAAGTTATGAAACTTTCGCAAAAGGGTGACCAACAAATTATAATGTCGAGCTGTTCCGTGCTTCGGAAGGCACGTGTAGCCATTGTTCCCAGCTACTACAGCTGCAGTCGTTAAGGCGAAGGGTGAGGCACTCTAGCGCCACCAATTGATAATTTGACAATTACTAACGAACCGGATCTTTTTATAAACATTGCGTACCGTCCGACAACAGGAAAGCATCCATAGTATTTATTTGCATCCATAGCACTACTTTTTGTTGCGTGGTTTATTCACAAAACGGGCTATCGCATTTATTCACAAACAATGGCCACTTTTGGTGTTAGCGAATGAATACAAAAACAAACCTAACAGTAGTGCACAATTATTAAATAATAGATGTTTGCCTAGTGTCGGAAGGTCCGCAATGTTTGAAAAAAAATCCAGTTTAGCAGTTATAAAATTAAATCTATTAGCGGCGCTAGTGTGCCTTACCCTTCGCCTTAACAACTACCACTCCGCACTGGACTCGCGTTGTGGTTTACGGCCCGTTCTCCCTTTGTTGTTTCCATCCATTGGGAAGGCTCGTGCTCCAGCAGTGGCGACTTAAAAAGAGACGTAATGATGTATGACGTGAAATAAACGTTGAATAACTCACCAAGCATTCCGTTCCCTGCGTCAAGTTGACTTGCAAGGTCGCCGCCCTCAAAGCCCTGGGCCCTGCCACCGAAGCTCTCTGCACCAGTCTCCAGCTGAGTGCGGCCCCGCGCCACGCCAGAGCAGCGCTGCTGAACGGCACCCCGCAGCCAGAACCCACCACGAGGGCACCACGGACCGCACTGGAAAAACAACCTTATTGTAGCAAGCATAACACACAAATCAGTAGTTAACATATAGGTAAGCTAAGGAGTGGAACTCGTTGCCTGCTGACTTGTTCTTTTTTTTTTTTTTTTTTTTTTTTTTTTTTTTTATACGTAGCACGGCAAATGACTCCAATTCACCTGATGTTAAGTAAATATGGAATCCAGATGCGACGATAACTGGTGCAGCGTGAGAACAGCGCAGCGTCAGTTATCCTCACTTTGCCGGCCCACAAGGTGCCTCTTCACGCCTCGTTTGAAGGACCCCATATCATAGGAAGGAGGGAAAACGTGTGCTGGCAAACTATTCCATGTTTTGGAGGTGCGACAAAAAAACGAGTCACCAAATTTCTTAGTGCGCGATGGAATATTAGAGACAGTGAAGCGGTGACTCCGGAGAGCAGCACGTGTACTCCTATGGAAGAAGGGAGAAGGTGGGATGAGGTCAAAGAGTTCTTCAGAGCACTCGCCATGGTATAAGCGGTAAAACACGCTGAGTGACGCAATATCTCTTCGCAATTGCAGAGTTTCAAGAGTATTTGTGACGTCTGCGTTGCCGATAATGCGTACAGCGCGACGCTGCAATCTGTCCAAAGCATCGAGAAGGTACTTTGCGGAACCGTCCCAGATGTGCGAGCAATACTCCACGCAAGACCGTACCTGTGTCTTGTACAAAAGGCACAACTGGTCAGGCGTAAAGAATCGCCGCACCCTGTTCAGAATACCGAGTTTTCGCGAGGCTGTTTTGATCACGGCTTCGATGTAGTCCTTTTGGTTCAGATCGCAGCGAATCGTCATACCGAGCATGTTGATACTGCTCTGCAGGCTTAGAGATGTACCCTGAAGAGTTGGAAGGGGAAAGAATGGTGACTTTTTTGCCGTGAACGCACACACCTGTGTTTTCTTGGCATTGAACTCAACAAGATTATTGGAGCCCCATTTAGATATGAGGTCCAATACCCGATTGAGCTCAATGACAAGATTCACTCGGTTAACTTCGGTTTCGACCCGCCCAGCCGCTGGGTGACCGTTATATCCCCCATGCACTGTGCTATCATCTGCATAGCAATGAATATTTCCAAGTGGAAGCATATCATTGATATGCAGAAGGAACAGCGTGGGGGACAGAACGGAACCTTGAGGGACACCAGCGTTCACTGACATGAACCGCGAAGCGCATCCATCAGACAGGACACGGATTCTCCGCTCATGTAGGAAGCCAGCGACCCAGTTGCAGAACTGAACTGGCAGACCGTATGCCGGGAGCTTGGAGAGAAGAGCTTTGTGCCAGACCCGATCAAAAGCCTTGGCTATGTCAAGGCTAACAGCCATTGACTCACCACGCTTGTCAATAGCCTCACCCCAGAGATGTGCAACGTACGCTAGAAGATCACCCGTTGATCGTTTCGGCCGAAACCCGTATTGGCGATCATGAATTATGGAGTGTTCTTCCAGGTAGTGTACAAGTTGTTTATTTAAAATACGTTCCATGATTTTGCACAAAACTGAAGTAACGGCTATGGGGCGGTAATTAGATGGGTCTGACCGATCTCCTTTTTTGGGGACCGGTTGCACATTAGCTTCTCTCCAAGATTCCGGCACACAACCAGAAGAGAGCGAGAGACGGTAAAGGCGCGTTAACACGGGGGACAACTCCGCTGCACACATTTTCAGGACTATTGCTGGGATGCCATCAGGGTCATTAGCTTTCCGGACATCGATTGACTGCAGCTCCGCACGGACATCACACTGCCTGATTTTAAAATCAGGCATTGTGTGGCCACAGTGAGGAATTGAAGGTGGCTGTGCATTGCAGTCATCGATTCGGGAGTTAGCTGCAAAGAGTTTGGCCAGGAGATCGACCTTCTCCTGCGGCTTGTGAGCTAAAGTCCCGTCATGACATCTCAGTGGTGGCAGCGAGGGTTGGCAGAAATTTGATTGCACGGCTTTGGCCAGACGCCAGTAGCTACGGCTGCCCGTAGGATGCGTCAGTAGTTCTTGGCCGACCCGTGCAACGCGCTGGGCATCCGCTCTAATGTAGGCTCTTTTGCAAGACTTGGTGGCATTATTATAGGCTGCTTTCAGCGAGCGAGTTTCGGGATCTCCAAGAGCTTTACCTCTGATCCAAGCGCGGTATGCCGCCTGCCTGTTATCGACAGCGTTGGCACACTCACGGTTGAACCATCGGTTGCGGTTTATAACGTGGTAGAAAGATATTTTCAGGCGACATCTTCACTCAACATCAAGTGATATTGTGGTCAAATCCTTACCTATTTAATATGTTATTTTTTAAAACACAATTCAACTCCACTGGCTATCTTCGGAAGCATACTACGCTTGCTTAACATCAGGTGAAGCGAAGCACTCAAATATATATGAACTTAACACGTACACACCACGAACCGCACTGGAAAAACAACGCTATTGTAGTAAAAATACAATCTGAATTCAAAGTTAACATATGGCACAATTCTGCTCAAGTGGAGCGACAATCTCCGCAAGAGCTGGATGAGAGTAACCGCCAATTTAACTTATTTTCCATGCTGTCAACGGTGAGACTGAATATAGTGAACTGTTTAGTAAATAACATCTTTTTAACGAATGTCTCGTTTCTTAAACTGACGTTCGAATGGGAAGGGGAGTTTGGATTTCTGTAAGACAGGTTTACCCCAGCGCAGACAAAAAATGTTTAGTAACCCTTTTTTACTTTGTATTTATGTTACTGCTTTGTGATAGCATAATAAAAACTATTATTAGTATTATCTATAATATTTATAAGCTCGATTATGCAGTGGAGTTCGGGCTATGATCTTACAATTTTTTTATTAAAGTTAGCACGTCAACCTCGCTCCACCTGATGTTAAGTAGTAATGAAGTCCAGACGAGAAGTCAACTGATGCAGTGGGAAAACAACGCAGTATAAGTCATCCTCACCTTACAGGCCCACAAGGTGACTCTTCACGCCTCGTTTGAAGGACCCCATGTCACAGAAAGAAGGGAAAACGTGTGCTGGTAGACTATTCCATTTTTTGGAAGTGCGACAATGATTGAGACGCCAAATTTCTTTATGAGCAATTTAATTTTCGGTTGTAGATCATATGGAGAAAGGAAGGTTTACAAACTTAAAAATATTTCTAGGGCATCCGCATCTTGGGCAAGCCCCGTTAAGCTTAAGATGTTATATAAGAAAGAGACAGCAATATCGACAGTATATGAAATACTCACACTTCTGTCCCGACGTCGATGAACAACGCGTGCAGGTTGCGCGCGCGCAGTATACCGATTTCCAATGCGCTCTCCTCAGGACAGTAGCGCAATTTGATTTCAATTTGCGCACTGTTCACTGTGAAGAACGAAAAATATAATTTAATTTAATTATAATCACATAATTACGATATATGTAATAGTCATCATCATTAATTATTTATTAACAACATGTTTTACTTTAAACAATTGTATGAAATTTTTTAATTTATATTACAGTTACATAAGTCCAAATCTATACTCAAACCTATGTTCAAACCTATCTATACTACCTCTGTTTGCTTATACCCTTATGGGGTGCTACATTGTTATTTTAACAGCTGTTGTACCTATTTATTTAATAACTATGTACACCAATGTGGTATGCAATAAGTAATTTTAAATTGGATTTTTGAATTAATACAGACGAATTGCAAACCTCTTCCTTTTTGAAATCGAGTAAAAAATTTAACAAAAACAATATTCAATCAAAGGTTTATATAACCAAAAAATACCGTAATACATTAAAACCCTATGACAATAGAAATAAAGTTGTAAAATTACCAGCGTTGGATGGATCGTTCTGCGCCTGCGCCGCTTCGAACACACCGGAATCTCCCGCCACTGACTCGTCGCTTACTGCAGCCGACACTGATCTAGTGTTTGTACCTACAAACGACAATAGAAAAATTATAGCAAGAATTTTAGGAGTAGGTAATTACTATAACTAGTGGTCGCCCAGTGGTCGAAATTCGACCGTAATTTTATTAAGGCTGCACGGATTGTATCCTAACGGTCTGTGTATCCTAAGCAATAAAAAATTAAAAAAGAAAGAATTTGAGTTTGGATTGGCATTGACAGATGTCGGCCGCATTAAAGACAAACAATACGTGTGTGTCAAATACATGGCAGTGTGTGTAATGTGGTTTTTGTTGATTTAATGTATTTTTTATTCATAATTAAAAAAATATATTAACATTCGGATAACCTTCTGTATATAAACTATAAGCGTGCGAAATTTTATACTCCTCCGTCCGCGCAATGTTCGTAAAAACGAGTACAAAGTTTTTGCTTCACGTATTAATATATAGATTAGATATCACTTAAGTCTTTAAAAACAACAAAGAGCTGTTATATTTGAGGGGAAAAATCTGTCAAATTGCACCAAATGAAATCTTATTCTTAATTCATAATTTAAAGTAGGTAAAATTTCGCTAAAACATACTAAGTAAGTACTAAGGGCTTAAATATATTTATGATTATTTTTTCTTAAATGATGGCCGATTAGCCGATTGAGACGTTTTTTGGAGGTAATGTTGACTTACCACTAGAAGAGGGAGTTCTAGGCGAAAGAGGTGGTGGGGGTGTTTCCGAAATTGGGGACAACGGCTCACTGGGCCGTCCTGGGCCTTGCAGCTGCACTGGAACTGTAGGTAAAATAATCGTTAATTTAACTAAGCAAATGACCTCAAATAATGTTGCGAAAAATAATGGTTCAATAAATATAAGAAATTAATGATAACAAAGGGTTTCATATGTTTTCCTGTTGAGTGAAATAAGTAAAAAAGTACATTATTAACTATTTATTATAGTTTTTATAACCTTTATCTAAGTTTAACTTACTTGATGCAAGCCCAGTAACTTCGCTAAGACCAGTAGCGACATCTATCCTCATTTCTGCAAGTTTCTCTTCTAATTCTCTCTGCTGCCGTCTTTGCCTTTCAACCTGATAAAAGCAACAAAACAAAGTTAGTCTTTCTATCAATTACTAGCTGAACCGGTGGACTTCGTACCGCATTTTTTTTAATATAGCCTATGTTACTTATGTAGCATTCTAACGGTGAAAGAATTTTTTAAATCGGTCCAGTAGTTTTTGAGTTTATTCGTTGCAAACATACATACATACATACAAAAATACAAAGCTTTTCAAATCAAATCAAATCTTTTTTAGAATATAGGTAACCGCGCCCGCGTCTTCGTCCGTGTAAATAATCTCTCTACTTTGCCCGTATCCCGAGATTCCGTGATCTGACCTGAGCATTTCGAAAAGTCCGGTACACGTCAAAAAGGAAAGCCCTTTTAAAAATTCAGCTTTTTGGATCCAAGGGTTTATGCTGGACGTTTATGGGTCAGTCAGTCAGTCAGTCAGGACTTTCGGTTTTATACAATATATCGTTTTATTTAACTTTTCGCAATATATAGATTAAATACAGTTCTTTGAAAACTAAAAAAAGATATCTAGATTATGTGATACATGTATATTTAATTTATATATAAGTATATATTTTTAGAGGAATGGGCTTTAAAAAATTCAACAGGAAAACCAATGTCTCGATAGTTCAGTTCAAAGAGCAGTTGTCCGAATCAGCATATACCGTGGGTTTGAGCCCCAACTGAGACAGTTAAAATCGAAAGTCATATTGTTGTCGAACCTATAAATTGAACAACTCAAAATCCACACAGACTATGCCCAAGCGTTCCACATACTATAAAATAGACAGGCACTTCAGACAACTACAATGACCGACACATACCTATATGTTATCCGGCTGTCCATCTACATTGACCTTTTGTCATTCATTAGATAGTTAATACTGAAAGTGAAAATCTTATCTGACAGATCGCGACCTATGTGTTAATGTCAAATAACTACTTAGGTGAACGCTAATCTAACACCTACATCTGTCAAGTACGATCATATACGTGAGTGTTTGGGGTTTTTGTATAATGATAATTGTTAGGTTGGTCCCTGTGTCGTGCCGGGGATAAAGAATTGCACCACCCCATCTCTTCCTGTGGGTGTCGTAAAAGCCGACTAAGGGACCATTCCAGAGGATGGGCAGCAGCATCTCTCTGAGGTTACCCTCAACCCACTGCGATCGCCAACCCGCCTGCCAAGCATGTCGATCACGGCAAATACCCCTCATATCCTTGGGGGAGGCCTTTGTCCAGCAGTGGATGTCTTTTGACTGAGATGATGAGATGAAATGAATTGTTAGGTTATTAAAAAGTATGGAACTTCTTGGCGAGAAAGTGAAAAGCACACACTTTTCGGCACAGCTAAAAGACGTCCTGAATGGGTGGTAGGCAAAATATTTTGAGACGATTCAAAAGCGCTTATCTAATAAGTTCACTTGTATAAGGATTGATTTCATTTCATTTCATTAACATCAGAAAAGTACTTCACGCTTTTAATTAAGTTGAAAAGTAGTGAAAAATGAGTGTATGTAATATAAATTAGTGTATGTGATGTGATGTTATAATTTACCTGAGTATAAGAAGGCGGCGGTGGTGGAGGGCTGGCTGAAGAGAGACTACTCCTGGGTGATAGGGAAGGCTGCGAATGTGAGCTGCTGGCGCCAGGCGTCGCGCTTTCAGCGTTGTAGCTCGAGCCTCTTAACAACCTGATAAAAATATAATTGTTCTTAATAAGAAAAGTATCTAATAAGTCAATCAATTTAAAATTTACTTGGAACTAAACCTCCTAAAAGAAGATTTGCGCATAGCAGTGCAAGGAAGAAGGGAGTGGCGGTTTTTTGGTGTTTCAGGACAAGTTCACTTTCGGTCGTCAGCCGAAGTAGGTAAGTAGGAATTTATCAGAGTGATTTTATGTCTTAGATTTAGGGCCAAGCTCGTTTAAAAAGAATAGTTTATCAAGAGGAGCATCGGAGAATGAATAATATACGTGAGATAGAGGCTACCATAAATTCACGACCTGAAATATAAAGCTGGTTCTCCAGAGAATTTAAGACCACTCTTCAGATGTTCCAAGGTTAAATGAATCTTGTGATAATATTGAGGATGACTTCATACAAAACATTAAAAAAATAGTAAGAAGAAGGCATATACAACATATTGAGCAGTTCTTACCTTTCAACTCTCCTATGTAGATCCACCATATCAATAGGTTTGTCAGCTTGGAACGAGCTCGCAATTTGCGGCCCCCCATAAATGTCCGTGAAACTGATTCCAGAACTTAAAGATCCTTTACTGCTCGCCGTAGACAACGATCCCAAGCTCGAACTACTCGAAACTGACAAAGTACTCGCTGATAACGTTTTGAGTTGCCCTTCCAAAGTCGTCATCGATGTTAAAGCGTCCTTCAACTGCTGTAACAGCAGCTGCTTCTCCTCGTGAAGCCTTAACCTATCCGCTATACACTTGTTCGACATCTCGAACGCGTTCTTCAAGTCCTGTTCTAACCTCTTGCACTCCGTTTGGATTTCACTCATCTCCTGCTTCGACCTCGTTCTCGGAGTTATACTCCTGAGCTCTCTTAGCAATTGCTCCTTCTCTTGGAACAGCAGTAGTCGGTCTTTGTCCGACTCCGCTTGTCCCGGTTGCACTTTATCTTCTAAGTCTGCTAGTTGCTGTTGGATTTGCTGTATCCTTTTCCTAGCTTCGTCGTATTGGAACCGAACTCTCGCCATTTCAGCTAATCTGGTTTGAATTGGTACTAAGTCTGCACACAGGTCCGTTTGGGACGCTGTACTCAACTTCTCTTGAGGAAGGCTTAACGTTGACAGGTCTGGTGACGCGTCACCAAGTTGAAGCCTCGTTAGATCATCCTTTAGCTTCGCCAAGGACTGCATCAGATCTGCCCTCTCTTTTTCCCCTGATGTGAGGGACTTCTGAATGTTCTTTAGCTCAGTCATTATCGCCTGAGCTTCGGTAATGTTGTAGCATCCTTGTTGGGAACTAAGTTTTTGTTCCACTCTGAAATTCGTAACATATTCTCAATTAGTCACGGCTATAAATGGGACCAATTTCCAGTTTTCAAAAAAGGGAAGGGAAGGGAAGTGGTCACATGGAGTGACTTGATTGGTCACGTTGTACCACGCGCACGGTTTTAATGAAATAAGTAAAATATGGTAGCGAATGTATAAATGTATGTAGCGCGATCTTAATTTTATATCTTATTCCCTTTTATAGATTGCTGAGAAGACTTTCACAATAAATTAGATTGCTGTTAAATCGCATCGCCAATACATATCCTATTTATGTTTAGTACTCCAATCACGACCATATATTGATATATCCAATTGGAAATTTCAAAATTCAACGAGTCTACGAATATGGAGTAAAGAAAATTGTTGATTCCCTTTAGGGCTGCTGGGGCAATTTACCGATGGCTGAAAGTATATTAACTACTATTATCTCGTACATACTTTTAGCTGCTTATGTCTGGGCTGAAGCGTTGATCCTACCACGTATCACTGCCACTGGGGTGTCAGGATAAACTTTAAAGTCGTGTGGAGTTGGGTTGTACCAGTGATACTAGGTACCAGTGCCACCAAAGAAGAAAATATTGTTCTATTAGTAAAACCACTAAACAAGGGTTGGTAATATTCCTACCAAAATTCTACTTATTCTTTAGTAGCTAAAAGTTTCGATCGCGGAAAGCTGCTGGATGCGAGCAGCACAAAACCGGTCGTTGTGGAGATCTTTGGGGGAGGCCTTTGTCCAGCTGTTGACGTCTTTTGGCTGAGTAGATGATGATACAGTCATTAGTATTGTATTAGTATCGTCAATGGTACTAGGGTTATCTTATCACTGCTCGACTCACTTCTACTAAAACAGGAAGTATGTCTTCAGTTCTCTACTCACTCCGCTAAGGTGTCGACTCCTCTCCTAGCGCTGGCCACTTCGGCCCTTGCCTGCCTCAGCTCTTTCCTCAGCTGAGCCACACGACCTCTTGCCTGGGTGACCTCCACGCGAAGCTGATCAGGATCATGTCGGGAGCTCGTCGAGGTCGTCGTCATAGAAGTTGTCGACGAACACACTGGAAGAAACGGAATGTTTTTATTTTTTTATAACTTTTATTTTACACAATTAGCATAATGAATTTGAATGGCGGAAACTTTTAGGTGTTCAATTATTATTTATTAGGTATTTTATTATTTTTAGTGACTTTAATAATAGGGTTAAAAATAAAAATAAATTTATATATTTTTTTAATTTATCGCAATAAATTGCTATTATATTATATATTTTTATACGCTCTTAATATTTTTAGAAGAAACTTGATATGTAAAGTAAGAGTGTCTATAAACTCAACAAGTAAGTATAAAAATGAAATCACCCAGGACCCAGCTCTATACAGCTTAACTGTAAACTGTATAACGCGAGTGCCACCATTTTGATCTTTTTAAATGTTTATTCAAAAAACATGTAAATATATATTTACATTGCACTACTTCAGAATAAATTATTAAAAATACTTTAAAGTCTTTAAACTTGAACGTGCGAACGTGTACTTAGGGCTGTCACATTATTTAAATTGCTATATGACATCGTCTATTTGTAACTTTCCTTTTTTTTCAATGTACTTCTTTACAATCTAATACCATTTAAGACCTTGTTTCTGTAACAACCACCAGCGTGGCACCACGCGGCATATTTTTAATGTTGACAGCCTTTATATTGAACAATTTCAATAACTGCCGGTGCCTATAAGTAACTAAAGCATGTTTCTGACAAATAATTGTTAAGAAAACAATTAGTAACTCGCCGTTTGTTTTCATTTTGCTTGAGTGAATTTTATTATATAATTTTTTTTTTAAATTATGTGTAATTAATCTAACTTTGTAAGCGTCTTGGATGTAAATCTGTAAGCTACAAAAAATTTAAACAATATAAATTAATAAATATACTAAGTTTGACATCCACTTTATTTATTTATTTCATTTATATTTATATTGCCGGAACTAGAGGTTTGTGTTTTTCGATTAATTATGCTGTCTTCCAAACTGTTTTAATTTTTATCAGCGCTTTTTTTCATTATACTAAACTGAGCCTTCTTTGCAGAAAACACGTACACAGTCTTACTTTTTTCTTTGTGTGATTTCGTGCATGTGTGTGTGTGTGTGTGTGTGTGTGTGTTAAAGTGATAATTAACGTCTTATACATTAATCAACCTTTCATAATTTCATTCACGAGTTGCAATAAAATGATGTTATTCTCAAATATTTTTTTTAAACTACCGTAGTGACAACCCTAGCTATTCATAGGGCAAACGATGCGAAAATTATGAACAATTTAGCCGCATAGCACCTTGGCCGTTTGCACACGTAATGATTACAGCGGTTCGTTATTAATTACAATTTACAATCAGGACTGCGAACAAGAGTAACAAGTACTAAAGCGGGTTGCGCAGTACTATTATAGAGTTATTTTGACTAGCAAGTTACAATAATAATAATAATAATAAATATTTTTTTACATATAATTTTACGCAAATATTGTTGCGAACAAATTACAATTTGAAAAAAGACAAAGTGTTGAAAATATGTTGATGACGTAGTTAACTTTAACTTTAACTTTAACTAGTAAGTACTTTGGCTTAAAAAGTAAAAGTAGATAGTGTTGATTAATTTCGGCGAGTTAGATTGAGCCACGATAGCATAGTTGGCAGTGCACCTAACCGGCATGTCATGGGGTGCGGGTTCGAATCCCGCTCGTGGATTTTTTCAACACTTTGTCTTTTTCAAATAATACTAATGATCGTACAAATAAAGTAAGTTTTAGCCACGCAGTATTTATGATAACGATCTGTTTGATTACAGTTATTAACCTCTCGTTATCCATAACACCAGACACAATTTCAATAGCTCTATGACTCCTTTAGCCACTAGAGGTTAAAAGTATTTGTTTGTAGTTTGAACAGACGCGCACATCTTCCTATCTAAAACTATCAAATTTCTTCAATAAATATTCAACCTTATGCCATATACATAAAGTTCAAAGTCTACTAAGGAGATTTGACAGTGCATGTTTCATTCGCCATCGCCATTCGATCACGTTAACAAAAACGAGAATTTGTATAGCAAAATTTTAACTCTTCTCGTATGTCGCTAGGAAGCACTGCTTCAATGCCATACTAATTTTCGTTTTCGTAAACGTAATCGAATGAATACGGATAGTAAAAAAACTTACATGTGCAGGCGTGAGTACAACCAATATAATGGTTATATAAAGTCCTGTGACGCCGAAAATGCCGCCTGGGTAATCAATAGAGATGCGCCGAATATTCGGTAATTATTCGGTATGTTCGTCGTATTTTTCCATGTTCGTATTCGGCCGAATATTCGGTTCAATTGCCGAATTATTACCGAATATAAAAGTTGTACAATTTTAAAACCTAAGGCTTGTAAAAAGACTATTATAAGTACCATAGTTTATTCATTCATTATTATCAATTTTATTAATCATAAAAAATCATTATCAAATTAATTTTTATGAGATTATTTATTTTTAAAAACAATAATTGAATAATAATATACATATTTTCTAATATAAAATTCATCCATTCATTTAACTAACATTGACTACGTTTTGTGTTTAAAAACTCAAGTATGATTTACTTCAATTATTATTATGATGATTTTCATGATAAACAACTTACTTCTACCTACTTGTTTGGCTAAGCAAAGCGCGCGTAAATGAACCGAATTATTCGGCCGAATATTCGGTTCGTTTTATTGTAAACCGAACATTCGGCCAAATATTCGTAACCGACTTGATATTACATGGATCTCACAACTTTTTACGGTAGAAGAACTGAGTTGCGAGACTTGGTTTTTTTTACAAGTTTGTTTTTGAAGGTATTTACTTTACTTATAAAACTTTTGTAAACAACTTCTGACACCAAGCGACGTGAAATAATTTATTAAGACAGAAGGTCCCTTAAGTACCTAGGGACTGAATGAATTAACCGACTTGGATTACATGGATCTCACAACTTTTACGGTAGAAGAACTGAGTTGCGAGACTTGGTTTTTTTTACAAGTTTGTTTTTGATGGTATTTACTTTACTTATAAAACTTTTGTAAACAAACTTCTGACACCAAGCGACGCGAAATAATTTACACTCATAGGTAAGTACACCATATCTATGATTTTCCTTTCACATTTTTTTTTGTTTTTATTAATGGGTTTGTTATATCTTTTTTATTTTTTAACACAGCTTATTGCTTTATAATATATCTCAATTATATTTTACTATTTAATATGAACAGATTCTACTTACAACTCGTTCTTGACGCGGCAAGAGTGGATAACGCGTTGTTTAGAGCTTTGTACTCGTCCTGTGCTAAGCAGAGCCTCTGCTTCTTCACATCGTACATTTCCTTCTTTGCCTGTTGACAAAAGAGAATAAATAATTAGTCAAATAAAAGATTACCCAAAAAAATACATGAAAATTGGAAATATTGCTTTTTATTCAGTTTTTAATCACATAAAATGCACTCAAATGTAGAAAAATACATAAAACGTCGTATTTATCTTTCAAAACACAATAAATAATATGAGTAGAGATACACGCAGTATTTACCTACTCATATTATTATAATATAAAGAGGAAAGCTTTGTATTTTTGTATGTATGTTTGCAACGAATAAACTCAAAAACTACTGGACCGATTTAAAAAATTCTTTCACCATTAGAATGCTACATTAGCGGTGAGGCTATATATAAAAAAATGAGGTACGAAGACGAAGTCCGCCGGGTCAGCTAGTCATTTGATAAATCGATTGGCCCTGTATAAGGGCCAAAGTTTAAAATCATAACTTTTTTAGAGAGACTCTCAAAGACCTATATTTTATATGTAACTATAAAGACCTCTGCCTACTACAGCAGCGGTTCAAACACAAACGACACCACTACAAAAACGTTCCGTACAAATAGGTACTGATATAGCGACAGATAATCCGGTCACCTTCCTCGTACATAACGTTCATCTGGTTACGGCTAGTACTAGTATAAATAAGTAAAATAAATAATCCTGTGAAAATACGGTAAAGAAATACATATTTTTGCTTTACAATTTTTTTTACATTTTTGTTCAAAAAAAAAGAAGTAAAGAAAGATGGTTTTCACGACGACGACGTATAAATTAACTAAGACTTAATTAAATTTATCCTTAAATGTTTTATTTTTATTTTCTTTTAAAAATTATTTTGATAATTACATTTTTTTAAGTATGTTTAAATAGTTTGCACCTCCGATTTTACAGTTTATTAGCTCTCTCCATTCGATAGGTTCTCTGGAAACGTATCACTTTAAAGCGATAAGACCGCCAATTTGTAACTAATTAATTATTTAATGTTTAATGTTTATTTTATATTGTGTTGCAATGAAAATATTATCTTTAATACACATAAGTAATCTTAACTAAACTAAACTAGTTCCTTAAACGACCTTTTCATACATTTAAATGTGACTTACTCTACAATGCGTCTAATGATGATACGGTCCGGACTTTAGATTATTGAAAAGAATACTCGCTAAAACTCTATAAATAAATAAACCTCTTTTTTACCTTACGACATTTGGCTCTATATTTAATTTGAGTAAATTGCATTAAATGTCATTATTATAAACAAGTAAATTGCATAAAATGACATTAAAAACAAGTTAAATGTGTATTCGGTGATTAAAAGTTATACTTAGCATAAGGTTTATATAGCAATCGACCTTTTTTATGCTCATCGTGTATCGATATAAATTTGCCGTATTTGGTCAAATTAGCATATATTTGCCTAAATTGCAGAGGATGCGCTCCACACATGGAATAACACGCAACAACAACAAGTGGAATAATTTATTAATAAATTATTTATGAACAACATTAAAAAGTTCATTCAACTTAATTTATGAGATTTAAAAACTCCTTGGACGTTTCCAATCGCATAAATACAGATGAAAAAGTTTTTATTTCTTATTTATATTTTGTCTAACTAACGCTTAGACTGAGTTACTGAATTTTCAAGGGTAGGAAGTTTCATCTAAATTGACTTACACTATAATATCCTTAAGCTATAGCAGAATAAAAGAAAAACCATTTTTTTTTATTAACTTTAAATAAAAATTTACGTATTTCATTTATTTATTATTTGCAAAAATAGCAGTAAAAGAAAATGTATTTTAGTTTCAGCAGTGATTAATTATCTTAAAAATTACTTTAGTTAAGATTGTAAAGCAACACAAACCGAACCACGATTATTTTTCTTTATAAAAAAATAAAAAATTTGTTTATTTTCACAGAAATAACACTGTTTTTATATAACTGCGATCAGTAATATATGATAATGCTGCTGCAGCATTACAATACCCGTAAAATACGAATTATCAGAATGAAACATCTTTTAAAAACTGCCCAGTAATAGCTAGAGGATTTAGGTAAGTAAGTTCCCTGCAGAAGCTTAACTCCGTAAGAAGCGGGTTACCGTATTTCACAAGTGTACACGAAATTCAACGGGTCACTTCCAAAATAAACAAGTCATTAGAGCAAAATTCCAAAGTGTATTTTTTGTGACGGACATAAATACGGTATTATATTGGGCAACGACTTTTTGCTCGGAATGCGCACAAAAAGCTCATACGTACTCGTACATCATTTCATACGGGCATATCCTGTTCTGTAAGAAATATTTTAATACACATGCCACCGAAAACGCGATGTACAACTGGTTTCGATCGAATATATTAACAACTTAACGTGGTATTCCAAAGATATTTACTGAGAATAGCCGGAGAGATCCCGTCACCCTGCACGCCTGCTGGAGACGACTCCAGGTGTGCGGGGGACACTGGGGGAAGGTCCCATTGCGGCTGAGCACCTGCGTCGCCACGTAACCCTGACCTTCGTAGTAAGCGACTTCGGACACTGGCACTAAACGCACTTCGGCGGAACGAATCTGGCGCACTGACAAAATGTTCTCGTAAATCGCCTCATCCTCCAAGTTCTGGCCTTCCGGGCACAAGCGGTAACCGAACTCGCGGCTGATCTCATCGAGATTAGCGTACTCGGGACGCTTGCGGAGTTCATCGAGATTCTGGTACTGGGGCTCGTCACGAACTTGCAAACCGGGTGGGCGCGCGGACGAGGGATCTACGCGGACCCCGTACTCGGGCGGTTCGCGGACCATACGAGCTAGCTGGCGGGTGCCGAAGTACCCGCGGCACGAGGGGCGCGCGTCCGCGGAGGCTGCGCGCGCACGGAACGACGGGTCGCGTTCGGGGGGAGGCGGCTGGGACCACATCGTGAGCGCCCGCCGCAACGGACACATCTTAACCCCCAAAAGGGCGCGCGTCGACTGGCGCGGGCGCGCGGAGCTCGGATGGCGCGCGGTGGAATGCGCCCGCGCCGCCGAAAGAATGCAATCTCGGGCGCATTTCGGAGGTCGATCTCTCCAAAGGGCCGGGGTCCGCGCCCGCTCCCGCCTCCCGGGCCGCGGCCATCTGTCGTAATAAGTTCGTCGAATCGGAACGCACGCCCGGCGAGGTGTCGGCTCGGACCGACGCCCTCGGACCCCGGGTGACCTCGTCCCGTGCGCGAATCATTCACCGAACCTCCGCATTCCTCACCCTCTCACATATTATATAAGTGCGCTTCATTAGTTTAAAAGCTCGTTAACTAGGCGACGATAAACAATCGTCATAATCACAGTAATCCAGTTGAAGGAGCCGGCTGCGGCGGCAACAGCGACGCGGAATGCAAAAAGATGGCAATTTCACATGTGGCGGCAGTCTCGCGCCGCCCGCGCGTAGTTAGCGCGCGATTTTCTCAGATTTTCCACGTAATCAATTTACGCAGCTTAATGGAGGTATGCGCGGCGCGGGGGGAGAGGGCGCATCTGGCGGGTGCGACGGCGCAGGTAGATGCGCGCATTTTTGTTCCGGAATTCCTTTACACGCATTTGCAATCCCGTCCTGCCCTCTCTCTCTTTAATGTCTTATACTCGACTGCGGTCTTGCGATTTGTAAACTTCGCCGTACCCCAATCTCAGTACTTCCATCACTAGATTGTTAACACGAGAACAACAATCAAGTTCATGTGTCTACGTAATTAGTCGAATACCCTATAGGTCTAGACGGCGCATAACGTATTCTCACGCGAGCCAAGTCTTAGATGGAATAGTTGACATTTTTATGCCAGCATAACTCTTCCACTCATGCGCATGTGTGCGCACGTTTGATAAAACAGATAAACATACCACTCACGTTGTCAACAATGTGGTGTTATGCTAAGAGGTTGCACCTAAATATGGGTAAAAAGCAATTTAGAATCTAACTTTGTGAAAGAAAGACGAACGAGCTATTCTGAATAATAAGATGACGAGCCATCTAAGGTAGCTCTGTTCAGTGAGAAACGATAAAAGGTAAATTTTATTTCTTTGCCGTATTATTAAAATGCAATGAAAACCTGAAAAGGATAAAAGTACATACTAAACTAAACCGTAAAAAGGTTTAACTTATAGATTTATTCGAAAACAGAACCAAACTTTTTCATTTTAAGAAAGCAAAAGTTTTTTAAAAAATAGAATATTTAATCAAAAAGTTTTGTATAACATAACTACGTAAGTACGTAGTAACTATGTACTCGATAGTGATTTGGATTGGAGCCAGAATCCTATGGCACCATTACCTAACATGAAATGTAAATATTTCTACAGACAAAATTAAAGTTTGCAGCAAGTAGAAAAAGCTCTAACGCCATTCCAAGTTCTGTCTACAAACTTACAGAGAAACTATCAACAAGCAATTTCATTTCCCATGCTTGTCTCACAAATAAAAGTTTAGCAGGAATCGTTTTGATGATAATTTTCTTATTGTAGGTATCTGTTTTCTGTTGGCCTTAGGGATTTCTACGGAGCATCTGCCTCCATTCGACCGGTTGTATTTCGACTCGATCCCCCTGTCCCTCTCTGATTTACAAATTCTTGTATGTTACCGTCTCTGTCGCACCCACGCTCCTTCAGAACTAATTTTATGTCTTTTTCTTCTTGTTGGTCATCTACTGTAATGCTGATACATTCGGATTTTCTTTCCGATCTGTGTTCTGAATTATTTTAGTGTTTTACGTTTTGATCTAGTACTCGTAGTAATGTGTTATGTAATATACTGTTATTTATCGAATCGTCTTTATATATTTAGATTTTACGTAACACAATTTCAATCCAATTATGTAAAATAAGAATAAGAATACTAAAAAATACTAAAACAACACAACGATTTTTAATTGAGCTCTATGTCTTGATGCTTAGAAATAAAAAACATAGAATTAAAAAGTTTAAAATCGCCACACAAAATTTAATAATTATATCAAGTCCACTTTAACCGCTTTCTTAGTTTAAAAATGAAAAGACGGAAGAAGTCGTTTTTTTTTTAATAAAAAAAATCTCGAATCTCGCTAAGACAAAAGCCCCGAAGGTCGTGGCTAGCGGCTGCCTCCGAAATCCAACAACCGGCCCGCTCTTTTTATTGGTCTCGCCCGCCATGCGATTAAAATTCCTGAGACGCCTAACGCCTGCCGTCCCTTCTGCATCAAAAAAGGTAAAGACACGGCACGCGATTTTACTGCCCATCACCTAACATTGTTGTTGAGTTTTTTTGGAGATTTTTTTTGATAAAACTTAAGACGACTGTTTTAAAATGAATTTTTTATCACTATTATAATTATATATTATTATTATTTTATTACTATTATTATTTATTTTTATAAGCAAGGAGTACTTAGATTTAGACTTAACTGGGATATACCTACCTACTTTAACCTTTAAATATTTTGATTGATTGTATGATTTGCATTTTCGAATTCATGTCTAATTGTGATGTGTAAAATGTTTAATTCATTAACCGACTTCAAAAAAAAGTGTATGTTCTTAATTCGACGAAAATATAAAAGAAGTTTAGTTCGTTCATAAATTTCTACTTAATATCACTTTAAAAGTAAATTTATACGACAGAGGATAGTCCGTCTGTTAAAAAAGTACCTAAACTAATAAAAATTAGATAAAGCAAAGAACACAACATCAAAGAATGAAACAAATAGTAAAAGTATACTATAACTGACCAGTTAAATATGTTATAATATATTTTAATTTTTTTTTAAATACGTGCCCTGTCTATACTTTCTACAGACTACGCGCAGCCACCACGGTCCCGTCAGAGAGCGATCTCGCGCGAGTACCGACCCACGAGCGCTAGCATTACCATATTACAGGACTGATTACCATTGCCGGTATTATTACAACGTTATATGGAAACTGATGGTAAACTATCTTAAGGCTGATGAACCACGAAACTCAAAAGATATAAGATTAGCTATTCGATCACGTTAATGGAATCGGGAATTTTTATGGCATTGACGCCTGGTGGGATACCATGGGTGGGAGAGTTGAAGAAAAAGTATTCTATTGAAGCACTACTTTCTGGTGACAAACAATTAATGTTAAATATCATACAAATTCTTGTTTTCGATAACGAGATCGAAAGGCGAATAAGACATACTAGGCACCCAGATAAAAATAATTTTGTTTCTCAAAACGTTTCCAGATAACGTCTTTTGAATTTCTACTGGTCTCTTAACAAGAAAAATATTTAAAAACACAAAATAATGGTTCAATTCCTATCACAAATAAAATAAGTATTTACTTATTTTTTTATTTAACACAAAAAAAAATACAAAAAGAAAAGCAAAATAAAAAACATTACAAACAAAATAAGTTACTTAACATCAAATTTCTGTTTCAATCAATACTAAAAAAAAACCAAAGCAAAATATAAAATGTAATTAGTATTCCACTAAGGTCGAATTTATAGAAAATCCGATCTGAAAAGAGAATACTAATGATTAATATCGCATGTTCTTAGAAGATAATGACTATAAAAAGCGCACCATCTGTGGAACCATGCGAGGATTCGAACCGAAAACCTCAAGCGCGTACTCGAATCCGAAACCGGTATGCTCGCGTCGGCGCCAACCGGCCTAACTTACTATCGGCGAAATTATGATAGACTTGCCCGTATTATGTTGATATACTAGTAGCATTAGGTAGTTACTCTTAAATAAAGGCGCGTATAACTTCTTATCAATATTGTGAATGTCCTTAATTGAAAACAGGGACAGAATTAAAAATTAATTAACACCTTATCAAAAAGCAACGCTCAAGATCACATAATCCACACGTAAATCATAAGCACACGTGACAGACAGACAGAGAAGAATGCGCCGCATATTATTTATTCACATAAATAAACTCAGAATGCAGTCTAGCGTTACACACGATTATCCTTCAAGAGAGAGGGAGAAAAGAAAAAAGGTACAAAAGAGAAAAAAAATACAAACGTAAAAAAGATATATGACAGAAGGCGGGCCCGAGAGCGCACGAAACTCCGAGTTTGACGTATTCGTTTTTTACGCTCATATTCTTATTATTGGGCCCAAGCGCTCCCGGTGTTACGACTGAGGAATGCGCCATAGAGCGGCGTACGCGCAGACACGACCCTTTAAATTGAAGATATTAAAAAATATATAACAGACTAGCTGTGCCCTGCGGTTTCACCCGCGTTAATTAGCGACTGTTCCACTCTTATTAGTCATAGCGTGATGTAATATAGCCTATAGCCTTCCTCAATAAATGGACTATTCAACACAAAAATAATTTTTCAATTCGAACCAGTAGTTCCTGAGATTAGCGCGTTCAAACAAACAAACAAACAAACAAACAAACAAACAAACTCTTCAGCTTTATAATATTAGTATACACATACATACTTAATTGATATTCATCTATTGTTTTTTGAAGTTTTTGTTTTTTTATTGTTTTATTTTGTTTGTATTGTTTTTTTTTTGAAGTAACATTGTATTTAATTAAAACAAAAATTTATTAAGAATTATAACACCACTACACATTAATTTAATACTTCAAATTGGTGAACGATGTCAATCGAGCGTGAGACATTATTAATATGTACAATAGTATTAATAAATACAAATAACTTATGAGAAGTAATAAAAAACAAAATTAATAACAAGATTCTCTATCTACAACGTTGCTTTCGTAAGCATATTTTGAATCATTTCACTACTAACATTCTCAAAAAAAAAAGCTATAATGACATCGGTAGGTACTATTAAAGGCCCATTACAAAATTCGTTTCAAACCACAATCAATTCCATAAATATTTTTACAGTAATCAACCTATCACTTCGGCACGCTAATTGTGCCTGCAAAGTGGCCATTACTAGATAATTGCACGTTCTAAACTTTATGAAACGACATCCATCACTGCCTTGGCAATGGTTGAGACAGATTTTAACCATGAAAGCCCTTTATCAAAAGTATACACGAATTATATAGGTACTACATGCGCCTGCACATCAGACAACCACAAACTGTCAAATATTCTCAATAGAATTTGAACTTTATGTCAGTATGTAATATGGGTAATTATTTATTGAAGAAATTTGAAATTATTGGATAGATATTTAAAAAATACAGTGAAAAAATTAAATGTCTACCGGACCCAGCCAGGAATCGAACCTGGGTCTTCCGCAATCTGGGCGGCTGCACTGACCATTATGCTACCGGGAAGGCTGACGTAAGCACTGAATTTCTTCACTGCTTTTTAATTTTTGAGTGCTTTTTTGGCGGCACAGTGCCATCTATCCAACGCTTATTGCAACCGGTGGCTATGCAGATTCATCTTTACAGATGAAATACCATAGTAAATTTTATGTTTTCATTTTATTTTATAAATATTTAATTCAGCTTCAGTGCAGCAATTAGCACTTAAAAATAAAAAAGTAAAATTTTTTGGATAGTTTAATGCGCAGGCGTCTATCTGTACCAAAAATGTTGGGGCTTGTATTACTAGAGGAGTATGTGTTCATAAAACGGTACGGAACCGTCTACCTGCAACCTTCAAAGTAAACAATCTCCGGAATGTGTCGTAGAAAAAATCCCAAACCCCTCGTGAGAAATGGTAGAAAAAAACACGCCGGGATTCTTTGTCGACTATGGGAATGGTGAGTTCTTGGAATTCGCGTGCCATACTTACGTTAGTTTCATAGAATAAAGGGAATTGTTCGGTATAGCGTAACATGGTCCGGGGAAGATTGCAAAGGTGTTTAAACGCTTTAAATTGCCCATTGAAAACTTTAATGGGATACATTCCACAATTCGAGATTTACCTGTAATGAGTATGCGGTAGTTTCAAATAGAATGTCGTCGAATTTTGGAAGTATCAGATATTAACATCAAACACAATAACATTTGGGTTTTAATTCTTTATCGTCATAAAATTGTATTACGACTTGTAAGTAAAAATAAATGACAAACTCATTGATTTTGGAGAACATGTAGAGCTATTGATATGTACAGGTCATAATCATATTTCAGAATTGCTACTACTTACAATGACTGATTTAAAAGCTGCAAACTAACGAGTTACTGTCGAAGTAACTTCACAGGACAGGAAAATAGAAAATCATACGAATACAATTTGCCTAAAGGCAAATTACACTTCAGGCGAAGACTCGTAAATCAAAGTCTACGACACAGCGAAGACAGCGTAAAGGTCTGTGTTTATGTGTGTTCGCAACGATTTGGTGTCAACCGGCATACAATTGCTTACTTGCACGGTTGCTTGTCGCTGATGATATTGCAGTTTTCATATATACCCAAACGGTTCTTTCTGATAATGTTGAACAGTGTGTGGATAACGGGATGGAAACCATATATTACATTGTTTTATCACGTTTCGATAGACCAGAACACTTGTTAGGAGGTAAGATAAGGTTGAAAAATCTTCGGATCACTTAAACGCTACTCTTTCTAACTGATATTTAAAAGTAGACTCCGATCGCAGAGGGATAGTTAGTAATAAGTATGGAGAGTCCCTTACGCTGTAGCCCTCTGGCAATGTGCTAAGCGTCGTTTTACGAGGCTTGCAACATGCGTGCGCTGGTTATCGACGCCGACGGGGCAGCCAGCACTGCATTGCATACTGACATTCACAATTTGTTTTATAATATGTTACAAGAGCTTTTACCAATGCGGAAGACGGCATCAACTAAAATGAGCTTCCAGCGACTTCTGCAATTAACCCCTTTCCTTCATATAAATCTAACACAGTTTAGAGTTAATTCGAAAGTCAAATTTACTAACGTTATTACTTTTGTTTATTGTTAGTGAGAATTGTTATCACTCATGGACATGTAAGTGACATACAAACTAATTATACAGAGTGCCTATTTATGTTATGGGTTTATAAATGAAGTCGTACAACCGGAAACAAGATATTAGAGATCTGAAATAATGATACCACGCAGATTTCAAACCATAAATGACTTATTATATTATGCCGATAGATTCTAATTAGTATCATACAAGCATTAAATCAAGCTGGCTAACAAATAAAGAAACAGTGCAGTTCTATTCCAAATCTACATTAAAATACTTTGTATAGGATCTACTTTCTTAATTAGACATATTATTTAATGGTAGTTTTGAGACACGCTTAAAATATTTATGTAGATTTGCTATAAAGCGTAGTATTTTCGTTGTCTTTAGAAATCCTTATGACATATTGGTGACCAGTAGTACAGGTTTGAAAAAAAAACAATTTCAAGCACAAGTTCTTCACAAATTTAGGATTTTTATATTTAAGAGTTTACACCCGTTTGCATTAAACTTATAAATCGCTTAAGTCTTTGCCTAACTGCTACCCGGTCTAGTTAAGTCGGCACCTGAGTGTAAGCGACGTTTTCGAGCCAGGTGCCGAGTTAACTTGACCGGGTAATAGTTAATCCAAGACTTAGGCGATTCATAAATTTAGTGCAAATGGGTGTGTCTTACCTACCTAGCTACTTTGTGAAGTGACCAATAAATAAATTATACTATATTATATTATTATACTATACTAATGATAACTTAGACTGTCTTGTTTCATTAAACTCTACTTTTAAGGTCATGCTCACAAGATATCAAACTAAATTCTATGTTCCTGGAAAATCGACACTTTACCTGAAATGTATATTCTTTTAATACAATTCTTTTAACCCTCAGCTAATGCCTCTTCTAACTCGTGTCATTCTCCTCTTTCTTAAATAAATTCTTAATTCCTACTTGCATCAAAATCCTCATCGGTCGTCTCATTTCCAACGTTAGTCTCGTAAGGTGTACGCTATACACATGTGGTTTGAGGTATGAAAACATAATTGCTTGTGCGTGCGTCGCCAAGGTCCACGGAGGTCGTTCATCGTCGCACGCGGCGCGCTTCGAAAACATTCTCAGGTTACCCTGCTAGGGTTTAGTGAGTGCACCTTCGAGTTTTTGTGGGATTTTAGGAAAAAAATGTATGTTTTATTTTAAAGTTTGACACTTATTGACGTAAATCTTTAAATTTTGCGTTTATATTTCGACTAAACAAGCTTTGACTTTCAATTCACCTGATGTTATTTTTATATTTTACGGGTAAGCACAGTGCCTTGATCTCACCTGATGTTAAGTGATGATAAGGCCAAGGGATATTAAGTAATGATGAGGTCGAGAGTCGAAGCGTACTTCACCCGGATTCCTCAACTATAAAAGAACTGACTTATCTTATTTCTAATTGTCTAATAGAGGTAGCTAGATGGATTTAGAACAAGCTCTATCACGAAGCTAACTATGTATACAAATATAGAGAATCTGTGACCGTTGGTATAACCAGTAAGACAAATTTCTTTTTTAAGTTAGATTAGTTGATCTCTCGAAAAGTTCACTTCTATTTGCCCTTTGACCAACGGTTGCTGTAACACTACGTCACTTACGACCCATTATAATGGTGGCGTGTATTTATTTATAGTTCTTATCTTATCTTTATTTACGATTAGAAGCTCTTACCGCGTAGACTTTAACTTCTACATTATCTCGTTTTACATCATCAATTTTAGTGTCTGTTTTTTATATTTGCACGTTTTTGGGAAGATATATATATGTTCAGCAGGACACTGAGGTCAGCTAAAGAAATTGAACTATCAATTTTCAAATAAGAAGAGGATAGAATATGAGTTAATTTTGCTATAGACATCTTTAGAATAACTTTGCCCCCATGGAAAACATTAAAATAAGTTTGAAAGCTTTAATTCTCCTTTATATAGAAACTTTTTCCTCCTTTGGGATAAAATGCATCCTTAAAAATTCAAATGTCATTTTAATCTTTCTATCAGCCAAATACTACTATACCTTAACACCATTTCGGCGACCTAAATTTCGCCTTAAAAATTACCATCAGAAGAGAAAAACCGATCCTCAAAATCCTCGCTTCCCCTGACGTGAGGTGACCGGCGCAGGCGTCGCGAGTGTAACATTAGCCGCGGCTGAACAATGGAGCACGAGCTGAGGTCACGCGCGGGTCGAGGACGGCCCGTGCAGCCTTACAGCCGTCCTTCAGGAACTGGCCGGCTCAAAACATATTCTCACTTTAAACTTGGATGAAAAAAAAGACGGACTTGGGAAGAGCAATACAGTGTGTTCTGGACTTCTTGGTTGAAAAGGTGATGACAACAAATTATCTTTAGCCGAATATTATTGTTAAATTGGATTACCTATTAAGTGCTAAGTTTCGTGAACGACCAAGTAAAGAAGTGTTGCAAATGAAACCAACTCGCAACCTCACTTTTTAAAGCCCCAAAAATGACCTCGTAAAATCTTTCCACATCTTTACGGAAACTTAAAGGGTTCTGGGGAAATATTCTTCTATTACCCATTATCATCAGTTATATTACATTATAATAATTAAAATATTCTTATAACCTATTCTTAAAACCAATGTGCAATATGCACCACGCTATATGACGCCATATAATAAAGTGGTTTCGTTTTTCAAAAAAAAATATTGTTAAAAGCTGTGAAAAACAAATGCCGGTTTATATCTGTACATAGTTAAGAACATGAAACAAGTGATGAATCTTCGTTTAAAAGAAAGCGTGTTTTCATAATTAATTTTTGTTAAAGGGTTTGCTGTTGCTCTCCTATGACCTAAAGGTCATATAAGGCTATAAATAGCGTCACCGCTATAAAAGCAATGTCTCTCTTAGAACCGCGTCGCCTTCAACTCACTGTATAATAAGAGACCTGTTAGAGCCAATGTACACCTCCAGAACAAACAAGTAATGAGGAATTGTCTATCTTTATTGTTCTAGCGGCAGACTTGAATGGGATATTGATAGGTAAGAAGAAGCCGCACCACCAATAAACAATCGAAATGGTTGAAACGATCGTAAATGGCTTCAAACTGGAAGCAAACGCTGTACAATAATCACAGCACCCAAGGTTTGCGATTGCAAAATGTTTCTATGTGGTTCACGAACATCCTCAAATTTTTGACGGTAAGTCGGAGCAGCATAACTGAGTATATAGATAGATAATAAGTACTTTTATTGATGCAATAATTATTTGATGTTGCACAAATATGCACAAAAATGCATCCACCCTATTTTGGAAATTAGCTCTTCTTTATTCAGTATCAAACTTTGTAAAGCTGTTTTCGAATTGCATCTACAAATCTTTACAGATCAATTCAACATAGCCGATGGGAAACATGGATTTCATAAAAAGAATTTTAAATACGAGTGTGCCGTCGAAATTTCTACTGAAGTTGGTAGTACTTTTGGAAAACTATTTTTTTTCCAACGCCACGGTCTGGTCGCCGGGAACAATGAATGCGCACGCGCCGAGGTCGGCGCACCCGGCCCGAGGACGGGTTGCCTTATCAGTCCTTCATACGGACTTGCTGGGGGTTTCATAACCGACCTCAACAGTATGGAGGGTATGATGTCGGTTGCGAAATTTGTTGCTCATTTGTTATCTGTTTGCTTATCTTTTCTAAAGTTCACGCAGCCACTTGGAGAGGGCTATGTCCAGCAGTGGACTAAAGGCTGATTACGATGATGACACGTACACTACACATTTAAATGAAACACTTTATAAAAGTTTTACTGTGACCGATAAAATGTTAGTAAGTGAAATAAATGCGAGTAGATTATATTATTTTTTATATAATGACGTAAAGCCATTCCTATTGTTTTATTTACTTAATGTATGCTTTGCACTTTATCCAGTGATATTTTCAATATTCAAAAATTGGAAACTATAAAAATATTGTAAAGTAAAAAACCAAATCATTATGTAATGGGTCCGTTTAAAGCTATACTCTTGCTCTAGCTATAATCGTGTCATGCCGTGAAAGGGTACCACGTGCCATTAATGGAGGATTTACTTACTTACTTTTATAAGTAATCATTTTACTTTGTTCCTTTTTTAATGTCAATTCGTTGTAGTGTAAACTCGCAAATAACTTAAGTATTTAATTTGATAGAATGTGACCTTATGCTAAAGCTAAAGCCATTTTTTAAAACAAACAAGTCGTGGAAATAAGCTCCAATTAAGGTTCTACTCAAAATAAGTTTTATCGTCGCTACATTTTCGAACCCATGTCCATGGAGGATCGCATCGAAAGACATTCAAATATAAATATATTTATATAGTTTTACTCAGTTATTCGTTAATACTCCATTTCTCACAAAACAAACGCTACTTCTCATAGACCACAGTTTTGCATACCAGCTTGGACCTTTAGACACAGACCGGATGCGATTTTTGAAAGTTATCGATGAATCTAAGGATTGTAATGTTTAATATTATGACCATAATCATCGCACCACTTGACTTTGACAGAGGAGATATCCTTGGAACTGAAATGCTCTAGCACGCTACATACGCGAACGGTTAGGCCGTTTAAAATCTTCGCGACGGGATCTGCGGGGTCTGCAGAATAGGGCTCCAAGAAAAGAGTAAAGAGGTTTTGATAATGAGTCAGTCAGAGTCAGGTTTTGATGATGGAGCTTTTATAGGCTACGATGATTTGTTTGTCACCTAAGTGTCAATATTAGATTTTTTTAGTTATCATCTATAAAAAAAAAACAAGTTAAGCAGATCTACATATCTTCGAAAAACTAATAAGAGTATGGCGCGCTCTAAATCATAGTTACACTACGAACATTAAAGCCAGATTACAAAATCAAATATGAAAAATTTCAAAAATTTCGAAAGAATGGGATCCCATATTTTATTCCACCGAGTTTAAATCTCGCAACTTATGTAAATTCGATATTATAATCCAACTTAAGAGCCGAAGCTCAACATATCGTAACGTAACTTAAACACCAGTTATTCAACACGAAACGAACGTTAAAGAGCTTGTGAGCAGTAAAAATGTGACAAAGGCACATCTGGTCTGTCATCCGTGCATGATTGAGGCAAGGAAAGTTGCATTCCATTCTCTTGACAGCAAGAACATTATTAATAAACCGGGGAGCGAGAGGGCAACATGCCTGCCAGAAAGGGCACTGCATGAAACACGACAGTAACTCATTCCCTCCAGAACATGTCTTTGCTGCGAATCAATTTATTGCTTGGAATTAAATGTGTAAGTAATTAAGATTTCTCATTAAACAACAGGGATGTTGACACACTTCTAATGGCACAACACGCAGAAGGCACAAGGCTAAACATTTGTACATATAACTCTCCAGAACATTGAACGCTTCTTGATTTGACTGAAACCGGAATTGCTATAACTTGCCACGTAGTTGTTTTATGCAGCCGACGTCGTAGCTTCACTGTTACACTTACAACCACCATGGTAAAACCACGCCAATATCTACGGCCTTAATTTTTCTAGATCTCCCACATAAACCGAAACACGACAATAGATTAATTTGACAGAAATAGCTCTAAAGTGACAGCCATCCATACCGGATTCTGTAAGCTGACCCACCGCCCCTAAACCTTACGAATAATTCTTGGTGTACATGACATACTGCTACATCATGTAGTAACTATGACAAGGGCAACACGTTTTGTTTTTAATGGGAAAGATTTAAAGGGACAACATTGGTGGACGGCTACCGCGCTACGCTCAGTAGATTAGATAGTGTTAAATGATGCTTTATGTAAACTATTCAGTACTAGCTTCCGCCCGTGAGAATTAGCCGTCAAAAAAGTATATTTGTAGCTTGCTCTCAGGAAAACTGTATCGACATTGTTAAAAAGTATGCTATAGTATGCTATGGCAAGTCTTCGTGCAAAAATCACGTCGATCTGTTGCTCCTATTTGTCATGAAGGAAGCACAAACAAACAATTCAGCATTAATAATAAAAGTGAGGATGCTTAACAAAATCAAACCTTTGCGTGTAATCTTGAGTGTTTGAATAATAAAGCGAGGAATTCAAATGGTGTGAAGCGTCAATAGTAGTAATGATTTTGTTCTCACGATATTTTTATTAAAATTTGATCAAAAAGAAGAAGAATTCCAAGTGTAGGAACGCAGATTTGTAGTCACTTCAATTATTATCTAACGTAAAACGCAAATAGCACGTTCAAAAGCAACGTATACGCTGGTCCATAACAAAAATAAAAAGCAATTAAACCATTCAACGAAAAAAGAGAACCACTCTAAGACGTAAATGTAAGTCCCACAACACATGACGGATGCCGAAGACTTGCATGTGTAATTAGTTGAACAATTTTGTTCACATCCTCAACTTACAATTAGTCATTAAAAGAAAAACGTATAATTTGTAAACAGTAGCAACGCGCACCAAGACCGAACGGACACAACTAATAATTATTTAAATGTTTTAAACATACTCATTGAAACTTAAAAACGTCTTAAAGTAACGGAGATTTTACGAAATTACTCATGAAATGAACAAGCTATACTCGTAGTGTCACTTGGCGATGGGGTATTCCCAGTGACCATGGAAAGGGTTCGCAGATTCGCAGCGAAGGTAAATATTATATTTTACGCGAACAGATTCATACAATATGCTGACTTCGCAATGAACATTAGAAAAAGTTTCAAGAACATTTTGATAATGCTTGAAATGCATTTTACTAGACGACTACCCAACAATTTCTATAGTTGCATGACGTATACAATTCCAGACCACTGAAGCGTTATTTCGATGCTTCGTCTCTATGGCAACTTTTTCCTATTGATTCACAAACAATTAAGTCACATTGTACAGAACGCGAAGTAAACGAATGAAAGCTATTTCCATATTCCTTATAGCATGTGTATAAAGAATCTGCTAAATGCAATGCAATGTCTGTGGAATATTCTCACACCAATGATTTTGATTAAATTATATGCTTTGTGTATTGTATTTAAAACAATAGGTATATATGTTATTTATCTTTCTGCATTTGTATGAGACGATATTGAAAGTCGTACAGATGGAATTCAATAGAAACCAACCAATGACCCCACTGACCCTTCTGTCGACCGTCCACATTTTTATAGATGTACACAACAATGTGACAATAGCATTATACGCAATGCCAGATATCACTTTACGCCCATTATGTTATAACCTTGCGTTGGCTGGAGGAATGTAGGAAATATTTGAACAAATCTGTTCAAGTTGAAGTATACAAAATGTTAACTAACTACACTGGTGATACAAACCGCTTTCATGAAACATATTTTTCCACAGTTTTGTGTCGTTAGTACTTTCGACGTCCATAATGTTTGTTATTCACATTATGGTTGTTAAAAAGCAATCTTTTTTTATATTTTTTCATTGAAACAATCACATTCTTTATTTAATATCACATCTTTCTCCTTTCACCCGCGGGTTAATACTTACATTACAACTGACATGCCAACTCTACTCCTTTCTAATGCAATCAGAATACATGATAATAGTACAGCTCATTCACGTAATATATTCTTCATTGTTATTCCTAACGTTGAGAGGAGCCTACTCGAAACGGGTGATATCATCAAAACTAATACTTAAATGAAAAAACAATCTTAACCTTGGCCTTAAGTGTTTCCTTCCAAACACTCGCCCATCCATCACCGAATGGCCAACACTTAGTGCCATATCTTTAAAGTTTCCGTGAAAGCCTCGTCAAATTTCAATATTTGTCATTACCGTCGAGGCGATCAAGTCATAAAATAAATAATGGAGCGACTCGGGGCACTATCTCGACTGAATCCATCACATTTCTCTTATGCACCATTAAAGTTGTTGGCCAGAAAATATGCATTCACGATTATAGCGTGAATTTTAATGTGGCTACCGGGCGGAAGCTTTCCAGGCTCTTAAAATTCCAAAAGCCTTATGATAACGACATCTGTACCCGTTTCGTTACAACAAATGTTGGTATTTTATAAGACACGATTGGAGACTTAAGACAAAAGATCGATACTTACTTCGTAATTCATTTCTCATGGCAACGGAATGTGAACATTTCGAAATAATCTTTGAAAGTATTAAAGTGAATACAATAAAAGCATGGGATGGGTTTCTTTGACCATTGTAGTGTACATTTGACCTTTGTAATATCAATATTTTCTTTTTGAGCGACGTAAGCATTCCAAGAGCATGACGCCAGCCACAATCACACGTGTTTTGTAACTTCTCAAAGGAGTTTAAATGGAATTTAAGAACGATGGCAGAGATGTATAACGAGCTGCGCGTAATATAAATTGGTGGCGAAGAAATTACAGTTAATAGAAAATTTGTATGTTAATTAAATAATTAATTCAAATTATATTATACATTGAAAGCATGGCTTATCGTCACATCTAAATCAGTCAACAGGAAAATATAAAAAGTATTTTCTTAAATAAATCGTTTAACATTTTTCTTGGAGATTACAATCAAATATTTAAATTCACTCGTTCAGAAATTACATAAGAGAACGGCTAACGTATAATAATCTGTGGTCGGATTCGTATGACAAATGCGTAGACGCAGGCGACTTATATCGTCGGCATGTTAATGGATTTAATCAATTCAACAGTGTGCTATACATTTACGATGAAAAATGGAAGAATCGCTTTGCATATTATCTAGATGAATCGTTCCCGACTGGAACTAAGAGAGGCCATTTATAACAGCGCATATTGAAATCTGCATAACGCTATTAAAGTTTCCGTCATGTCCTGTGTTAATACCGTATCCATACATGAGTTTACTAAATATACCACAATCATGACACGCATTTGATAGTTGTGCGATCATTATAATTAAACAATAGACAACTGTAGCGAACCACGACCTTCACGTTTTGTTAACGGGCTGAAATTTTCAACGGTCGCAGAGCGTGAAATTGAGATAATTACATCCCACACATCTTCGTGGATTTACAACTCTGCGGCTGCATACTACAAAGTTTGCAACCTGTACCACTTATATATCATAATCAAGGCAGCATCTTAACTCAATATATTACCCGGGCCGAGCCTACCTGTCGCACGGTAGCTCCCAGACTTTGTGTTATTCTAACAAACGACCAGTTCCTAACCCACTCTGGCTTTTATTATATTATTTGCGGTGCTGTTGGTCCGTTGTAATTATCCGCTGATCCCTTCGATGCAAACTTTATAAATGTTTGCTGTACAGATTATAATACTGCATTACCGAGGACATGAATATACAATCTATGGAAAATGTTGCCCGGCTTGTCTCTGGTATTATAACCGGGAATCTACTCCAGTAAGTTCTTTATGATTTCCGATTGGTGCATTCACGATTATTCTTATCCAATTACTGGTTATATCGTTTTCTGTTAGTAACTTGCTAGAAGCATGTGAATATTAAATGTGTATTAGAATAACATAGGTCCCTCATCGTATGCGAGAAATGAAATTCTTATCTAATATCTTGTTACAAATAATCATCTCATAAGCTAGCCGGAGAATGTAATTAATTAAAGTTAATATCAGATTATATTAAGTCAATTGCTATGAATTTGTTAATCGTTATGTTTTTGAAGTTTCCTGTTATTAATTCGTCTTTTAATTTTTTTTGTGTGACCGTGTATCCGATATCATCGTTTTCAAATTAGTCTAGAATTATGACGGTATTAGCTTTATGTTCGGAATCCCAAAATTAATCTCGGAATCTGATCCTTCAAAGACACCTACTTATACTTTTTTAAAGTCCGTCACTTCTTCTAACTGAGCCTCTTTGCTCCAGCAGCTGTACCCCTTCATTTATTTCAATGATTAAGATTTCTCTTAAAATTTTATTTTAAATAAAAAAATGCCTTTTAACTTTTAGTCAAATTGTAGATTGAACTATAAGTGCTTAATTACAATAATTTAAGGAAGTTACAAATAGAGATGCTGATAAACTTAAATCCGATAAAACTAAAAAATTTACACCAGAGAAAACTGTCACGACAGTTCCAGTCGAAAATACAATGGAGAATCTTTTATCAGTAGTCGGTTCGCAATAAATTATCGCTCCGGTTATTCATCGTTCGCTACATTGTGACAATTTATGAATACCGAGGTTGCGATCTATAGCTGTGTCTGTATACACAATCCACACGCGCATTCCTACATAAATGGGTGTTCAACTCGGCGGCCAAGTTTTTGCGACTTGTTCTTTTTGCCCGCAGCGTAACCTGGTGGCGGGATCATAACTAATATTTATGGACGGTTTGTTTCGTTTTAAATTTAGTGTAATGATGAGCTTGGGCTCCCGTGCCGAGCACACCTCACTTTAATCGCCGGCCCTCCCTCGTAAAGGCACAGTTTAAACACTTAACATTGTAGCCCGTTGTCCGTATCAGATTTACTGTCGACAATCTTTCTGTACCATTTGTTTTGCGCATGTAGTTTTTACGACGCACGCTGTTAATTCTTTTTTGTCCAAGACTCATTTCAAAGCATCACCATAGGCAACTGAGAAATCAATTGTTACCTATATTTCTTATGTCATTTGTTACTTATTTTGTTTGACGTTTTCGTATTACTAACAACCAAATCAATTGTAGATGCTATTTTTAGAACGGATTACATTATAACCATCAGTACTACTCGAGACTTAAAAAACACATTCTGAATGAAACAATAACACTTCAAGCATTCCAAGAAAAGCAACTCCAGTTGTTGACATATTTTACGGATTGTAATGACCATAATCGGCCGATTCCAAGAAAGAATTTGAAGGTGTCGACGCCAAAAAAACAACAAAAATGTCAAGAACAAGCAAAACATTTTTTATCTTTAATGAAATCATGTTGTCTCGCATAAAAATTATCTATAAAAACTTAACAAAATGCGTACGTCTTTTACAAAATTAAAAATTCAGAAAGAGAAAAATGCGGTTCTAAAAAAATAAACAAAACAACCGCTCCAATATGTTAGAAGCCTCGTTATTATCAAAACCTGATCTGGACCTCCAAACAACCTTGCCTATTCCAATATTCGGGCACAAAAAACTGGGAGCTCGACTCCACCTCCTCACCTGTTCCGCCTAAGGCTTTAGATCATGTCGACCTTCCAGGAAGATCCCAAGACCGTAATGATCGAGGCACCCACCAATTACCCGCCATCACAATCGGAATACTACAAATTATCCGTTGGCCCTTTTTTGAGGTTTTTGAAATTGTTCAAAAACCAGTTGTTAGGCATGTAGAATGCTGAGGGTGTGCTCAATTAAATATGTATTAGTGTTTGTTACGAACTGCATTTGAATAATTGCATTGCTGAACTGAATTGGCGCTCGCACTTATTATGCACTTCGAATTCAAGTTTATGGTAGGTATGGTAGGCGGCGGCGTGCTTTTAATACAGGTGTTGTGATCTATTATTTAATGGAAACAATTTCCAGCATCCCTTTTTATTTCACGACAAAATATGGGTACTAGATCTATTCCACTGTCGTGACAGTGTATGTAAGGTGTTACATATTACAGAAAGAGACTTGATCTGTTTGTGATAAAAGTTTTAATTAACATCAAAATTTATAAAAGACTACTTGTAAAATACTCATGTGAGTACTTTTGAATATTCATAAGGTACTTAAAATCAGGACAGATGTGACACCACACTTTGGTAGTTGATGATATGAAAAAAGTAAACATAGCTTAGAATGTCGCCGTAATACTAAAACAAAGATGACATCATAATGTCAACAATTATCGAAATGGGCACTGTGGATGATCAAATTACTGAAATGGTAGCGTAATATAAGCCCTATAGTGATTAATACGTTACACCGTATGAATACATCATCCTTAGACTACTGTCTAAGGATGATGTATAGATAAATATACTTATTATACCAGCTATAATGAGAGTAATTGACAAATTTAAAATAATTTCCAATATGAAAGTCACAAAGCAGTTAAAGTAAAAATACTAATTTCATATTTAGTTACAGAACAAGAAACGCAAGCAATCAGTAATCAGAAGGTTAAAAGAGTTTCAATAACGCCGTTACATCCCGAAATTTGCAGTTATCTCAGTAATAACAACTGCGGGTTGAATTATCGAAATTTAATTACAGAAATTCAGAGAAATCCATAATATTTTCACGAATGCTCGCGACTGGGGCGATAGCGGCGCACGCGCACTGTTTCGCAGAAGCGACGCGAGATGGAGCTGTGGGCCTTCCGCGAAACATTTTCGATCCAGCTACCTATTAGGGAGCCAGGCCAGGTTTCGAAATTGCCAGAGAAGGTTATGTTAAAAAAATGTTATTTTCTTAGAATAATACAATCAACTAAACTCCATAGATCCCTACTTTTTATGTTGATTATCATCGATTAAATTTGGTCAGTGTCCGATAAATTATTTGCTTATCAGTTTTGTTAAAACAACAGCAATGTTTGAAGTAATTTCCAAGCTAAAAAGTCCAGACAGAAACAGAAGTACTTTCTCTACAGTCAACAAAACTTCCACGTACCAATTGCCAAATACTCCAACACAGGACCTAGACACATTTCCCTTGCGCAAACTCTGGGCACGTCCTTACCAAGTGTGCTTATGGCAAGTGTACATGCAGCTATCCTGCCATCTTAAATGTCAGCTAGCTCATCAAGATTACTATCCCTATTATTTGTAGCATAAGGATTGTTATTGTCTGCTATATTATCTACTACAAGCATATGAAAAATTTGCCCACATGTATGCATGCCTCCACGTAGTATTAGTGTCGCAGAGCTACGGTCCAAGATAACCTAGCGATTTTTTTATATGCCTCGGGCATATTAAGTGGCCATCGTGTTGGTATTGAATTACTTTGTTTGTGCAAGCGTTGCGTGCAATATTCAAATGGAAGCCTGATGCGGAGTGGATGGAACGTAGGGATTGCAAACGGTAATAGTTTGTATGTATAAAGCGTATATGAGAATGTAATTTACATACTGCGAGATGGGATATCGTTGGCGTTCTTTCAATGTCCATATTCCATGTTTATGCTAGATTTAGTATCTAATTTAGCGAGATAATGTTAATAGATGCTGTTATTGCAAAGTGTGTCTATTTATTGCATGTGGGTAGCTAGTTCAAATATTATTACTAGACATTCGATAAGCTCATATTGAATTCATGGCTACGCAATCTAAGGAAAATTGTTTTGTATTGACATCAGTGTTCAGTTAAATAATCATTTTTAGGGTTCCATAGTCAACAAAGTACCCTTATAGTTTCGCCATGTCCGTCTGTCTGTCTGTCTGTCTGTCTGTCTGTCCGTCCCCAGCCTAGCTCATAGACTCTTAGTACTAGAAAGCTGAAATTTTGCATGGATATACATATTACTCACGTCGACAAAGTGGTGAAGTAAAATTTTGAAAAATATTTTTTTAAGGTTACCTCCCCTACACGTCAAGTGGGGATGTAATTTTTTTCTTGTCTACCCCATAGTGTGGGGTATCGTTGGATATAAAAATTTTAAAAATATTGCGAGTTTGTGGAAACAGTTTTTTGATTGAGGCATCCGTTTGTGTATTATTAAACTTTATAGTGGAAAATTTTGTTAGAGTCAAGTGTCACCCCCTCCCCCTTGCCAGCCAAATGGTTGTTTTTGGATACGTGAAAAGATTCACGGTAGTTGTATATATGACGAAGTTAAAAGGAAAACTATCACAGCTAAGTAGGCTTTACAAGTCTACGAGTAACAGTTGACCAACTTATAAAATGTACTTGGCGCAGTACAAATTCCTCATTGGGAACTACTTAAATAACGTTGTCAGGTATGTGAAACCGGTAGTATCTACATTTAAATATATGAGCCATCGTTAAATAAATGTTCATAAAAGCCCTCTTCTCAGAGTCCGCATTATTGAGATGGGTTACGGAACCCTACACTGCGCGTGGCCCGACACGCACTTGGCCGGTTTTTATCAATACAAACGCGATGGACTCCGCATTTACTTATTATATACGCTCCAACAAAAAGTACTACATCACCACCATAAGTAACTAACAAACACTACAATTACATTTATTTTGTATCGACATGAGAATCTGTGTTCTGAAAAGAGATTTGATTTAAGTCTCCAGAGTACAGACTATATGGCTGTCAGTGCAAAAGAATGCAATACTCAATATATATATATCCAGCAAAATTTCCGTATAATTAGGCTTATTTTACACGCGCGCCGAAAGCCGCGCAGGCGCAGACGCGGCGTCTATTCGCGGAACCTGGTGGAATTCGACTTATCGAATGATTGACTCACGCGGGTACGCAATATCCGATCGATTACTTTACAAATCGTATGGTAATCTAGTTTTTAACGAAATGTTGAATAGTCGCAATAGCGAACACAACACTGAAATGTGAACTTTAGAAGAACTGTTTGTAGTCAAGACTTTGAAATATTCAGATAGACAACAAGCTTCTTTTTAATAATATCATCAATGCATATACTTATTGACAAGAATTTTGAATAGGGCAAAATTCTGTGCGACAAAGCGGCTCGGTCTATTTGTACAACGTAAATTTTTGAGCACTGGTGATTCACATGTTAGTTACACAATAAAATTACAACAGTAAACCGCCAAAGTGACATATATTAGATGGTCTGGAATGCTGAGATCTTCCGGCCATAAGACGAAAACAAATTTTAAGCTTTAGTCGTAGTATTATTTTACATTTTATTGTATACTAGCTGACTTGGCGGACTTCGTGCCATATTTTTTTTTAATATAGCCTATGTTACTCAGCGCTAATGTAGCATTCTAATGGTGAAAGAATTTTTTAAATCGGTGCAGTAGTTTTTGGGTTTATTCGTTGCAAACATATATACATACAAAAAAACAAAGGTTTCCTCTTTATAATATTAGTATAGATTTATCCCTATTACAGCAAAACAAAGTCAAATCAAAAACTAAAACTTTTTGAAGATCTATCATGATTAGTTATAGAACATTAAGTATGATGTCAATTGTACTTTTAATATTTTCGAACTAATTGTTACCAGCCATATCTCAATGATGTATTGTATAAATATCCTCTACTCGTACAACATGTAACTTATCCTTATCAAATCCTTAAAGGGTCAAAAGTGAAACTTCACGGAAGATTTAACCATGATGGATTTGCGTACAAGGATCAAGGGTCAGCGTTGGCGTACGTAATTGATCGATCTAATGTATCTTTTTGTTTACTTGCATCGCTACCTTATCAATTGATTGACGTCAATCGCTTACTGCTGAGGTCATCTGATGCCCCTCAGCCTATAAGATCAATGCTTACTTCAGCTACCATAATTAAAAAGAGTATATCTTCAGTGGAATTAATAAGGCTAAGAAAAAATGTTTGTTTTAATTTAAGCTCACTCTTAGAAGCATTTTTAAACAATCATGATCTGACATTGGGTTTGGTTTTCGGAATACAGTCTTCTATCGAAAAGATTTCCACTCTAATAACTAATACCACTAATACTTTGAGTTAATGATACGTATATTTTTATACTCGTCTTATAAAAGACTTACAATATCAAATTATATAAGTAGTATAGATTTTAACATCAAGTTTTCGTTTGAATCATTTATCTAAATCTTAATTTATCGATTTAACCGCTTTACTTAAAATAAGTACAAAATATGCCTTGTTACTAAAGAAATGTTGGAGATAAATAAAACCTTCATGAATTACATGCTAGCTCTTCTCGGTTGAAATCTCTCCTATGATCAGATACTAGATTAGTAGAAGTTAAATTAACTTAGCTTAGAATTATTTTGAGTTTTAAATACTTTTTGATGATAATTTGAAATGATTTGACTCTGACTTTATTGATGATGTTGGTTAAATCTTAAAACAAAATTATTCGACGCAACTCTTAGCATACTTCATTAATCATAATTGTCAGTTAAAGAACCAAATACAGGATCAATTAGTCATTTTCTATGATAATGACATAAAGTTAATATACTATATTAACTTTATGGATCTTTGCAATGTCAAAATCCAGATGCAACCATATGACAATATGTTTCAAATGTGTAGTCAATTTGTAGGGATGTCTATCATTTATTGGTTTGAGCACGTATCACTTCATGGCAAATACAAAAGATATACTCGATAACAAAGTGCAAACTCAGTACGTGAGTTGTTTTAATAAACTGAATATACGATTCCCAGTAAGAATCTGGGAAGTGATTTTTTATGTTTATCCTAAAATAAGCACGTCACTCAACAAGCAACAATCAAGATAAAATCTGCAGACAGTTTAAGTTACATACACATACAAGTAGTAGTAAAATTAAGTAATGACATTTCTAATGTTAATAATTATTGCTTCTAAAACAGGGTTTTTGTTTAACACTTCACTTAACATTTCTTAACACAATATGCTTCTTAATTCCTTTACTTTAGCCAATATCGACATTGGAAGATATCAATAAAACATATAACACTTGAATTTACAAGGGTTGCAAATGTACGCGACTAAAAATAGCAAAGGGCTTTGAAATATGGTGCTATTATTACCTTGGCCTCAAGATATTGTTCTCAATAGACCGTAATTCAGTTTAAATACCAGTGACAATCAAGATAAAGAACATTCCACGTTAAACTACAATCTGTTTTATAAATTTGGCTTGGCATCGATCACAAAGACTGCCATGCGCAAAATTTTCAGAGAGAACTTTGTAAAGGGATTCTTCACATTTACAAATTGAAATCGTGTTTAACAAAGGCATTGTCAGTAATTATCATGTCAACAAACATTTTATAATATCCTTCTATGTTTTTAGTATTTAAATATCGTTAATTAGTAGTATTACAGAGAAATCCCTGCAAGCATTGATCATGATAACATTTGACAATCACGATGCAGCACAAATAACCGATTTGCATGAATCCAATATAGAATTTATTGTATCTATCTGGAAAATGGTAAGACTTTCTACAATTCATCAAGTGCCCTTATTTCAGAGCACATAAACAGTTCTGCTTCCCATTGCGTTCTCAATTTGAAACAATATAACTTGCCACTTAGCATTTATCTGTTATCGCACTATCAGACCATCGCATTTCATTGTTATCTGTTAGAAACCCGCAGATCGCGCGTTTAATGCGCTTTTCAGAACATTAATTATAGAAGAAAATGCTATTTCATTCGATATTATCACATTTTAATTAAGGGCCTTATTTAAAGTACTAAAAGGAAGTAGATATCCCTCGCATTTCTGCCTTCAACGATATAATCAACATTTTAGATAAGGTTTTACGTACACACGGTGACTTTGACTCGTTTCTATGAGAGACAATAGTAAGTAACACGAACCGAAAATGGTAGTCCTACATACAACCCCGAAATGATTTCCTGTTGGTTCTAAATGATAACATTAAAATATTCAAAAGGAACTCCAAACGTTAAGCTGAATATTCCCACAGAGAAATGCACTTAGCAACACAATGCAAGTAACACAATAAGATTCGAGACGATCTCGACATTGACATACAAGTAGAGTTAGAACAAAATGAATCCATCAGTAGCTGATACAATCAAGCTACCAACTTTAGTAGACTTCAATTTATAAAAACGAATGTCTATAATGAACATGGTGATGGTCGTGGCTGATGGTCTTATTCCCATAACAATGGTACGGTGGTGCCCTTATAATTTGGCGATTCAACGATAAAAGATAAGACCGATTAGAACACTCAAGATTGGTGAGTTGAAACGAATGGTGCAATTAATTTAACGAAGATTGAAGCAATTGATTTGATTGGAATGTTCAAAAGAATAAATTATATTAAAATGTTAAACGTAGTTATGACATAGATAAAGTTAAAAAACTTACTCAAGTAAGCTTACTCTCAGAAGCATTTACAATGCAGTCTTCAAACAAGAAAAAGCTAGCAATGAATTCGAAATATTATGGCTTACAGAAAATAAGTGTAAACGATACATCATTCATTAGCACTGCAGATCCATCCAGTGTAAGTTGGATGAATGTTAATTTCTCTGATGGTACTCAATTTTTCTGTATGTCATTGAATAAGTAAACCGAATACAATTTACTAGAGGTTGATAAGAAATATATTGCTCTCTAGGAATAATTCATTACCACTATCTTGGAACACCTACAGTAATATTGCTTTTAATTGGTAATCCCAGGTTAATTTGTCAGCTGTTGATACGAAAGATAGCGAAAAGGTGTATAGGCAAATCAACGATAAACAACTCTGACGTTACCATAATAAATTAATTGAAAGAAAATATTTCCAATTAAAGTAATCGTCCGTCTTTCTAGATTATCGTCGCTGCTTTATAACTGTTCTTCGAAGTGGCTATTTAATCTCTGAGTAAAAGAGGTAATATTACATACAATTTTAAAGAATGTCATGTCGTCGTCATTATCTATATTACGCTTACCTCCAACGCCTCCTGTGCCGTGTGGAGGTAGTCTCTCAGCATCGCTTCCTGAATGCTGAGCCATTCTAGCCTCGGATCTTCTAGCTGCGTCACCTCTGTAATGAATAAAAGAACAATTATAAAAAAAACAATCGTACTATTTGAAAGGGTGCTTAGCTATTATCTGATACTTAGTGACGATTAGACTGCGGCTGGTAGACAACTTGATAGGGATAAGATGGTGTGGTCACTAGCCCGGCGGACTATTGCAAATCCTGCCACCTCATCAAACTTATTATAATGAGAATCAAATGTATGCCATGATTATGACCACTGGACGTTTTTCGACGTTTAAAATTATGCACTTAATTCAAGTCAAAGCCAGTCAAAACTTTAACTACCAAGAGCTTACAGCAGAACAGCTGCACGTGTTTCAGATGACAACGTAACTACAAATTGATGGCTTTAAAGTTGCGAACAGAGTGAGTAACTGATGATGACTTTTATTTCTATCTATTGTTTCTATTCCATTGACTGAATGAAGAATAAACGATATATGCGTAAATAGAAAAATGCGTTATAGTAAATATCGATTGTTTTACTTGACTTCATGTTTAATTTTATAAAAAAATGTGACATGCAGCAAAGACTAACTTTCGGAATGCATTGCATGATGCATCAAGTGATATGACGTCATAATACGTACAATGAAATACGTCCATCTGATTTTACTGCCCCTTCTGCGATAGCAATGGTGACGAATATGTGAAACTAAACAGGTGGCGCTGCTTTCGTCAAAAATAAAATATAGTTATTTTTTCTACACTTTAGAGTTACTAAGGTATATAACAAAAATTCATAAAAAATCAAAGGAAGATGTAAGGACCAAAAAAGCATATGTCGAACTAATTAAAGAGAATGCAAACGTCATGTATTATTATACAGAAGTAAAATAATTAGCTTGCGATAGAGATGAATGGAAGAGGCTACACCAACAAGAGCGTGGCTCTTAAGTTAAAGAAGAAGAGTAGGTCTAAACAAGAGTCAAAAATTATAATAACCGCGATAAACTACAAACATCCCTAAAACTGCAAGCATTCAAAGAATTTGCATTATACGAATTGCATTTGCCGATGGCCTCAACAGATTAGTTTCGTAACGGAGACCAAAACACAACAGAAGTCAAATTAGTTTGGAATTCGGTATTGTTTCCCTAATCTGATATAAGTGAGCAATCAACTTAGGGTTGTAAGCTGTCCAGTTTCCTTCGAGTGGAGTTCTATAACAGAGGTGCAATCGGACGTCTGAATCTTACATTGACGTTGTTTCGCTTTTGGAGTGTTGTCCAGATAATATTGGAAATACGTAGCACGGTTGTTGAAGGAATTGGTCCAATAAGAAATTAATGACATATCAAATTTCAAAATTGATGACGTTTATCGTAATTACATTAGCCATTAGCGTTATCTACATCTAGTGTGCGTATAACTACAACGTACTATATTTATCTTACTCTATCTTTATATATATATAAATCTTCTGTGCGTGTGTATGTTATTGAACTCCTTCTAAACGGCTGGACCGATTTGAATGAAATTTTCTGTGTGTGTTCAAGTGGATTCGAGAATGGTTTAGATTTACAATTGGACCAGGTAGGTGGCGCAGCTATATAGGTCCATAATGGGATACGGGTGTTCTTAAGAGGACGAATGATTTGTTTGTTTTGTTGTCATGGAAACGTTAACTGTCAAAGAGGTACGAAGTCCGCCGGTCAGCTAGTGTATACGTAAATATTAACATAAACTAAAGCAATAGTTACATTAATTGTAATGTAACCTTAGTAACATATTTCATAAAATATAAGTTGACCGGTTATGTGTATTAAGCTTATTTTGACGATATTCATAATCCCATTATTCTACATTATAAGGATATTTGGTACATCAAAAACATTATGAATTATGATGATACTATGTGAAACTTGTTCGTTCATAGTTTATAGCTAAGTTTTTATTGAGGATAGTAAAGAAGTGTATCTCCCTGGAAGATCTTCATCTTTGAGCAGCTAAGGTGAGGAAACTAACAAAGAAGATAGAAATGTTGTGAGATTTGGTGTCAACTATTATTTGGTCTGTGTCTTTACATAAAAAAATGCAAGCTTATGCAAGCGGCAGACTTTTGTTCGAAATTAGGAAGGTCTTATTGTAAGTATCATTTGATTTTCTATAAATTGTGTATTGTTCTATAACTCGACTCTGAGCTGTTTCTTTTTCATATCTCTTGCTCTTGCGATTCAGTAAATGATAGAAGAAGTCAATAGTTCAGTGTAAGATCTAAGTAGGGACTTAAGGCGCTTTTTTTTTTGGAGAGAGTTTGCTGATTGCTTCAGACGGCATCTTCAGCTTCACCGGGCTTTTTTGGGGACGGCGAGAAACTTAAAGGGTTCTTCAAACCGTGTGACACAAACCGCCTTCGGAAGTTTTCTAGAGGGAACGGCATCGCGCACTAGTGCGTGTCCCCGTGCCCTACTAGATTCTCCCAGGGATTCGGATCGGGTCGGGGCATCAGACGCGTCAAGAGTTCACGTTCAAGTATGGTGCTGGCTACCTTTCATTTTATTAAATTTCATCTAATATCTTTAGTGACGATACGCGAACTTAGCCTTCATCTCACCTGAAGGTAATGACGGTAAGAGTTATAAGCAGACTTCACCCGACATCACAAAGGAACTGGCCTCTTTCTTACCTCTGTCTGTCGGAAGGTAAATCCTCTAACATTGATGTTATGGCTACAGACATAGATAATGTGGTGGTAGCTAGCTATTTCTACCTATAATTATTGAGTCAAAAAAAGTATGACTGTCTAGTAACCAGAACGTCAGTTGGGGTTGTTCTAGGTCCGATAGACACTAGTCAAGTCGTCCTTATCCCCTAGTCTGTCGAAACGCCATATTATGGTACGTAACAATTGATTTAACCATTGTTATACGTTATTTACAGACGAGGAATTATGGATACTCGCGTAAAGTGGGGCGAAGCTATATGGCGGCTTACGTTTCCCTTGCCAGCCTGAAAGCTTGAGAAAACAGCAATCAGGTGGAGGCGTTCAGCCTTAGAACAACTTCTTACACCAGCTAATTAGTGTTAATGCAATAGAAGGAGAAGTCCTTGATTACATAAAAGCTTTTCCATATGCAGCATAGAAGGCAGCCCTAAATCAACGTGGAAACGCTTCGGCCTTGCCTGCTCCAGAATTGAGAATCATAATTGAAAGATCGTTGTTCGCGCACTTCGACTGTCACGCGCTGCGCGGGTGACACGCCACGGATCATTAAAGGAGTTAAAAATCTAGATGTGAGACACGGAAACGATGCACCGGTACTGGAAAAACTTAGACCCTAGCGAATAATGACAACTATCGTGTATATTTCTTTTAGTTCTTTCCGGTTATTCGGGAATGATCCTTTAGCAAAATTTGCTCATATTAATGACTAGCTTTTGTTCGCGGCTTTGCTCACGTGGGCTAAATGATTTGTGTTTATTCGTAACATGTCACGTTATTTCAACATTAAGATTTTTATTTTTTATCAATAAAAAACCACTGTATAAGTAATTTTGGTCCGTTTTGGAACCTCCAGTATAAATTGTCATGCCCTACTCAACGGATCATTTTCCCAAAATTCCTGAAACACTTCATAATTTCTAACCAGGCCAAATACCGAGATAAAAGGAATGACAGATTTCCATGCAGACTTTCCACCTTTATCTCACCCTTATTTTCTCTTTAGGGTAGGGTTTTCAAAAAATGCTAGAACACGTAGTCTTTAATTTAATTTTTTAGTTATTACTTTAAATAGAACGATTTCACCAAACAATCTTCTTCCCTTTTTTACTCCTGTAAAAGAAAATAAACAAAATTCCTGAGACATGTCATTCTTTATTTCTTTTCAAGAAGCCAAATATCAATTTTCATGTATTTTACTTCAAAACTGACGGACTTTCATAGAAACTTTCACTTCCTATTTGACCCCCTTAGGGTACGATTTCCGTAAAATCCTTTCTTAGTAGCTGGTTACGTTACTCAATTAACCTACAGTCCAAATTCTATCTTATTCGCTCCAGCGGTTTCGGCTCGGCGATGATGAATCAGTCAGTCAGGACAAGTCATTGTATGTATATAGATTGTTTCATCTTCTATCAGTGTCTAGTATTTACCATTCTTCATCAGTTTTTACACTGTGAACAATTAAAGATCGTACGAAAGAAATATGTTTACAAACATTTGGCAATAGGTTTTAAAATTCAGTTTTATCTAGAAACGGATTTCTGAATATTGCTAAATGACTTTTAGGCGAGAAAGTGAGGAGTCATATTTGCAGTTTTTGAGATTTTGTTGTAATTCATGTCTTGTATTTTCTGTATTATGTAACAAATAAGTGAAACGTCACTTTTTAAATGAAGTCATGATCGTCATTAGATTTCAGTTTGTCTCACACTTAACTGGCTCACTTTACTGGCGGAAGATAAAAACAAGGATAGGTGTTTATTAACAAACCATACGAATATGTTTCAAAAACTAAATTATTTCCAAAATTGTTATTTCCCAATCACAACGCCCTATTCACATCATAACTGAAGGGGAACTTAAAAAACAATACTTATCGCACCTACGATTTGTGGATTGTAAATACCACAATTCGTTATCAGCCAAGCATCGTGCAACCACGCCTTATTTGACATTGTTAAGGTCTATCAAATCTGCTGCAGTGCAGTAAAATATGTGATTGTTATCACAACCAGCCTTATCGCTAATCGGTAGCTGAACGTCGTGGCCGTGACAAATTCTTTGCCTTTAACGAAAACAACAAAAAATAATTAGTATGTTTACATTTTTGAGGAATCACGTTACATTATGTTAGTATATTTTATATCTTACTAGCTGACCGGCGGACTTCGTACCGCTTTGACAGTTAACGTTTCCATGACAACAAAACAAACAAATCATTCGTCCGCTTATGAACACCCGTACCCCGTGATGGATGCCTATAGCAGCGCCACCTACCGGGTCCAATTACAAATCTAAACCATTCTCGAATCCACTTAAACACACACAGAAAATTTCATCCAAATCGGTCCAGCCGTTTAGAAGATTCACACGCACAGAAGATTTTTATATAAAGATATGTAACTAGCTTTTGTTTGCGGCTTTGCTCACGTTGGCGACACGACTTGTGTTTATTCGTAAAAAAACCAAACTTATTAAAGGTAAATATCATAAGGGTATAAGTAAAAAGTGTCTTACACAAAACAACGTAATAAAGATCACTCTGTAAAAGTAATTTTGGTCCGTTTTGAAACCTCCTGTACAAATTGTCATCGCCTACTTAAGGGATCATTTTCCAAAAATCCTGAAACACTTTCTACAATTTCTTACCAGGTCAAATACCGAAATTGAAGGAATGACAGATTTCAAGGAATACAACTTTCCACCCTTATTTCACCTCTCTAGGGGAGGTTTTTCGAAAAATGCTATTATTCATTTTGATAGTTATTACTTTAAAAATAACGATTTCCCCAAAAAAACCTTCTTTTTTTACTCCTTTCAAAAAAACTAAACAAAATTCCTGAGACATGTCATTCTTTATTTCTTTTCAAGAAGCCAAATACCAATTTTTATGTATTTTACTTCAAAACTGACGGACTTTCATACAAACTTTCACCCGCTATTTGACCCCCTCAGGGTGTGATTTCCGTAAAATCCTTTCTTAGTGGCTGGTTACGTCACTCAATTAACCAACAGTCCAAATTTCATTTAATTAGCTCTTAGAGCATTTTAAATGCTCGTATTATCGCTATTACTGTAATTAAAAGAGACAGCTAGTTCAATGGGAAAAAGAGAGAGAAAAATATATGACAGTGCAAACGTAGGTAAGAGGATAAAAGTAATTTAAACACAATTCAGCGTAGGCATAACTTATAGTTCTGATTAATATAGGCTACTTTTTCACAGCCAAATTCTTCGAAGAACGGACAGGAAGGGATTCTGAATCATCAATGAAAAACACACGTACAACTGCTAGTAGGCAGGGCCTTATTATACACAATCTGATCACGTTAACTAAAACGAGAATTTACTAGGAAGCAGAGCCTCCTGGCAACAAACGAGGTTTGGACAATGGAAAACAATCACCGCCACCCATGAACAACAACAGAGGAATCGCAAATGCGTTGCCGGTGTTTGAGGAAAGAATAAGCTCGTTTCTTGAAGGTTCCTAAGTCGTAACGTTCCGGGAATACCGATGAAGACTACAAGCATTCAAAAGGTGGTGCTACCGTCGCATTTTGCGCATTAGATTTCAGAAATGAAACCGAGCTTTAGTGTTCATATTATGCCTTGGAAAATATGCCAACCCTTAGAAAGCGCAACATACAATATACTCAGGCACGACAAATACATTTTGCTTCAAATTATTATGATGTACAAGTTGGAAGGCAGGAGACGCGTTGGACGAAGAAAGAAATCATGGCTGTGGAACATTCGGAAGTGGATCGGCATGAACTCTATCAAACAATTGCTCCGTCTGGCTTTGAACAAGAAGGAATTTAAGAAGCTGACGGCCAACCTTCAACATTGAAGAGGCAGAAAAAGAAGAATACCGACGACCCTGTTAGCTAGTAAGTTGCAATTTGTCTTAATTTTTGTTTACATTAAAGTGGTAAAATGTTGAATAAACCTCGCCCTCTGCATCTAGTTTATCATACACCAATCTTTATTCACACTTCATAATCAGTCGCCCAGTGAAGTGACCTTGGCATGCATACCAGCCATTAGCTGTTTCCGGTCCTCTTGTGCCCAAACTCATTTGATTTCGTCCCTTCGTAATTGCCAGATAGATGATTTGACTCGTTTTAATGTGACCTGCTTTTTAAACCGATATAGTAGGTATACTGATTCACCAGAGGGAATCAAAATTCGATTGAATTCAACTTTGTGCTGATATTTGCTTCTAAAACAGAAATAGATGACTTAATTAATTTTTCTGTTACTAAGCCAGAAAGTGTTCAGAAAGCTGAATGCTGAAGCTGAATTTAACTAAAAAAACGTAAACAAAGCGATCCCTTAAATCCAGATCCACGAGTATTATTTACCATTCGATAAAGATATAAAAATGTAAAATAAAATACAAGAAAGGTCACATGTCCAGTAGTGGACTAATAAAGTTTGATGATGATGATGATGATGATGATAGAAAACGACAGTATAAATGGCATCGAAGCAGTGATTCTTGGTTACAATACAAGCGAGGAGTAAAAATTCTGCACAAAAGTGTAGATAGACGCAGGACATAACTTCACATTTTGATAAATTACTGGATGACAGCATTTGTCCTTTATTTTGATAAAGAGATCTTAAAATAGTTATGGAATTTTTCAAACACATGATTACAGGTAGTGAACATATTGCATCGGTTAAAGATTACAAAAAGAAATTATAAACGCTTACAGGTCATGATGGTGATGAAGAGCGTGACGATCACATACAATACATACAACGTACCGTCACAATAACAAATCGTGACCCTGTAACACGCCATCCTTGCTATTCACAACATATCGTCACCTGTCAAATACTAATAAACCACATTCAAGGTGAATTAAACCGAAAGCCTCTAAAGATAGACGCGTGATTCCCTCACAAACAATGAGACCACACGCAGAGGAAAAATTGATATGCATCTATCCTTTGGCGTGTGATAATAAGAAGGCTTTGATCGAGAATTGTGATTACGCACGAGCGAAGGATATAGCGGCGTTGGAGTGCCTAGAAACGTATCTGATGTCCGAAAGTCCGAAGTGTTCTCGGATGCAGAACCTAACATTAAAAGGTGCTGGCTGGATATCCGCGGGAACTGAACTTCCCGTTTCATCTACTTCAGAAATAATTGCAAGGTTAATAATTATTTAACTAACCTATTCTTAAAATGTAACACTTTTATAAAGTTGTTTAGGTAATTGTATTTAATTATGAACAAATTCGATAGTATTCGACTTTAGTTTAAGGGGTTTGCTTCATAAACGAGTCCAGTTGACCACAACCGTCTCTTCTCAAGTAATGGAATAATAAATTTTGAGTTTGGAGACGTTAATAATTAATCTTATGTTAGTGATCACGATAACTGAACAAGTTATATAAGTACATACTATATAACTTGTACATATAGCTTACCTATACTATACTATACTATACTATACTTACCTTACATAGCTTACCTGAAGCAGAGATTTAAATAGTATGGCACGTCAAAAAGGAACAGGTCTGAAACTTTTGAAGCTCACGAAACAAAAGACGGACAGAAATGAATGCCCACACTGCTATTAATAATTATAATAAATTTCAGAATCAAGATGCGTAGGTACTGCTGGTGAATACCTGCGCTATCGATGGAGTAAATTCCAATGGAACACAATCGTTAACTCTATTCTATGGAAGGGCGTTAAATAAAACGCAGCTTGTACAGTTCTGTGTAGCCGTATAAATATTGCTATGTAGGAAAATAAGTATGGGGAGATCGCATACCGTGATAATGACAGCTAGAATGTGATTTCGAAGGAGGTGGCATTACAAATAAATATTTTTGTTCATGGAGTCTTGTTAAAAGTGTAGCATATACCTTTTAAATACATTAGTTTAACTATTGGTACTATTGGTCCTTACACATAGGGATATGTGTGTCGACAAATAGTACTACAAATAATAAAACTGATATTTATAAATGAAACGAACGATACAAACAAAATTAAAGACACAAAAACAACAAGAAAAATTTACTTGAAGCTGCTAAGTCTTTAAAGTTAAAGTGCAACCAATTCCACTATTATTAACATGAATAAAAATTTCATGGATAATTGCGATGATCACTAAATTTAATAATGCAATGTGATTTAAAGCTCGCTTTAGAAAGTATTGGTCCCTCGTATTTTTCAACAGAAACATGAAGTTGTTTCGGCAAGAACACTATTAAGTGAAATAGGTACGACATGTCCAATTCGTTTCTTAGTTCTCCAGACCAAACATTGAACGGTGTACACGAAGCAACGAAGACGTATTATTTAAATGAAAGCTATCAAGATGATATCAGTATACTTCGGAACCTCCTTTAAATGGTTAACGCTCGTCTATTTATAAATATAATGTCTGGTAAAATTTTAATGTGCAAATTACATAGCCTAAGGTTAAATTGGAAGATCGAAGTTTTTATTTCGACAGGATCAAGTTGAAAAATTAAGTAACATTTTAAAATGTCAGGATTATCATAAATATGGGCCCGTGTAAATGAGAAGAGAGAGGAAATAATCGGAATAACTCTAGATAATGAGGTCGGGTAAACTCGTGTCGTCTCGTAGACAGGCATAATAAGTGCTACTTATCATGTCCTACTATTTTGACGTTTGCACATCAACTATCCAAAGCTATCAAATTTCTTCAAATAATTAAAAAAATCTTTCCATCGAAAAATTCTTTTCGAAACTAAAAAATTCTTCTTTTCAACCATAAAGATAAAGAATAAACATAAAGATAAAAGTCTATTGCGGAATGACAGTTTGTAGTTATCTGTGTGCTGGCGTGTGTACGATATTGTTGTTTTTTTTAATATATTTTACGAGTAAGCACAGTGCTTTGATCTCACCTGATGTTAAGTGTTGATAAGGCCAATGAAGATAATGATTATAACGAAAACCTATTTACAAAACCTGATTAAGGTTACAAATAAAGATTGTTTCTTTGATTCGATCTTTTGCGGTCTCATATTTAGGATGACACGGGAGACTATTATAATTAGAAAAGAGAAATAATAAATTGATCCACAAAAAAATAGTAGGCTAGCACCTAAAATGCTAAGTTAGCATCTAAATAGTAGTTTAGATGCTAACTTTGTATTTTTAGGTGCTAACTTAGTATTTTTGTAGGTTAGGTTAGGTTAGTTTGGTGATCGATTAAATACAACCCATTAGAAAATATCCCAACGACAATATTAACGAGATGGTTCAAAATTGACGCCTTTCTGGCATCCTATTACACGACTTATTAAATCCCAGCCCCAAAACATTGCAACCAAACGATACTGTAAGTTGAATTAGCATAAAACGGAACTTATCTACCTACCTCACTTAAACATACTTGAATCAGATAGATAAATATCTATATATATCGAGTAATAAACAATAACAATAAAAAATCACCATTACAAAAACAAAACAAATACAGCTAACAATTTATATTTTGTACTAGCCCCCTCGAACCGTACTCGGCCCAAAGGTTCCCATCACGTCTGCAGCGTTACCACGCTGTATGGCTAAGGTAACTCTTTGGACCAGGTACGCTCCAGAGCGGGGGTCGTAGCCTTATCCCTGCAACGCTGACCGGGTTCAGCGGGGGTACATCTTTGTGTACTCGGTTTGGTTGGTGGTAGGACTTGTTTGTCCGCCTGGCTAGCTACCACCATCTTATCTAAATATGTCGCCATAACAACAATGTTTGTAGCATTGTTGTGTTCCGGCAGCTAGAGATAAGATAGCCAGTGCCTCACTAGTTGAGGATCCCGGGTGAAGTGCGCTTCCACCAAATGGCCTTATCATCAATTAACATCAGGTGAGATCAAGGCACTGTGCTTACCCGTAAATATATAAAAAAAATAGATAAATTGACGGTTAACCATTTAATTAAGTAATCAATTATGAATGTGACCACGCACTATATACAAAGGGTTTAAAATTTCAGGACAAAAAAATATGATGTGAGTAGTTCCGCACAAAGTGTGTGTTCAAAGTATTTTATATGTTTATATCTTTTAGTCCGTATCAGGCTCAAAAAGAATATAAACTTCCTTATGCGGTTAAGTTATTAAGGTAGTAGCGCTTTAAGACACACACAGTGGGTGTATGTGTGGAGAATCATGAACAATTTGCCACATATTATGTTAAAACTTAAATCATTCGAGAAGGTGGGCGTTGAAAAATCACTCGCGCTGTGGAGAAATTGCCTGAATCTTACTCATTATCTTGTTTGATGAGCCTAATAAAGTATAAATCACTAAACACATAACCAAACAGGGATATATCTTCCTCCTACACACATGTTTTCTCTTGGTAGGTACACTGTTGGAATTCATTTCGCTTATGTGATTAAGAGTTTGTGTTTAATGACTGCTATGTCGAATTAATTATAAAAACTGAATGTTTATTACGGTGTCCTGTGGTTTCACCGAAGTATTTTCGTTAGAATATAATTTTAATGCCATTGATTCGTCGAATATTCTCAGATAAGATGGTAGTAGCTAGCCAGATGAATTTAGAATCGACCACCAACCAAACTGAATACAATAAATTATGTAATAATACTCCTCATTTGTATGAGAATATTGGGAATCGCACCCATAAAGAAAAGAAAGAAAGAAAAATTATTTATCGACCAAGCATTTTTAAAACTAATATTACTAACATGTCGGTCATCGGCTCATATAATCTCAATGACAAGTATTTGCTGAACAATCTTTGATAAAACGGTGGTAGCTAAACACCAACAAAACTAGGAATTGAGCTAAGGAATTTTGGGTCTAAGACCAGTGCACAGTGGTTTAACCACAGAGGCCATTATACATTTGAAAGCTCACAGCAACTTAGTTGCAACTTGCAGGTTTCAATTTACTGCGCACGGGCAGCATCATTTATACCACAGCAAGAGGACGCTAATTTAATATATTATTTTAATTACTAATTAGTGTTGTGGCAGCACGATAAGTGACGATAATATGGGCTCCACTCGGGCGAGTACAACACAAGTAAAACATGCCAAAGACAGACCCCATAAATGAGTGCACGCTGTATTTGCATACTCTTAAATAGGTAAAACGTTTAGTGATGCACCCGTTAGGGTATCTCGCGCAATATGGCAGCCATTTTTATAAGTTGGCAATGCCAAACTGGTTTTATTGTTGACCAAGTGAGCGACAATTTTATATGGTCCGTCCGTTCCTTAAGAAAGTTTTAATATAGTTTTTATTTATTCCACAGTGGCCTTCGCCTTACCTGATGGTAATTGGTAAGTGATGGTTAGGCTGAAGGTAAAGCGCCCCCAATAATCCTAAGCTACAGAGGAACTGGTCATCTAAAATCTAACGGCACACAGTTATGCTTAAGTTACGATTATGGCGACGGATACAGATAAGAGGGTGATCATTAGACACGAGGACTTATATAAAAACCCTACACCTACCAAGCCGAGTACATTAATACACTAGTAAATTTTATCATCATCAGCTCATTTTATGTCTGAGGCTGAGCCTTCCCTATGGATGGATAGGGAGAACGGCCATAGACCACCACGCGGGCCCGCGTGCGGATTGGAGGTTTTTAACGATTGCTAATGCAGTCGGGACCAACGACTTTACGTGCCTTCCGAAGCACAGCGTAGCTTGAGATGATGATTTTTTAGTCACCCGTCCGATGACTGGCCTTGGCGAAAGTTGCTTAACCTCAGCACTCGCAGACCGATTAATTAATGCAGTATTTTAATAAAAAAAATATTGACAGATCAGATAGCTTGGTAAAAGTCACATCCCTAGTCTGTCGCAGTGTAGGGCCACTGTGTATCCGTAGTTTATGAGAACATTCTTTGTAAAACTACGGTAAGATAAAATACAAAGTCGCAGTGTAATCTAAATGTTTTGGATACACTCTGAATACTATTTTGGATACACAAAGATTTGAACACTGGTATACCTTTGATGGTATCTATGTTTTACTTTAATTAATAAAGATGTTACAAACATTTTTAATACGCAAAATAGATTAAAAACATCCCATGTTGTTGTTGACATTTTTTTTTATTCCTTACGGGTTGGCATATATTATTCATCTTCATCTCACTTGATGTTATGTGATGATAAAACTAGGAGGAGCACACTTCAGCCAGAAACCTCAACTACTGAGGATCTGGTTATCTTATGTCGAACTGCCGGATGACAACAATGCTACTAAAATTTTTGTTATGGCGACATATTTATTAAAAATGGTGGTAGTGAGCCAGGTGGCCTTAAAACAAGCCCTATCACCTACAAGAGCGAGTACACAAACACGTACCCTCCGCTGGGAATCGAACCTGAGATATCTGGATCTGAAGCCGGTGGTCTTAACCACTAGACCACAGAGGTGGTTATGTTAAACCATTTAATTAGGTACGACTGTCATAATAAAAAAATATTGACTAAAAAAATTTTTAAAATATCCGAATATTTTGCCACCCTACTGGCAGTGTATAGATGCGCTTGCGCACACGCTTTTTACTAGCTAAATGAGAACACTGCACATGGAAACATCAATATAAATAAAGATGCTTGTCGAGAGGCTGGATTAAATTAAAATATATTAACTAAGATTGGATACGAACTACATGTGTTATTGCACGTTCGTTTAATAAAATCGTCGCGAGGAGATAAAATATTTTAATTGATTAGCTAATTATTGGTTTTTAAGTACCTACGACCGTTCAGGTACACCATATACATGGAACTATAATATAGTTTCTCAAGCAAAAGCTTTTTTATTTTGCATTCTATAGGCTTTTGGTATTTAACTTTACCTAAACTGAAAATAGTACTTGAAAAAAGACGACTTGACTCAGGTTAGACTCGAACCCACAGCCTTTCGCAATCTCTTTCAACGGGACAATCAGAGTAAAACGACAACTAACAAAAGATTACCCAGTTGTTACTACCGATCGTTATAACGATCAAAACAATGTTTTATTTTTAATTTTTTTCAAATAAATTATTAGTATTTAAATGAAACAACTTTTACGGATCTACTCGCGTTTATTTTACTTTACATTATTTAATGTTTATCCTGACGTTTCGGATCCTTTGCAGGGTCCGTGGTCACAGGGAGACTGAGGTGTTGGTTATCTTATGAGAGATTGTTTCATTTAAATGTGTAGTGTTCGCGTAAACTTTAGAAAACAATAAATTATTAGTAGTTTTTCGGCCAAAAGATGTGAGACCAAAAATAATTTCAGTAACTACTGGGTAATGAATTACTTTTTAGGAATTCACTTACTCATATTTAATGATATACTTAAGTCTATTATGATTTTATCTGATAAGTAATCAAGAGACCCCTTAAATTGTTCAAAATGTCAGGATAAAATAAAAATCGCAAATAATGTGCAGTAATCGTGTTAACTTTACAAAAAATATACCATTTTTAGTAATGAAAACATATATTTTATTTATTGCTAAATGAGACTTATGCTTTTTATAGCATTATGACTCATATCGTATTAGCCATAGAGCTTTAAGAGGGCGTATAAACCTAGAAAAAAAAACAGATTCCACCCGCGCCCCTTTCACGCCCCGCTTTCGTCCGTGCGTACGGCGTGGCGGCCAACGCAACAGATTGGCAGGTCGCTCCCTCGTGTGTACTCGTGTTTAGTGCGATCGCGCACAGTATACCTAAAATAATCAGATAAAAACCGGCTAAGTGCGAGTCGGATCACCTAGCTGTACTTCGAAACACTAAAATACTCTTTGCTGGTGGTAAATAATACGCAAAGGTAAGTAATGATATCATATATTTTTATTATATATTGCTACTTTAAATATTTAATATTGTTTTATTTTATAAAGGCGTAGGTGCCATGAAATCTTTAAGCATTTTTGTATTATGTAGATTATTTTTTGTATCATGTAGATTATATTATCCCTTTCAGTCGCACTTTGCTATCGACAGAAGTAACTGCAACAGTCAGCGGTTGCTGTCGACACGTTAAAGGTCAAAGGCCTACCATCCGACGCTACAGTTACCTCTATTGATACCAAAGTGCTGCTCGTGTGTAAGTGCTCTTACTGTTATCTCTTCTTCAAAGAGTGTCGACAATGTAAAAAAAAGAAGTCTAATTTTATTACAAAAATATCGCTTTATTTACATAGATTCATAGGTTTACATTTTTTTTTCAGAGTTCGTTCCCTGGCTTGTACCTGTACTGCAAAGAACAGACAGAAAGAAGGTAAGTTAAAAACATTTTTGCATTAAATTATGTATTTAAGGTCTGTTCATTCTAACTTGTCTTAAAATGTAACAATCTTTATAGGACTTACTATTGAAATTTAATGAAAAATTTTATTGTTTTTTTAATGGTAAAAAAAACTAAAATATTGTTTACACTTAAGATAAACAGACTTTCTGTAATCAAAGTCAAAGTGTCAAATATTTTGTATTCAAATAAACTTTAGAAAAGTACTTTTGAATCGTCCAAACATTTTTTTTACCTACTACCCATTCAGGACGTCTATTTTTTAGTTGTGGAGAAGAATGGGCGCAAGAAACTCCACAGTTTTAATATAAGTAACGACATTTACAAAATTATATGCCGTTATCAAGTTATACAAGTTTAAAATTACTTAACAATATTTTAAATTAGAAATACCTGTTCGGGTGATTGAAGCATTTTTAACCCATGCTGTTTTGTCTTGAATGTAATCAGACACTTTATAATAAGCTTTTTTACAAAGCTTTTCTTTAATGACGATTTTAAATTAAATCATAAGACAAAAGAGGAATTCTCTTGCAAAATGTTTGGTAATATTTTAAATAAATGTGTAATTAATTCTAAGAAAAGCCCGTCTCAACCTACAATTATTAAAAATGTTCAGTCAATCAGTATGGTTCACCAGAACATTCAAGGAATGATGGGCAAAGATCCAGAGATTGCATTGTTCATGAACGATAATAAAGTTGATATTCTGTGTATTACTGAACACTGGCTTAAAGATCATCAGTTCATGTTCAATTTTAATAATCATTTGGTAGGTAGTTCGTTCAGTCGAGTAAATTCAATTCATGGTGGCTCCTTAATTATAGTTGATAAGAAGTTAAAATTAAAGGAAAGAAAAGACATAATGAGCCTCTCGGTTGAGCAAACAATAGAAATAGCTTGTGTGGAGCTGGAGCGACTTGTTGTTTTAAGTGTATACAGGCCTCCGTCAGCATTGTATGATTATTTTGAAAAAGTAATGGATGAAGCATTATATAAAATCCGCAATGTAGGTAAAAAGATAGTTGTTTGCGGTGATTTTAATATTAATTTGTTAGAAAAGTCTACAGGTTCTATCAAAATTAAAAATTTATTTCAATCATATAATTTGAATAATTTATTTTTGGAGCCGACTAGAATAACTGCCACTTTTGCCACTTGTATCGATAATATATACACTGATCTAGTACCTCTGTCTAAACTCATTATTAATAAACTAGACTCTGATCATTGTGGCCAAATGGTCAGCCTTCCACATCAGTGTCAGCAAGTGAAGAAACAGATTATCACTGTTGTACCAAAAACTGCAGGTCGTCTGGAACGCTTCAAAACAATCTCTATGATAATATATGTTATGTAGAAATATAATGATAACCCAAATAAATTTTATAATGATTTCTTTTATAAATATTGTTTAGAATTTAATAAAACTTTTATTCCAAAGATGATCTCGGTTAGTGGTACTGTTACTTTTAGTGAATGGGTTACAATTGGTATCCACAAAAGTAGAAAGCGACTTTATGAGCTATATGACGAACGCAACTATAACACCAGTGAAGATTTCAAATTGTATGTCAAAAAATATTCTAAGTTATTTAAAACAGTATGTCGATTAGCAAAGGCAAAATTCCTGAGTTCAAAGATTAAGCTAAGTGATAACAAAATAAAAATGACATGGAATATTATAAATAGTGAAACTGGAAATGTCAAAAGTCGTAACAATGAGTACAAATTGAGCTTCGAAAATCAAATCTTAACTTCTGATGCTGATGTTGCTGCGGCATTTGAGAAGTTTTTTACTGATATTCCAGTTTCAACTACAAAGACTTTGGACTCGTCCCCCACTGTAGCTGAAGCGGTTCTAAAGGAAAATGTCAAACCTAGTGAAAACCATTTTAGTTTTCAAAAAATTGATTTTAGAGATATAATTAAAACTTTTAACACTCTTAATAAAAAAAAGACTGCTGATTTGTGGGGTTATTCCGTTGACGTCACTAAATCCGTTATTGAGACAATAGCTCCAGTTTTAGCTTGCATATTTAACGAATGTATTGACTGTGGTGTTTTTCCTGACCTAATAAAGCACAGTAAAGTAATTCCATTATACAAATCAGGTAGCACATCTGACCCCACTAACTTTAGACCAATTTCTGTGCTACCCACATTTAGTAAAATATTTGAAAAGATAATTCTGGACCAAATTCAAGTTCATTTTTATAGAAATAAGCTTTTACATTCATTTTTCAGGTATCGCGAGGCATTTCATCTGCGAGCTCTTCGAGATCTACGAGATCTTCGAGCTGGATTGTACAGTCAGCAACGACAGACTTTTCATGTGTTAACATATAAAAAAATCAATATTATGTTTACATTCTATGGTTTTTATAAAAATAAATATACGAATAGCTTTAAATTAAACAACTGTAACGAACTAACAGAGTTGATGAGAGATTTTTGCGTACGAGTTTGACCGGATAGCATTCATCGGCTTGTGAGATATTACGACATTTACGAGCTGCAGCAGTTCTGAAATACAAAATAATTGTAAATCACAAGTTTGTACGGTAATATACGAAGTATGATACAATACTTCCAGAATAGCTAATTCAACTTAATTATGTATGTACTGTGAAAAAAAATTACTATACATACTGCCACCAATACGAGTGGTCAAAAGCATCGTTCTGTTTTGCATATACTATACCCGGTACCCGCGTCGCTGTCATTGCTTCAGCGCTTCTAATACATTGTATAGTGAGCTCTAAAGTTAATGCGTAAGGGTCGATATTTCAAGGTGAGACTACTCATCACCAATGAAAAGAAATAATAACAATATTATGATAATAATATCTTATTTTAACGAAATATTTTCTCGGCGCCCTGAGCACAGAAACACAGTCCTCTCGTCTCAACAGAGTGATCGCGACTAATCGATGAAACAAAACATGCCTGTTACCTCGGGTCAGGTGCGACAGACTAGAGCGTTCTGCACGGAATAAAAATGTCGTAAGCGCCGAATTAGTTTTAGTTTATTTACTCGTAAAATATACATTTTTTTTTCAAATCGCTAATACAGTCGCTCGGTAATATAATTTGATATTATGTGTTAAAATATTGGCTCAGTAATATGCGTCAAATTGAAAATAAATTGATTCTAGTTGAAAAGTAGACGTAAGTTTGTGATTTTATTTTATCGATAAAATTTTAATATATTATGTTTTCGCTTAAGCCAGTCCCTTTCAAGTATGCTGTAGTATCTATGATATTTTTTTCGGGTAAATCGTGGTTTATCTTCTAGTGTTAAAATCAAATCTACGATTGGTGATTTACCTTTATACCCCCTCTTAATCATAACTTGCAATGGAAGCACCATTACACCCAACATAGTAAGTAAGAGAATGACGAAAAGCTGGGCTCATAAATAATTCAACATATTGTTTGTGCGTGCGAAAACTCATGGCAGTAAAGATATACGCGATTCGCAGTATTTCTAATGGGAAGTGTGAAGAAAAATGTATATCTCCATAGATAAATGTGGTAATAAACCAAGGAACAGCTTCTCGCAAGAAATATTATACGGGTGGTTCATGGTATTAAATATTCCGCCCGTCCGTTTCTTCAATGAAAATAAGATTTCAACTTAAATATGGTAAAGAAATAAATGCGAGCCTCATCAGGTAGAGAAATAAATAGGAATGATAAGAAATATCTATCTAAATGTAAAAAACGGAGATAATCTATACTAATAATATACTTATAATATAATATATAATATAATAATAATACTATTATAAAGAGGAAACCTTTGTATTTTTGTAAGTATGTATGCATGTATGTTTGCAACGAATAAACTTAAAAACTACTGGACCGATTTAAAAAATTCTTTCACTATTAGAATGCTACATAAGTAACATAGGCTATATTAAAAAAAAATGCGGTACGAAGTTCACCGGGTCAGCTAGTAATTGATAGAAAGACTAACTTTGTTTTGTTGCTTTCATCAGGTTGAAAGGCAAAGACGTCGACCATTAGGATGCTACATTAGCGCTGAGTAACATAGGCTATATTAAAAAAAAAATATTAAATAAAATACTAAAAACGACAATTTAATTTTCCAATACAAAACGATTTGTTTGTTTTGTTGTCATGGAAACCATTGATATATATTTAACTCAATGATGGAAACTGTCAAAGCGGTACAAAGTCAGACGGATCAGCTAGTAAATAATAAAATTGATGATGATAATAATATTTGGTCCGACCGATTTCGGTCATGGCGACCATTTCGACTCCTAGTCGGAACCAGAATCTACATGTCTAATATATGCACCACCTCATATAAATAGTTTGAAGACAAGTAAAAAACGTTGCAATGAAACTACTTTTATGGATCTACTCTCGTTTATTTTATACAATAATTTTAATTTATGTTTATCCTGAGGTTTCGGTTTTTCGAACCCTTTACAGGGTCTGAGGTCACTGGGAGACAGAGGTGTTGGTCGTCTCATAAAAGAAAAATCCGTAAAAGTGGTTTCATTACAATGTGTAGTGTTCGCGTAAACTTTAGAAAACAAAATGTGAAAAATGTTATTATAGATAAAGCCAAAAATATGTTTATGATTGTAGAGGTAGAGAGTAAAGAACCTCTTTGCGAGAACGATGATGCTGAATGTGTGTATGTAGAGAGGGTGTGTCAAAAAGCGGCTCTCAAGCTATTTTATTTCAAAATACACTACACTTCTACTATACTATACACTATATTTCTCAATTTAAACTTATGACTTTTGTAATAGTTGTAACCTTATATCGTCTGTTCTATTGACTAAAATGCAGAGACATTATTTATTACGTCAACTTATGGGAAAAGCAAAGCGAAAGAAGCAACCTTTCACAGGAAAAATTTAAAGTTGGATTTTTATTATTTTTGTGTTAAAATTCAATAGTGCTCTTTTGCAATCCTGAATCATCGGATAGATTTTTTTTGAGTTATTTAAGTTATTTAAGGAAATATTTTTTTTTACTTTTGCATCACAATATATCTTTGAAAATATTATGTACCTATGTCAAAAAATTTCATAATACTATTGTTAAAAATTGTGACCTTCATAGTTTTAACACTCAAATAAGAATAAACTTGCCGTCCCAACTTTCAGGCTTCATAAAACAGGTGGCTCGTTCTTGGGTAAATGTATAACTTTTTATAATAAACTTCCACAAAATGTTGTTGAAATAACCTTAGGTACATAAATTTAAAGCACAATGTCAAAAAAACTCAATGAATGAGTAAAGGTTATTATAAAGTGGAAGATTATGTTAATGACAAAAATGTATCGATATAGGTAGTTGTACATACACAATAGTGCAAATTAATGTTATGAATGTGATATAATGATTGGCTTTTTTTAATAAACTTGTATTGTAAAATTGACCTTCAAAAAACACTCGTAAAAGTTCATTTTGATTTTTTTTTTTAAATTAATCTTGATTTTTTTTATAGGTAGCACAGCAAATGACTCCATTTCACCTGATGTTAAGTGAATATGGAATCAAGATGCGACGACAACTGGTGCAGCGTGAAAACAACGCAGCATCAGTTCCCTCACTCTGCCCGCCCATAAGGTGCCTCTTCACGCCTCGTTTGAAGGACCCCATATCATAGGAAGGAGGGAAAATGTGCTGGATGATCAAATTTGAATATCTCGAGCTCTTCCGAGCTTCGGAAAGAACAGTACCTATGTCGTAGGTTCGGTGATGTTGAAATGTCTACCGTTAACACCCACGAACCAACGTTGGACCAGTCAGGGTTATGGACCGATCACTATGCTATTGTCCATGTGGGATATTTAAAGCCCAACAGTGGACGTTTATAGACCGATAATGACGATAAATACACAGGACACAATTACAAGACAGCAGCAAATGGTTCATTCACCAATTTGCATAAACAACGCGTTTCCAACGCATATAATTCCATTCGTAGCGCCGCCGGCCACCGCTTTAATTTTATACAAAAGTGTAAAATGCAAATTAAATTCTTAAAAACTTGGAACAGTCAGCTGTTGAAAAATACCGGTCAGGTTTAGCAGACCTAAAGAAGCCACTTAGACCACAATATCGATACGAAATATCAATAATTATATGAATTGAATGCTATTCTCTATTCTCTAGACCACAAATTTAGACCTAAAGATTTAGAAAAAGAAAGGGTTATATCTAAGTTAGATAAAACCCTCAGTTGAAGATTGCTTCTATCTTTAACATTACATGTAACTTACCACCAGGTAATATGAAGACCAAGTACAGAAGTTGTAAAATTACATTATTGTGCTACGTAGAAATTCGAAACTTTTACTTACAAAGAAGTCTCGCATTCATCTACAAAGACGTATGCCGCCATCTATCGAGCGCGCGGCAAAACTGGCAACTCACATCTCGTTTTCAAACATCATATTCATGGATCCCACATATTATGCTGCACGCGTATCCACAGTATTCCATAATTCATAGAAAATAGCAAGATCCCCAGTACTATATGCCCCCTACCAAGTAATTTTTTCACATTTCTCAGTCAATAATTCCAAAGGACATAAATAAGGGTTAGCCACTTGTAACCGATGCAAACAGTTCTTTGTTCGGAAATGAGTTATCGCCAATGGAAAGTATGCGATTTGCTACCGTTTGAAAGGACGAATACAAACTTGCTGCGTAAAACTTGTTCGTTTCGAGAAAATCTTCAGGCATCAGTATTTTAGAGAGGCTTTAGATACCATCGCCCTCTTAGCGGACTGAAATTATTGCTTTCTGGTTAATGAATTGTAAGATGTCAAAGAGAATAACGCGGGCTGCTAGATTTATTTACGCGTTTTGAAGCGAAACCTGCGGTAGCTAAATTATAGTTCTCTCGAAGTGGTCAGAAATAATTGTCATGCATTGTTGGCGACCTACAACGTAAGTACGTAACCTCTTTGCTCGTGTTTTTATATTGTTAACTTATAAGATTAAATTAAATTATGTACATATAGTTAAAAAATAGGTAATAAAACAGAAGCATTTACAAATCTGAACATAGAGCTCTATTTTTACCACCCTCTACATTTGCATCTTCAACATTAGCATTTCAAGCAAAACTGTCATGTGTACTTACGGAATTTTCAAAATCGTTTAGTTCTATAATGTTCAAGGTAATCTTGTTAATTATACAGGCATTTTAAAGATAATAGGATACATTATCAGCTCTCAGATTCTCGCATCCTCGTCTAGTTCTCCAGTGATATCTTATCCTAGAAAGTATAGATAAAAAAGTGCACTCACGATTGACATGGTTGATGTAATAATGGCCGATCTGGGGATCGTAGGCCTCCTCCCAACCGAGTGGCAGCTCATTGCCAATGCAATCCGCAAACGTCTGAGGCTTTGTATATCTGAAACAATGGACATATTTATTAGGAATTCAGTGGAGCTAGATTACGATAAGAGTCAAGACATTCCTGGGTAAAGGCAATTCGATAAAGAATTACCGTCAACGCGAGACAGAATAGCCAAATACGTCGTTGAATGGAAGCTTGAAGAATGAGGAGATAGAAAAGCAAAATAACAATACTATAAAAGAGAGGCGTTATAGAGTTTTATACGCGGTACTGTATAATTTTTGAGTTCCTAACGTACTTTAATTTTGAGGCTACGTGTTTATGTAGCAGATTTAAGACCAAGTGCCTTATGTTACTGATACGAAATCATTATAACCTTACGACCATTAAATCGAGAGCAAATCAGTACCGGTAAAGAATTCCCATATACAAAAAAATACATCAGCCGAGTATCTACCTACCTCTTCCCACGAATGCACGGGGGCCTATTAACTCGCTCCTATAACTATCATTAAAGTAAAATAAAAATAACAGGGCCCCATTATTATTTCGAATCTTTCGACCGGATAATTTTCACTAGTTATTTAGTATGGACGGTGGAGAGTCAGGCTAATTTCATCTTCATCTTGTGTGTAAACACGTATCTTGTTTTTTTACCATCAACTCTTCAAGCCAATACCACAGCATTAGATCTACACCTTTCATTTGTTGAATAATGATTTATCCAAAGCGTTTAATCGTAAGTAACATAAGGCTTCGTCTAAGTCAAATGATTGGATAATCATGTATTAAATGCAAACGGCTATCAGGATTACAGAATTACGCAACTCGTTCAGACAAATTACAATAATTAGGACAGTATAGCGGATCGCTTCGATGAACATTTGCAATTTAACGATATTTATATTCCTAAGTGTAATCATGATATATCTCAAGAAAAATATCAAGTAATAGACTAATAACTGGCTACGAAGCATCGATCAAAATTAGCTAATATAGGTGGTCTGCAGAATAAAACGATATCGACAGCAAAAACAGGTGCGATTCCATCCAAGTCCTAGGCATGCAGATAATACAGGCGCAGTGGGAATATTAATGACCGCCGATAGTTGTCCGGGCTTGGGGCGGTTAGGGCGTGGCCCTTTGGCGCCAGTTACCTGATACACTTGCAAGTTTCGACCATGATTCACACAGCACCAACTACCAGTATCAACAAAAAGACGCGTCGCATATCCGACGATGATGAAATCCGCCTCACGGCGCGGCGGCGGCGGCGGCGTTCCATACGCATCCCACTTAACGGTTCTCGAATTTTAATATCGCGTTTTACGGTAGTCGGATATTAAATAAGATTCTCCGGTTAATTGGCCATGTTTAAGTCCAGTTCCGTACGTGTGAGTTTTAAAATTGACCTTTTTCGGTCGCGTGATTTTGGCCCGTTGCACCGTTTCGGCGTTTGTAAGGTCACTGTAAGGTGCAACAGCGGCATATTCAAAATATTTGTTTAAACTTCTAGAAACAGGATAAAGTTTTTAAATGTGGCAATGATTTTAAATGTATCAGATATAAGATTCCTTAATAATTGCACTTAATCGATAACTAGCATTCCGTTACATTCCGTCCTTTAAACAGATAACATCAAGGGTGTCAGTAGGTATCAGTAGTAATCAGAGAAATTACAACTAAAAACATGAAGATGTTTAAATACTTGCAACTTAAGCATCCTATTATGGAATGGAAACAAAACTAATGTTTTAACTTTTGCAGAACTGAAAAGATCATCCATATCTCCCCAACGTAAGTTGAGTAAATCTTCAATGGACAAAGTTACTCCTTCCGCACAGCTACCGAATGCGGCGTCCATTCCAAAACACGATCACTCTTATCGAAATGAGGGGATAGAGGGCGCGTGCGTGCGCGCATCCAATGCATCGGCGCACGAGCAAGATGGCGCGAACAAGTGCTAGAGTGCGAGCGAGATGAGCGGAGACACAATGTTGCCTCGCCGTGGTAAAACGGCAAAACCAGTCCTGTCAGCGGGACGTCAAGACGAGTCGAGTTCTCGGAAACGGTGACCCGTGTCATGGAATCCCTTGTCGCGCACACGCAAGCGTCCACGCACACGCACGAGATTTTCAACTCTAAACTCCAATCAAACACTGGCTGGCATGACAGAATTTTTATTGGGGCCCATAATACGGGTAAATGTCACCGGACCGCTTTTGAATACCTCTGTTATAGATTTCTTCTATGATGGTCAGGCTGTGGCGCAGGTTTCGTTTTGTTCTATTAATGCTAATTTGAGCTTAAATTATTCTTATAAAATGTATGTATTTTAAAGTCTGGCCTGAAGGTCCGTTTTATTTAAAGGTTCTTGCTAAGGCACTATTTTCATGTTTGAAAAAATATCTAAATATTTGAGATGTCAGTTTAGAATTTAATAACTTCTAGTTTAAAAAAATATATGTATACGATGATATTACTTTATTGTTCATCATCAAACAATCGCAACAACAAAATAACATATATAACAGCAGGATAGCAACAAGACAGCAAACCAACATCCTAAATGGCGGTTTTTGGCACTAGAAGTGATATTTTCCAGGCAACCTTAGAATAGACCAGATAGAGCTGGTCGCAACGTCAGTTACTTACCATAGCAAAGTTAATAAAAAAAAATATCCACCAATCAAAAATACATTCACAGATCTAATTAATTTCAGTCAGCAAGAGACAGTTAAAACCAGGTTTACCTTAGGACCAAGTTTTTGAATTAAAAGGAAATAAGAATAAGTTATGGAGTAGGATGATACTATTAATTTAATTACTAGACAAACCACAACGACCACTACGTTGATGATAACATAGAAAGAATGCGGATGAGGTAAAAGTATTTAAATGATTAGATAAAATTCACATAACTACGGAAAACCCCAATATCTAGCATTCAGCCAGCGTGGTGCCTCGTATGCGAGTGGTATAGTTCATGCGTGAAGGTCTGAGTCCATAAGTGGAAGGGACGCGTTGACTGCTCCACATTTAGAAGACAAAACACTAACAAGCAGAAAATAATAGTCCTTGCCGGTTCTTCCCAGTAATCTCAGTACAAAACCTCCAGCTTGCCGAGACGAGGTTCTAGCCTTTAGATTCGCCATCGGGATCACGCTTGCTTGCCATTATATTCTCTGGGCATTGTTAAGACTCACTACTATGAATTATAAATTTTAAGTCACCTATTAACTAAGTGGGACAGCTATGGCTGATATAATAATAATAATAATAATTAACTAAGGTACACTGTTAAGACCATAAATAAGCGACCGATAGCAACATAACTTGTTGATGTGCGATTGTTTATCTGTAACGAAATTTTCAGTCGCACTTAAAATATTAAATCGGTTAATTTAATCTCCGTATCAATTTCGCGACATTTATTTGAAATATTTTTTGATTTTGAACAGTCTTTCCAGTGGTTCAATGAAACATTCATTCGTTAGATTAGAAACAGTTTCCGCTGTTACAGACCATTTTGCTTTTTATTTTTACTTTTTATTTTATTGCAGATTGTGAAACAAAAAGTAAATGGATATGAAAAAAGTAAAAATTTTAATTATTGTTCGATAAATTAATAAACTGGTGTAAATTTGGTTTAACTTATTTTTTACAAATTAAGTAGTTAAATTACAGTATAGTATAGTAGATTATCTAGAATTAAATACTGGTATAGATTAACTAGAATTATATATATTTATTTACTAATATATAGAAGAAACATAACTAAACTTTAGAAACAAAAACAGATTTTTAAAACAACTAGAATTGTACAACAAGTTTTTTTCTTTCTGCTAATTGAGGCTAATAATAATTCTTCGTTGCCTTTAGATGGCTAAAGTCTGATGGCTTACTTCAAGTAAACAAGCGATCCATTTAGAGGTTAATAATAAAATACAGTTAATCAAATGACAGAAACCAAAACTCTTCACCAGACTTGCAATATCGAAAACTCGTGCGATATGCCAGTTGAGTGCATCGAGTCTCACTGGAAAATAGCACGGCAGAAGGCCAACGTTCGACGATCGTCCAAGAATAGAAACGCGAAGGTTGCTGCCCGCTTTGGGACTACTGTTTCACTGCTATTGCTGATATGTGATTCTTCATGTAAGCCTCCAGAAAAGAGTCCACGAAACCCGTGCCACTACCGATAACCTAATTTCTTCAACAGACTATTTGCAACTTTGGATTTTTAAAATTATATCTTACATGAATTTGCATGAGTGAGAAGACTAGTATCAAGTTGTGGTTGGTGCCAGTAACCGAAACCCTGGTAATGTTACACCACTTTAGAACTATAAAACAAGCATCATTAATTGATCAACGGAATGGAAAATTCAATCGTCAACTTGTCAATTCAGCCATATTTCAACAATTATTTCAACAACCCAAATTTTCGTGTCGATGATTGTTTGTTATCCGAGTCTAGGCGCCATTCTCTGACCGGTATTTGGCTCAGATATTCGTTGCTACGTTCTAATTTGAGCGGATTACTCATTTGCTGTATGGTGGGAATTTAAAAAGTCCAATGACCAAATCCTGGGATTATGACAAAGTTGGGTCACGTCTGGTCGAAGGCGGTGCCACGCTGTCTCACACATATCGACCGACCACAGACGGACACGCACACCTACCAATGCTCTATAAATACCGCCAGGGAAATATTTTAATCCGGATGGCCCGTTTAATGCACATTCCTTGGGCTTCGAAACAAATCTCAATGTTTTTTTACTCCTCTCCGTGAGGGCGTTGGCCTACTTTATTTACATCGTGCTATACCGTAAATCAAATCGTGATATCAATGAAGGTAATGTTTTGTTCCAATCAAACTATAATTTGCAAATCGGAAGATAGTTCCGTAAGGTATGTCATGAAAATACTTATTTGGACTCGTGGATAGGTATTGCGATTGTTTAAAGCGCGCTCACGGACAGGAAGATTACAGACGCCAAAAAAGGAAGCGTGTTAGGGGTCAACGTGATTTCCTCTCGCATTCCGAATCGCTGACACATTTATTCAACGCATTAGTATGTATAATCGAATTAAACTCGACTTACAGTCGATTCGAGGAAGCATCGGATGATCCAAGTGAACACAAAATTTTGGTCGACATAAACATTGTACAGGCCACAAACATTCCTAGCGTCTTACGTCACGCATCCCATCACCAAATTTATTCCCCAAATCGCCGCGGCAATCGTTCTAAAGCTGTAATTATGTAGTGCGATGGTATGCGCGCAAGCAACTAATGCGACGCTATGACGTCACGCGATATACGATCATTGACAAACGACATTCCAACGCCTAGTGTGGACTGTTGAGTCGCACGTCACGTTACGCCAAGGTCTCAAGACTCGAGCTCGTCTTGGGAATGGAAAATAAAGATTTAAACATCTCATAATTTTAAAAGGATGTTAACTTCTTCAGTGTATCAACAGACAACCAATAACTATAATGTCGTCCAAATAAACGTCAGTGTTAGGTTGGGTTTGGGAACTGCCTATATTGAATGTTGCACGCTGTCTGTAGAAGTGACGGATGGACGGACAGCGGGTTGCATAAACACAGAATATATAGGGTTTCCGATTGAATCACACCGCATACCAGCCGGCTTCGTCACGCCGCGCCGGCGCGTGCGACTGCGACACAATATCATGCGCGGACTTAACATAATTCCGTTTTAATTTAGAATTTCATTAAACGCAACAACAACTGTGAAACAGTGATGTTATTAACATGCAATATGATAATTTGGCAGGTCGTACGTACTTGGTTTATGGACATGTTATTCGTGACGAGATATTGGCAATCAAACTTGGTGAAGTACAGGGCAATAGTCCCGTTGTCAATTTAACCATGTAACCAACCATGTGCCTGTGAAAATATAATTTTAACAAGAAGTGCCTAATAAAACAAGCTATCAAAGGCATAGGCTGAGATTAGCTTTCCTATAAGTATATATTATTTTATGTATTAGATATAGATGAACAGAATATAAACAAGGCATTTGAACTACATACCATTGTCTATTAAGCAATTTGACAAATAATACAAAACGAATACTAAGGCATAACATTTTAGAGAATGACGAATGGCTGCCCTACAATCGCAGCAGTCGATGAATGCCTAATTGATATTGCATTGTAGTCACTTCTATTATGTTATTGCAATATGATGGAGATTAGTGCCATAAATCCAAAACGACCGAGGCTTAAAGACAAGTCAATGTAAATCAGACAGGCAGGACATGAGAACAAAAGTTTACGACCAAGCTAATTTATAGTACATCTATAGTTGTATTTTTAACGATGCGTATGCTAATTAATTAGATAATACAAAAAACTACTAACATAAATTTAACAGAACATGTATGATCGATCTAAGAAATCGCTTCTTTGGAATCCGCGAATACTCCAATACGCATATTCCAAGGTTATAGAAAATAGATATGAAGGAAATAATACTGAAATGTTTGAAATATTTCCGACCGTTCCGTTGGTAGTATAACCGCTTGTTATGCAAGTATGCAACAGTTAACGTGAATTAGAATGTTGGAAAGCAGCAAGTATGTGCAGTGCTGAGGCTACGAACGTCTAGGCCCTAGATGTATGACAGAAATGTTGTTAATGGCTTGCGACGATGTCGGCAACGCCGCGACGACGACGCCGACGCCACAAATGATACTTTCCCAGTGATAGAAAGTCAAACATTAGGAGAGACACTAAAGCCACTCAATTCACGTGGCGTTGTTATTGGAGCGTTGTCGTCGGGCTAAGCTGAATAGAATATGGCTGATACAATGGCAACAATGACAAATGTGGGGGAAACAATCGAAACTGAATCTGTTATTGGACAACCATTGACAGTGGTACCGCAAACTTTATTAAACACGGACGAGGCAGGTAGGTGTTCGATTGAAACGGTCGGTGGCACTTTCTATGAACGTTTGAGGAACAAAATTCCTCAAGCCATTGTTTCGCGGACGTGCAAACGGATCAATGATGTGTATACGATACTTTTAGTTGGTAAATATACTCTCGAGGAGCTTGTTACTAACAGGGATTTGGAAAAGCCAGAAATACTTCCATGTATCTGTCAGCTAATTAGTGAAAGAAACGTGATCAGATTGAAAGATTGAAATCGCAGAAAACCTTTTTCTTTTACATTAACAAAAATAAATAGGACTACATCCAGATTATTGGCGCTGCTAAGTATACACTGTACAGGTGGTTCGCATACCAAAACGCTTACGACTAACCGACATCAGGTCGTTGTGCTAATAAAAAACCGCCACTGACGCATTCGTACAAGGTGCATATTAGAACGCCAAACAGTTTTCATTATGACAATGTTTTCACATTTTTCGCCCACGCCTTGGACACAGATTGGACAATTTATTCGAAATCAAGGATTAGTGGCAGTTCACCTCTGTCAGTGTCCATTTATGGACAAATCAGTTAAAAGTTAGCAGTAAAATTACAGACAGCTTGTTTCAAATCATCTATCGTATACATGCCAAAGTCAAGATTAATTTGTATTTAAGACAGCCATCACCAGACAGTCTTTCACCACGAAAATGAAACCTGTCATTTTTTAAAGCGCAATACTGATGTTTACCTTATTAAGGGGCTCGTTAATTACGATGAACTAAATACTTTCATTGATGACCACGTCCGTTCGTAAATTAAGAGTTTTATTTTTATTTGACGTTTCTGAGTCGGATAGCGGTAAAGAACCTCTCTTGCTCTTTTCCAACAGATATTAAAATCTAACATTCGGCCGTAGGTATTAAATCGTCACGAATATTTATGGTAGAAACATTAAAATGGGCGACATTCTTGTGCGAACGACGTCTGGCCATCCTCTGACTTAATCGTATAGTTTTATGCAAATCAAGTATATCGTAATTCTGTTTTATGAGCGACGGTTAAGGACGATTTATCAACACCCCTTATATGGTGGAAAATATGCAGAAATACCATTGTCAAAGGCGAAGAACAAGTCATATTTCGTGAGTTTATCACAGTGGTGTTAACTGGTGAATGGTGATTTTAAATGCATACTTGATAAACAGAGTATTGTAAAAAAATTCAGTAACGATATACTGTAACGAGTGAGTAAACAATTATATGGACAGATAACAGAGGAATGCTAATTTTGATTAGAAACGAGAGCAACGTTATACGCTCGTTTATCGCCTACTTACATAGATAACTTTGAAACAAGCGTGATTTTAAACACATTTCCAGAAGTGTGGAGATAACGCATGAAACCGTTGATTTCTTACAACGGAATTAAACTTTAGTACATAAATTATTATTGATAAGTATGTAATAATTATATTCTGCTCTATAACATTGGTCAAATGGTCATTGATGAGGTTTAGCTGAGGCATTATTCGGTAATTTTGTTGAAACTCGTAGACATAGACAGTGGTCGTATGATATTAGCAGCATTAGAGGAATCAAAATAAATCAGAAACGTGTCTGCGCCGGCGACTACTTCGGTCGCACGTCTGCGTATAAAATTGCCAAGGACATATTTATCTTTGTGGAATGCGTCGGGCTTGGATAAACAATGCTGTACGCTATCTAACGCAAAACGGTCGGCCAGCCGCACCCACGATTTGCGTTGCTGTAATCTACGGGGTTTGCACCTTTTAAGAATTATTTGATAATTTTACGCCAAATAATAGTATCTTTATCATGTTTTGCATTCAAATTAAAATCATTTCAATCACTACCATATATCATGTTAATATTAACTATACACGAACACTACACGTTAATATTAAACACTTTTTATATTGTAAAAACATATTAACGAGAGATATCAATATTTGTAATTACACATTATTTGCATTTTAAATATTTAGCAAGCATTATTGCTATCGTTTCGGCGGAAAGGTGACCGGTTCTCATCGAAACCAGCAACACATCGTTTACCAATGTCGGTCACCTTGGTGTGTAACGTGTCAATAATAAGTTACGAATGTTTGGTTTGGTAAATGAAAATACAGAGTTATTTAGAACCCACTCCAAAGAGTCTAAAGTCAAGAAACGCAGTAAAATGCCCAGCCCCTTGGCTTCATGCTTGAAGGGGCATGCGTTTGGCGTGGGAAGTATCCATAAGATGCTTTACACATACTTGGATTACACAACCTCGTCAGCTTCGTTACAATTATCAATGCCTGTGTTTTTTTCGTTAACATTTTCAATCACTATTTCTACTGTAACAGTAAATACATTGTCTTAAATATTCAGCATTTAACAAGGCACATTTGCAAATAGTAAAGTTATAAGATTAGCTATCGCGATGCTCGGCTCTTCACGAGGACGAACACCATTTCCTAGTCCAAGTGTCCTGGCGATTCCCACATCTATTTTACCCACACCCTACCTCGCATACTTATCACAGATTTCACTCGCAACATAGAATTATGCATTAACGAGCAACGGAACGCAACACTCCGGTATGCGAGCCAAACCATGTACTCCGGCGCAGTGAAACTGCATTCAATAGATACAATTAAAGTAATAACCACTGACGTACACGGGTATAAGTTCCCATTATCATTGTCTTCCCCGCTTCCTTGCCTATAGCGAAACAATGAGAGGTTTTTCCTTTACTCACAATGCGTAGTTGTCGAACACCTCTATCTTATCGTTGGCAGTTTTTTGCTGCTACTTTTTACAACAAATCTTTATGTACGCATCACTCTGGTCTGTATCTGCGAAAACCGCAAAATGCCCATTCGCACGCAACATGTCGTTATAAGCGCGTATGAGAAGACACTTATTGCTGTGAACGTATGGTCTGTCCGCATTGGGACACCATAAAGATCTCTATCTCGTTGTAGCGATCGTTCATCGAAATTCAAGGGCAAAAGCCATATTTTTTTATTAATAAAGAACTTGAATTCGGGACTACGAACGTTCTAAAGAAACGAGGCTACTGCATTCTTGCTTCACGTCGCCCGCCGGTCCGTCGGTCGTCGTCTCGGTAAATAATTGCATTCTATATAGTCGTATGAAGTGAGTGCACATTTTTCATAGAACATTCAGATCCCACATATAAGGTTATAATGGTGTATGCGACGGAGACGTGGTCTGGTTATTTTTAGACGTTAATAAATTGGTTTAGTGGCTCGCTTTATTATGTGCGCGTTTTGCACAAGTAGACGACGCCCCGGCGTGACATCCGCGGTGGTGCCGGCTTCTAGGTCAATATTTTTTACTGACGCCATTTTACTACTCATTTGGTCTTTTGAAAACTTTACGGCTTGCGTTGAAGTTGTCGTCATCATTTGTTTTCATAGTCTTCGTTGGTTTGCTGCAGCTAAGTATGTGACGGAAGTATTGTTTGTTTATTATCCTTGTTTCTCTCAACAGTAAAAACTGAGTATATTATTTTTTACATTACTTAACTTACAATTTTTACTTTTACTTACATTACGGCTTACAACTTTAGCAATGCCGGGTCACCAGATGATTTACCAAAATAAAGTATCTCGAGCTCTTCCGTGCTTCGGAAGGCACGTTAAGCCGTTGGTCCGGGTTGTCGTGTTATGATGGCAGTAGTTTAAACCCGCTTTGGGTCAGCGATGGTGTAGTGTATTGGGTTATAGCCCAATATCCGAAAGGCAGGAACACCTGATCCCAGCAGTGGGACGTTAATGTCGATAAGGGTGATGATGTTGATCCAATGGTTCTTATAATAGTGATGACAAAATCAGAACTCAAGCATGCCTTAATTATGTCGGTGCAAAATATTTTTTATTTGAATAACCCAGCGTCCCATCTAGTGGCACATCTCATGCCGATCGCGGCGTCGATACTGCGGAATGCACTTTGGCAAAAGGTTCAATAAAAATACTACTTTATGTTTCCTGTGTCAGCAGCCAATTTTATTGTGGTGTCAATGCACCGAAACCAGATTCTCTTATCCCCTTATAAAGTTTAACGAATATAATCCATTTGCGTTGCATGCAGTGCAATGCATTTCGTTCAAGAATGTTACTTTTCACTTTTTGACGATTTCTAAAAGGCAAACCTTTTTCATCACTCAACGAATTCAATCTTTAAAGGATCTAAATCGCTTTGGCAGCAGCAACGCAGACGATAGAGTATGCTTTCTGTGCGTTGAATCAATAATAGCTTCGTACAACTTCAAATAGGACCGCTCATTGGTAGTTATCACTTCGGGGATAACGCTGAAGATAGACCAATCAAACGAATAGCTTTTAGCTGCATATCGTCTCCTATCAAATGCAGTAGCTATTGATCATCAGATAAGACGATTGTATCTATAAATTCTAATATATTATCCCGAGTATTCACATCAGCATCTCCAGCGTGACAATTGAACATTTCAACTGTACCTTTGCATTTTTAAGTGCAGGTGCCAAGTGTTTAAGGTCAACAATTAAGACAATGCTGCAGGTGTCGTTTCAACTATGGTAAATAGATACGGCTAGAGACATGATCGGTATTAAATAGGGATGTCTTACGGCACCTGCATGCAACTAGTGGTGAAGGGGGAGACTGCGGGGTTAGGGGAGGGGGCTTTGCGCCGCTTTAGAAAGGCGCGACCATCGCCGCAGGCCCGGGCCGCATTCTACGGCCTGTCATTCACACCGCGCAACTGGCCTATGCATTGCATTCCATCTCCCACCGCGCTATCGCTCCGTGCACACACGCGTACCTTACGAAACCACCGACCACACCATCTGCGCATGCCACACTCGTGCTTAACACAGTCATAAACGCTTCATCGGAATTATTTCTGCGCTAGTTTAGCCACTAACAACGCTATGAACCAGTCCTATGGCCCCATTCGGTGCACAGACCCACACTAACTATATAAATTAAGCCCCCACGAAAACTTAGCACAATAAACATTCCAAAGGATAACAAATTATGACCCTAATTTGTGTTTAGTTCATTTGTTGTCACTAAATTGTGGAATGTCGTGTGAAATCGAGACTTGTTGCGCGCGTTTTCAACCAGAGCGCACTAGCGTCGCGTCAAGTGAACAGTTTGTTTTTCACGATTTATTCTGTTTCAAAAGGCATGTTTACCACTCGCAAGTTCACGAGGACTAAGGATATTGTTATCGCCCTCCCTCACAGTCTGCTGTACGCACAAATCAAAACAGAAAACGTCACAAATCGCATTGGAATGTAAAGTTTTGACATGGGGCTCTTACGGGTTAACACTTCTCTTTGGAAAACTTACCTGTCTCGCGGGTCGATCCACGTCGTTTTCCTGCTGTTGTGATCAATGAAGTACAGTTTTCCGTCGAAGTCCCTCGCATAATCCCATCCGTCGGGCAAGGGTATCTCACCGTTTCGTCTCCTTGGCATATTTCACTGATTAAATCCATTCAAACGAATAACGAAGCACACTCGCGAACTAGCTACACGGCCATGTTGAATACCTCATTACGAGGAGTGACGTCACACGGGATCGGCCAATGGCGGCGTAGGGCCCCCACGATGGAATGCGGCGCGTACGCGAGCGCGAACACAGAGTGCTTTCGTACGTCACTTGTCCGATAGCTGTGCAGCATGCGACCGCACGACGCGACCCCTCGTCGCCGACTGAGCCTCGCCGACTAGCCGCCACGTTATCACCGCTCATGATAATGTTCCAGCACCTACTGTCTAAATGCATTCCTCGGGCTAATGTTTACATTACATACACACAAGGCACACACGACCATGCGATGGTCCAACAACACCGAATCACTGACTGATGCTTTGTACGATGCGGGCTCGGTTAGCGCGAAACAAACTGGCAATGTAAGCAAAAAGTACGTAGGTATGCCTACCCATTCAATCTATTTACGATTCCGCTGTATACATAGGTATAGGCTAGCGTGTATAGAGCGCATTCCACAACGTATATACACAGACGTAGGTACATACAAATTACAGACAGATAACCCGTGTCGTGTGGATACATAGGTACCTACATTTATCTTGTTTTATGAACTACAACTGCTACAATGTAATATAATAGGGTATTGCTTATCAAACTAATATCTAAGTGGTATGACTACCGTGGACAACTGATTTAATTAACTGAATATAATATGAGCTTTACTTTATAGCTGGGCCTCGATTCTACTATATTCAACCCACAATTGTATTTCAGTGGCCTGTTTCTGTGGGTAAAAACTCAGTGACAAGCTATTGAAACACGATTTAGGTCGTTTTTATAGTAGAATAGAGGCAATAAAGAGCAAAAGTATGTGCCTACTTAAATTACTTAGGCACTATTCTCCAATAGTGCATCTCCATGCATGAATTAAAATAAAAGTAAAACAAAGTTTAATCTCTTTCTAATTATTTTATGTTAACGAAAATACCTATACAATTTCAGTTAACATTTTGGAGTACAAAAGTACTGGTAAGCTTATCTCCAAAAAGACTTTTCTACCAATACCTACACCGTGGTAGACGAGACGACAGACTTTAAACAGATTGTAGTAGCTAGTCAGGCAGACTTAAAACAAATCTTACATAGTTACCACCAATCAAACCGAATACAACAAAGTGATCTGGGTCATAGTAGAATGAATGTCTGGGTGCTTTGTGAGTTTCGTTTACTATCCGTATTTATTCGATTATGTTTACGAAAACGAAAATTAGTATGGCATTGAAGCAGCGCCTCCTGGCGGCAAACGAGTGGAGTTAACATTTTGCCATGCAAATTCTAGTTTTTTTACCCGGAATCTTCATTAATCTAGATGTAATATCAATATTTAGAACTACGACCTCCGCTCCGGGGCGTACCTTCCCCCTGGTGGGTTACTCTTGAAACACAATTGCAATAATCAACTTCCAATCACAAATTTAAAAAATTCAAATGGCACCCTTAAAAGCGATAATAGCGCTGCATTGGAATTAAATTGCGTGGAAATTGAGTGAACAAATTATTATCGAAATGGAGCGTTCTGAAATTGCGAAACTTATCCCAATATCGATACATATTAATCGCATTGGAATTGTATTGAGATTGAGTTTGCGTCAATAGTAGCCTACCTGACTATGATGGCGAATGAAACTCCCACTTGGCACCCAGAACTACAAAGAAAGAAAAAAGAGAAATAAAGAGAACAAATAATAATAATAACAAAAAGTATTTATTTGTTCAAAATTACAAGTTTTACAACTAACTTAAAACTAACAATATCGAACAAAATGATAATGTGGCTCAGCATCAAACGGCTGAATCGACAGCTGTAGCTGATATTCTGCCACAACCTAGCGTAAGTTTTTATACGTTTCTAAGGAAATGTGAACACAGGGTAAATAGGAACTCTGGCCGCGTGAAACGAATGACCGACAGAGGTTTTCTAGAGGGAACGACATCAAGCACTAGTGCGTGTCCCCGTGCCCTACTAGATTCTCCGAGGGGTTCGGAACGGATCGGGCCAAATCTCGCACTCCTCCGTGCACGCAGTGCTTAAATGGGGCACGAAATTTTCGCTTACAATATATTTGTCCGTAGTAATTATTTATACTTGCTGTTTGTTGTACTTTCTGTTTGTTTGCTTGCTTGCTTACTGCTTGCATTTTGTTATCCTAGTTTAGACTTAGATGGCTTGAGATAAAACGCTCTTACCGTCTTACCTGGCAACGAAAAGATCTTTATTGTCTCTGTCTACTCTTTGCAGCAAGTTCTCTTCCATAGGTGTTGCGTGAATAAGGTGCAGTTTTCTTATTTTTGGAGAGAGTATTTACAGAGCGTCACCGCACCTGGTTATTTTTGGGGGCGAAACTTAAAGGGTTCTTTAAGCCGTGAAATCGAAACACCATCAGAGGGTTTCTAGAGGGAATGACATCGCGCAAGCGTGTTAAGCCCTCAGACTAGGTGGAGCGACGATCTTCGCAAGGTGGCTAGCAAGAGCTGGATGAGAGTAGCCGTGGATCGTGCTCGGTGGCGTGCACTTGTAGAGGCCTATGTCCAGCAGTGGACTAGTATAGGCTGATGATGATGATGATGATGAAGCGTGTTTGAGGGGTTCGGATCAGGAGCGGAAATACCCGAGGGGGCCTTTAAAGGCTGAGGCCTCGACTTGGGTTGACCGGGTCGTCGTGCCGTGGGGGTGGGAGCGCGCGTGTAAACCGAGTCTTCGTATTCTTGTGAAGGGTGTCTAAGGCCCATGTGATGTGCATGATTAGTGTATCGTGTGAATGGTTAGTGACATTTTGAGGGTCGAGCGGGGATTCCATGGATTTTGCGTCAATAAGTTGCGGTGACCATGAAGCTGTGTTATATCTACAGCTTCATGGCGGTGATCGTTCCATCAAAGCAGTTACAAATTGGTTACACAATTAATCACAAGGTGGCGCTGTTTCGATACCACAAAAATGCAGTTCACTTCATTCATTCAAGTAGTGAAAAACTATAAGCTAACTAACTTCTCACTAACTCAGTACTACTAGATCTACTTGCTGCAGATTCTGGACATCCGATTCCGGTGAGAACAATAATAATTACAATTTATCTGTTAGACTTATTATTCGTTCGTAGTCGTATTTCGAAACATAATATTACAAAGCTTGTTTATGTGAAAAGAAACAAATGTGGCCGGAGGGAACTTAACGATATCAAATAAAATAAATAACAAATTAAAATTTTGTAAGTACAAATAAAAGATGTCCAACTGGGGGTGGGCTGATGCCTCAATATTACATAGAACGGAACGTTACAAACGTCACTGTCAAAACTAGCTGTCACTGTCATGTGTCATATTTTGTTGGATGATTTGGTAGACAACACGTAGACGCAAAATACTATTGCTTGAATTATTCATTGTTTCAATCGTATAAGCTAAGCTAAAAAGTTGTGTAGTGTTAAGTAACACTGTTGAACAATGACGACCAGCGATAGCGAAGACTTTGAAAGTGCGGACGAGGGCCACACACAGTTCGAAAAGAAAGAGAGAAAGAAGCGAACTTCATCCTCAAATTACAGTGAATCAGAAGTGGGGCCCAAAGAAATTGAAAAGAGTGCTAGCAAAGATCAAAAACTTGAACCTGCATCTGTAAGTCTTTTTTTAAACATCGTTTTTTATTTAATGGCATGTTTATAGTGTCTACTGCCGAACACAATTCCGCCAATATCACGTAGGTAGCCAATACACGAAAAGATTAATAGAAAATAAATAAATAATTATGATTTTAACCTTTTGAGCGCCAAGCAATTTCGACCGCGATGTGCCGCCAGCTAGCGCCACGCTACAAATCTATAACGAATATATAGTAAAAAGTAGTGTCCATCGATAAATTATATTTACGTGTTTTTTAAGTTTAAGGATAAATTAATATTATTATAACTTCGAAATCTTCGTTTTATTTCACAATCCCGGTAATAAAGAAATACAGAATGCAATGCTAATAAAAACAAAACAGACACATAACTAGGATCTGCCATAGTAGATTGTATAGTAGATACTTCCCTATCATCATATCACGTCACCACATTGTCTTCCTAACAAGACCGTGGCGCCCATAGCATGTTAAACTCTGTTTTATTAGGGATGTCCATGAGGGTGGAGCGTCAAATATATGAAGAAAATCATAACAATCTCAAATACCTAAAAAAGGTTGATACCATATAGGTATTATATTGACAAAAATATTTTTATATACTTTTTTAGATATATTTTTAGCCCTCTACCTCAGCTCAAAGTTTAGAACATTTTATGGAAATTCGTAATCTTTGACATTGGTTTACGGTGAAATAAAGTAACAGTTTATTTCATAAATTAATGTTGTAATAAAACACTTTTTTCATATAAAAAGTATTAATCTAAAAAAATAAAGTTTTGTTCAAAAATATAGATTTATTACATGTTCACATTAGTTAAATCACATCAACACATTGGCACTGTAGTATCATATTACAGTTATGACATCAAATAATATTTTTATTTGTCTACCTAATTTGTATCTAGATCAAAATAAGATAGTTTTTTGTAACATAACAATAAAAATGTTAATAAATATAAATAAACAAACAATAAATAAACAATAAACATTAGTGTCTATGAATTCATTAAAAACTTATTATCAAATCACATCACTGGGCGTCTTGCTATAAAATTTTCAATTGTTTTGACAAAGAACTAAAATGTGATGACTATCAATATAGATTGCATCACTATGGATTGGTGAACAAACCCTATCTCCACATATATTACGCTATTGTATGATTAGAACGCCTGAGCTGCTTGCAGCCAGCGACTACCCGCATCTTTCACCAGATCACCAAGCCACTTTGTTGGAGGCCTGTCTACAATGCATCTTCCAGTGGGTTTGCTGTCACCACACAAGAACTGTTCTGTTCAACTTCAATTTCACCAATTTTGTTATCTGTAACTTACAGGAAAAAAAGAAGGAAGGCTGGGATGATTTTGATATTGACACTCCAATAGAGGATGATACACCTGGAAAAAGTAGTAAAGAGACAAAACCGGCTGTGACTGTGACAACAACCATAAAAACAGAAGTGAATACCAAGAAGGATGAGGTCAATACGCAAGACACAGGCTGGGACGACTTCGATGACTGGGGTCAGGATGATGCTAATGATGCTGCGAAGGTCAGTATTTTCTGTAATAAAATATATGTTGACGGCAAGTTGGAGCAATAGTAGAACAACCACGGATACTCCAACTGACTTTGACATTTCGCATGCCCATAGGATATAAGCGCAGACCCAAGCAGAAACTATACTTGTCGTTTCTACGGGATATTAGCGCCATGGACTCTCCGACTATATGCTTTAAGACTTTTGCATTCCATTTTAAACAAAGATTTGTCACAAGAAATGAAATAAAATAATGAAATAAAGTTTATTTTGCATAAAATGTGGTACTAAAGGTCTTAGGAATTAACTTTACTTAACTTTAGGAATTAACACAAACTACTTAAGACAGGTAATGGTAGGTAGGTAATGTAATGGGAGGATGACCTGTCACACGGATGGCGAAAAAGTGCCAAACACAGAGATTTGGATGTCCATGGAGAAGGCCTATGTCAGTATGACAGCCGACTGGCGGATGTCATAACTTTTAAATATTTTTTAAATTATATAATACTAGCTGACCTGGCGGACTTATGCCTGTGTTACTCAGCGCTAATGTAGCATTCTAATGGTGAAAGAATTTTTTAAATCGGTCCAGTAGTTTTTGAGTTAATTTGTTGTAAACATACATACATACATACTACATACATAAATACAAAGCTTTCCTCTTTATAATATTAGTATATATATTATGAAAAGTGAGAGAATAAAAGCTATTTTTATTTTTTATTTATTTTTCCTTAAGACAAGTACTAAAGGCGTGGCCATAGGCAGGAGCTGAGCCCGGTGCAGCTCTGATGATACACTACTCATTAAAGATGATACCCTCGGTGGCCGAGTGGCAAAACACTCTCCCTAATACATGAAGATTTAATTCCTATGTTGGTCAAAGTGTGATTCGGATTTTTGCGGTGCATAGCCCGGGTTTATGATCACCAACCCGCATTTGTCAAGCGTGTTGAATGAGCCAATACCCATCAATTGCAGTGATGACTTGATTTCAATGATGGAGGCCTTTGCCCAGCAGTGGGACAGTATATAGGCTATTTACTTACTTACTTAAAATAAAATTAACCTTTTCACCGCCCAACTATCCTAAACGCGATGTCCCGCTGTACGCCAACGTATAAATGTATAACAGATTCTATAGTACGAAAGCAAGGATGGCGGTAACGTCATATCGATAATAGAAAAATAGATTACAAAAAGAGCTGAGCTATCGTATTCTAACCAGCCCGCCGAAACTATTCAACACTTTTTACTTTAAAAGCCAAAGGCGCCCATTCAATATCAACAACTACCGTCACTAACATCCAATCATAAAATTTTTACAAATAATAAAGATCAGTTAAGAAGTAGGCAAGCTATTTAGGCGTTTTTGTTTTTATCCATTTTAAAACACAAAAAAGCCTGTTTTTTGGGAAAATAAAAAAAATAAGGCTTCAGTTGTGTCCATCTTAAAAAATTACAAAAGAAACAAATGTTTTATGTATCGTAAATGTATTTTATTAAAGTAGGTACAAAGTAGGTGGCATCAAGGGGAATGAAAATCTCGAACTTCTATAGAAGTTGTTGGCGGTGAAAAGGTTAAAATACTTTAATGTCTCATTAACATTATAAATGAATTTATATAAATATGAGGATAATAATTAATAATTAAATAAACTTTTTAACTGGAACCTGTCTCGTGGGCAATCTCATACCAAGTGGGCAAAGCTATCAACAAAATAACTGAGTCGGAGCCCGACTGGTTGACTCGACACATACTATATGTTACACTAATGTTGTATTTTTAATTGCTATTATTAGTTCCTGCTTTTTTATGTGACTTTGTGTATGTGTCGTGTATTACCAATAAATGTTTATTTATTCATTCATTCATAATTGAATATGATAATATAATTATAAAATGAGGAGCTCAATGGCGCAGTGGTTAACGCGCCCGGTCTGCGAGTGCTGAGGTTAAGCAACTTTCGCAAAAGCCGGTCATCGGATAGGTGACCAAAAATTTATCATCTCGAGCTCTCCGTGCTTCGGAAGGCACGTAAAGCCGTTGGTACCGGCTGCAGTAGCAGTCGTTAACAACCACCAATCCGCACTGGGCTCGCGTGTTGGTTTATGGCCCGTTCTCCCTATCCATCCATAGGAATGCTCGTACCCCAGCAGTGGGAACATAAAAATGAGCTGGTGATGTTATATAAATAATATTTTTTCTTTTAAATACTTTTTAGATGCCATCATCAAAACCCTCACAATCTCCGCAAACAGATGCGGACATTAAAGTTGTAACAGACAAATTAGCTGAAGCTTCCACCAAGAGTAACGCCTGGGGCTGGGGCTGGGGTATGGATTCATTGCTCAGCACAGCGACTGCGGGTATCAGCACTCTGACGAGTCAGGTTTCTCAGGTAAAGCTGCAGATCTCATAAATACAGAACATGTTTTCTAATCCTTATTTAGAGAAGTATCTGTGTTTTTCTTAAGGGGGTGCCGCTCGGAATTTCGAAAATTTACGTGTTTTTAAGTCCCTGGTGCTAGGCGCTGAATAGGTCATATACATTAAAAGGACTAGTGTAGGTTAGCTTGATCCTTACATAAGGTCATGGTTGTCTTGGAATTTGAAACAAATACCCAGAAACTGCATAAACAATACGTAAAAGTAATGATATCTAAAAACTTATTTCTTCAGAAACTTTTTAAATATAGCACAAATGAAACAATGATCCGACATCAAAATTTCCGTATTGATATTCCGCAGGCCACTGTTGTCTTATTTTTCAATTTAAAAATATGAATATGAAAATATTAAGACTTTTATTATTTTTTACCCAAACGCCTATGATTTTACGAAAGTAAACATTGCTCTAATTAAATCACCAGCTACTCTGTACAGATATTAGTGTGCGTGCGTATTCGTAGTCGTGTGCAGTTGTCACACCACTGCCACGCGCCGCTCGCTCGCATCTTAAAGAAACTTGAAACTCGCAGTTTTGCGTCCGCGCTGCACCCCCTTAAGCATACATTTAGCTCTGTTTTAATAAAGCACTTTCAATCGAAGCGTCATAAAAAAATATTTTACCTACTGCTCATTTAGAAGGAGTTTTAGCTGTGAAGAAGAAATGGCGCCAAAAACTGCACAGCTTTATATAGAAGAAAGATATTTACAAAATATGTTGCTACCAAAGCATACAATATTCAATTTAAAATTCTATAAGTATAGATATTTTAAATCATTTAAAGTTAGAGTGGTTGGAGCATTTTAAATGCTGTTTTCTCTTCCGTGTAATTAGGCACTTTATTATAAGTTTTATTAAAAGCTTTTCATTAATTATGATTTTAAACCAACTCAGATAAAAGATTTTATCAAAATATTAAAGTTTGTATGGGATACCAAATTGTATGAATGCGCTTTTCAACAACTACCCCTCATAATTCCAGGGCATATCCACTGTCTTAGAAACGAGCATTGGAGCCCCTGACCCTGAAGAGCTGGCTAGAAGGAACATCAAGGAAAGTGAAACAAAAGATATTAACGTCAAGTCATCTAGTGAAGTCAACCCTGATACTACTCCAGCGAAGGTCGAGCAGCCTGTTTCCAATGAAGCGTCGTTCCAGTTTGGAAGTCTCTTCTCTGGTGTTACCAAATTTGTGGAGTCCACTGGTATGTTTTGTATGACATTGCTTTTGTTCTTGTCTCTAGAAGATGAAGATGTTTTTTTTATATTTTTATTTATTAAGCACAGTGCCTTGATCTTACCTGATATTAAGTGATGATAAGGCTAATGATGGAAGCGCACTTCACCCGGGAACCTCAACTAGTGAGGCACTGGCTATCTTATCTCTAGCTGCTGGAACACAACAATGCTATAAACATTGATGTTATGGCGACATATTTAGATAAGATGGTGGTAGACAAACAAGCCCTACCACCAACCAAATCGAGGTCGATCACTAACAGCTTAAAGAACCTTTAGTTTCTCAAGCTTAGTCTGGTGAGGCGGAAAAGGTCGTCTGACGTTATCAGCAAACTTAATACATACAAAACATTTTTTTTTCTTCCTCCCCAAAATTTCGGTTTCGCCCTTAAAGACCATCGGCAACAAAATAGAATTAAATAGAATACTTTATTGTACAGAAAACACAACAATTTACCACATTAAAATAAAATAAACAGCAATATTTTTCCAAAAAGAGTGACTCTCACCAGTAATGACTTTTGACAAAAATATGCACCCACTGCCCCCAAGCTTTGGGTCTATGCAACGCTTTGATCGCTCAGCAACCATATGTTGATATTTTTTGTGTACCTATTCATATATTTATAAAATATAGTGTTATACGTTTTTTTAGAAATTAAGTAGTTATCTGTCTGCACAAAATGTAATTGGCCTACTGCTCTCTTTGGTGTAACTGTTAGTGTAATGGGCAATTTAAATTTAAATAAATAAATCATCATCATCACCATCAGCTCATTTTTGTCCCCACTGCTGGGGCACGAGCCTTCCCTATGGATGGATAGGGAGAACGGGCCATAAACCACCACGCGGGCCCAGTGCGGGTTGGTGGTTGTTAACCACTGCTAATGCAGCCGGGACCCACGGCTTTACGTGCCTTCCGAAGCACGGAGGAGCTCGAGATGATAAATTTTTGGTCACCCATCCGATGACCGGCCTTTGCGAAAGTTGCTTAACCTCAGCACTCGCAGACCGGGCGCGTTAACCACTGCGCCATCGAGCTCCTCCTTAAATAAATAAATGATCTCAAATCACATAGCTGAAGTTATTCCACACCTGTTTTTCATGCACTGTTCCTTTCAGGTACAAAAGTCATAGCAGGTGGTCTGGACACATTAGAAACTATTGGTAAGAAAACTATGGAGGTCCTCCAAGATGGTGATCCAGGTTTGGTGAAGAAACGTGCTATGCTGGGGTTAGATGCTGGTGATAAGCCGGTGCTGTCCCAGATACTGAGGGAGGCAAAGGCCAAAGCTGATGAGGAAGATAAGATTAAAGAAGAGAAGAGGGAGGCTAAGGAGGTGCATTATGAGAACCTGTTTGATGACTTCGAAGGTTAGTTGGTTTTTTATTTGATTTATGGTTTTAGAATGAAGTACGCGTTGCCCGGTCTTTATGTAGTGATATACAGGTCGCGAAGCAGGGTCGCCCCCCGTGTGATGCCGGGGGTAAAGAATTGCACCACCCCATCTCTTCCCGTGGGTGTCGTAGAAGGCGACTATGGGACCATCCCAGAGGATGGGCAGCAGCGTCTCTCTGTGATTATTCGCACCTTACTGCGATCGCCAACCCGCCTGCCAAGCGTGGCGATTATGGCAAATTCCCCTCAAAATGATTTATCCTTGAGGGAGGCCTTTGTCCAGCAGTGGACGTCTCTTTGGCTGAGGTGGTGAATACAGGTCGCAAGTGAAGCGACATAAAAAACCTGGCAGAGGATTTTTTAAAGTGGTACTGACCGGATCATTTTGCCATAACGTAACATTTGCATGGTCAGTACGATGAGAGCCCGCCCAGTTATCGGTCAGTCAGCAATGACGTATCAAGCACGCCGCGAATGGTACGTTACAATGATAGGCTCTGGTAAATCGCCACCATTAGTCGTAAATGGATCTACGAGTATTTGAAAGGAACAAAAGAGGTGTTCCATCTGGTTAGTGAGAGCTAGAGCGAGTAGCTCGATGGCGCAGTGGTTAACGCGCCAGGTCTGTGAGTGCTAAGGTTAAGCAACTTTCGCAAAGGCCGGTTATCGGATGGGTGACCAAAAAATTATCATTTCGAGCTTCTCCGTGCTTCGGAAGGCACGTTAAGCCGTTGGTCCCGGCTGCATTAGCAGTCGTTAACAACCACCGCACCGCACTGGGCCCGCGTGGTGGTTTATGGCCCGTTCTCCCTATCCATCCATAGGGAAGGCTCGTGCCCCAGCAGTGGGGACATAAAATGAGCTGATGATAACATAACGTTAATCACACTAATATTATAAATGCGAAAGTTTGTGTGTATGTGTGTATATTTGTTGCTTCATCACGCTGCAACGGATGGATGGGTTTGGATGAAATTCGACATACAGATAGTTTATAACTGGATTAACACATAGGATACTTTTTATCCCGATATTCCCACGGGAACGGGAACCACGCGGGTGAAACTGCGGGCGGCCGCTAGTATTACGATATAAGTATGTATAAGATAAGATAAAATAGGTATCGCAGTCAAGCAGCAATGCAAGTCTGTGTGATTTTCGATTCAATTTAAAGCCCGCGATAAGTTAGTTTAAATCTTTAATAGCGCTATCAGTATTTTTTACCCAAGTTCTTTGGACAAAATTTGGATGATTAATAGAAAGACTTTGTATTTTGACACCTTTTACAAAATGAACTCACTCAAACTCCTGACATGGTTTTTCAGGTCTAGTCCATTTAGAGGCACTAGAAATGCTTTCAAAACAAGTGAGCATGAGGATAGAAGAGCGCCTGCGCGGAGTAGAACCGGAGAAGAGGCAAGACATCAAGGAAACCTTACAACAAGTGCAAGGTCAGAATAATGCTTTGTTTTAACCCTTTCATAGTCAGAGGGATGTATATTCCCACCACATTTTGAACTTTATGTAATTGAGATAAGATTGAAAACCAATTAAATATTGAAACATGTTCTGTCTATTTAAACTAACATGGTCGCTTGCATTAGTTAGAGTAATTATTAACGGGATTCTTACCATGGATATTATATGTGAGTATCCGATATTTAGCGAGCAGCACAAAACCGGTCGTTGTGGAGATCCTTGGGGGAGGCCTTTGTCCAGCATTGGACGTCTTTTGGCTGAGATGATGATGATGATCCGATATTTGTCTGATCATAAAAAATCTACCCGCAATAGCTTCAGTAATTCCGTGATCATGGCGCATGCAACCTGTGCCTCAATATTGGATAAACATGGTAAGAATCCCATCAATAACTAATCTAATGTTCTGTCTGCTGAAAGGTTAATAATAATAAGTTAGGCAACTTTCGCAATTGCTGGTCATCGGATGTGTGCTCAAAAATCTTGTACTTGATGCAGCGATCCCTCAAAAGGGTTTCACGGTTTTATGAGGTTCCGCAAATCAGCTAATTCGATAATCAGAAGATCGATATTAATGACGTAGTTGTCGACATTGAATGGGGCTCCTTTGGTTTACAAAGTAAGAGTAGATAGTGTTGATTAATTTCGGCGAGTTGGATTGAGCCACGATAGTATAGTTGGTAGTGCACCTGACCCGGCATGTCATGGGATTCGAATCCCGTTCGTGGAATTTTTTCCAACACTTTGTCTTTTTTCAAATCATTTATGTCTTTTACTATTACTAAGTCATATAATGTAAGGTTTCATAAGAGAAACGATTTTTAAGCGAGTGTATTTTTTGTGGTTTTCTGTCTCTTTTTAGAGATAAGCTTACCTATAACCTTTTCACGGGCAACACAGTTTTAGATTTTCATTGGTTTTCAATCTTATTCCATGTGCATAATGTTCAATATTCGGTGGCAACATAGCTGCTTTAAAAGGAGTAACTGTATATTTGTGTCTTTACTAATAAATAAATAAATAAATGTTTTTCATGCACAGAGCTCTGCGAGATACCGGAGGATGAAGATGAGGATGAGGATCCACCATCAAACCAGCCCAAACCTGATGCACTTGCCGAACGCCTGCAAGTAGCCACGCAAGACCTTGGCCTGAAGCTGCAGTTCCAGCCGCTGGTCAAGTAAGGCAAATCACATTCATTCATTGGTGGTAGATTCAGTAACAAAATTTTAGTTTATTGTTATTTGAATTTTATACTTAGTTTTGAACTCAATAAGCGCCTGTAAAGGCTTATATTTGACTTTGAATTTGCTTCACACGAACCGATCCGAACCCCTCGGAGAATCTAGTAGGGCACGGGGACACGCACAAGTGCGTGATGCTGTTCCCTCTAGGAAACCTCTGACGGTACTTCAGTTCACACGGCTTGAGGAACCCTTTAGGTTTCTTGCCGCCCCCAAAAAAGCCCGGTGACGCCGAAAATGCTGTCTAAGGTAATCATGAAACTCTCAAAAAAAATTAAAACATTAATTCATTTATACATTTTATTGATGTAAATACTAGAAATAAAAAAAAGGTTTTTGTACCAAAAGCAAGAAGCGAAGGACTTTGTGATATAGACCACCTTGGCTTGTCTTAAATTGCGAACACAACAAAAAATAAATCGTCCAAATCGGTCGAGCCGTTCTCAAGTGATGCTCCGACATACATGCGGCGATTGATTTTTATTAATGTATAGATGACATTACTTTTGTGACATATCAATGTTTTTATACTAGCTGTTCATCGTCCAATAAATTTAAAAATCTCTTTTGTTTTTGTCTCAATCTAAAACTAATATATTTGTGGTTATTTACATATAATTTTACGCAAATATTGTTGCCCCGTGTGGTGCCGGGGGTAAAGAATTGCACCACCCCATCTCTTCCCGTGGGTGTCGTAGAAGGCGATTATGAGACCATTCCAGAGGATGGGCAGCAGCGTCTCTCTGTGATTATTCTCAGCTTACTGCGATCGCCAACCCGCCTGCCAAGCGTGGCGATTATGGAAAATTCCCCTCAAAATTATTTATCCTTGGGGAGGCCTTTGTCCAGCAGTGGACGTCTTTTTGGCTGAGATGATGATGATTGTTGCGAACAAATTACAATTTGAAAAAAAGACAGAGAAAGAGTGTTGAAAAGGTTCCACGAGCGGGATATCGAACCCGCACCCCCTGACATGCCGGGTCAAGTGCACTGCCAACTATGCCACGATAGCATGCCCCGCTCTTGGAATTTTTTCAACAGTCTTTTTCCAAATAATATATTAGTCTTCGTCTTCGCTTATTGTATCCTCAATGCTGGAAAATGAACGGAATGGAATGAATAATGAAACTAGGTATATAAATATAATAACTATGTTAGTAATGCTATGGATTAATGAATAATAATGATTTTTATAATAATAGTAACATACCTATGTACACACTCTATAAATACAAATTTGATATTTTTAAATGAATTAATTGTACTTATTATAAACTTTGCATGTCTACATGGCAGAATATGTGAAACTATATAAATATGAAATGTTCGAAATGATTTTTAAATCAAATTTTGTTGCGAACAAATTACAAAAACACAAATTATATTTATATACCTAGTTTCATTATTCATTCCATTCCATTCATTTTCCAGCATATAGTTTATGAACTATCATGTTTGCCCAGTACCAATTAGTGGTTGTTAACGACTGCTTATGCAGCCGGGACCAACGGCTTTACGTGACTTCCGAAGCACAGAGGAGGATACCTACCCCAAAAAAATCATTTTTTATTAAATTCCTTTTCAGACAATACAAAGACGTTCTAACCTGGCTAAGTTCAGAGGATATCGTCACCGACAAGGCTATATACAAGCGGGCAGTCAGCAGTCTCGCACAAGCCACCGCGCTGGCTGTGGAGGTGTACCATAAGACGGCCGAGATGCTGCTCGTGAAGACCAGGAGATCTACTGCTGATGAAGCAGACGCCCTCACTCAGTAAGTTTTACCTGCGGTATCATCATCATTTCAGCCGAAAGACGTCCACTGCTGGGCGAAGGCCTGCCCTAAGGATTACCACAACAAACTTAGGTTCAAACGTTATGTACACTTAAGTATGTATATGGTGCTAAGGGTTTTGCACAGAACCTCTCTGATGGTAGTGGTTAGCTGATGGAGATTGATTGCTGATGGTGGCGTCTGTCTGATATATGGTGAAGCCATATACAAACGGCAGTTAGTAGTCTGGCGCACGCCACCGCGCTAACAGTGGAGGTAGAAGGTAAAAAAAATAGACTAGAAAAAAAAATCTACGAAGCAGACGCACTTACTCAGTGAGTATCAGCTGTGATGTATAAGAGTTTGTACTACTAAACAAAGTAGGGGTATGGTTGTAGGGGGTACAGTCAGCTTCAAAATGATCTGAGCGTTCAAACACACCAAAAATATCTGAACATTTGACAAAAATCAAACTTACCTCAAGACGTAGAAATTAATTTTTATTTGTTGTTTGAGAACAAATGACATTTAATGAAAGTACATCTTTCACGTATTGGGCTAAGAGTGATTTTTGTCAAACGTTCAGATATTTTTGGTAGGTTTGAATGCTCAGATTATTTAGAAGCTGACTGACTAGGGTTCCTACGCAGAACCTCTTTGATGGTAGTGGCTTTCTGTTATCTGGTTCCTGTGTAATTTCTTATAATTATACAGACATCCTTGCCTCTTGTTTAGAAGACACCTGAGATGCTGCTGGTGAAGACCAGGTGGTCTACTGCCGACGAAGCAGACCTCCATTAGGAGTATCAGCTGCTGTACATATATATGAAAATTAATATCTGTTATTGATGTCTGTCTAAAATTTAATCTAATCTGGTAAGTAGGGATACTTACTACAAAAACTATTCTTAATCTATATAAATTCGCTCTGTAACATGAAGTTTAATGGTGTTCATGTTCTTTCCTATGCAGATGACACTGCTGTATTTTTCGAAGGCTATTCCTGGGATGATTTGCGTATGAAAGTAGAAGAGACACTAAAAAAGATCAATGATTGGCTTGACTGTAATTTACTTACTCTCAATACGAAAAAAACTAACTACATTTGCTTTACTATAACTGAAAGAACACAGCCTGACGAAAGCTTTAGTATAAAGATACACAAATGTAACACGAATAACACGTGTACATGCCCTAAAATTGATAAAGTCTCGCACACTAAATACCTAGAAGTAGTTATAGATCAAAAGCTGACATGGCATAAACAAGTAGAACAGATCTCTAACAGGATACGAAAATTTGCATGGATATTTAAAACATTAAGGCATGTCCTTCCAACCTCATGTAATAAGCTGTCCTATCAAAATAAAAACAAAAATTTACTAAACATTATTTACATTGCCCTTGTACAGTCTGTCATTACATACTGTATTCCTATATGGGGTGGTGCATCAAGGATGAAACTCATAGATCTAGAAAGAACTCAAAGATCCATTCTAAAAGTGATGTACTTTAAGCGTCGTAGATTCCCTACTCAAGAACTATACCTGATAAGTAAAGTGCTTTCAGTAAGAAAACTTTTTGTACTACATACAGTATTAATAAAACATAAATTACTAGATCTTAATGAATTAACACAAAAAAAAGGAAACAGAAATCACTCATTCGAATAAAACCAAATAAAACAGCATTTTCTGGACGCCAATTTAATAAAATATCAACACATTTATACAACAAAATAAATAAATGTCTTAGTATATATACAAAAAATTCACATAGTATAAAAATATGTATAACTAAATGGCTGGAAAATTTAACCTATAGCGAAACAGAAAGTTTATTAAAGTTTATAATATAAAATACACATGAATACACACACACACACACACACCCTTACACACACTCACACATACACACACACATACATAATCGCAAACATCACGCACGCCCACGCATTTACACATGCATGTACGCACACACAAACACAAACACTTACACAGCAACACACACACACACACACATACTCTCACACACATTCTTAAATTTAATTAGAAGCTGAATTTCTATTATGCCAACAGCAATTATAAAAATTTAGCTTTTAAGTACTTTGAAATAGTACTAGAAATATTATAAAGTTATGTATGATTATGAAAGAGCGGAGCCTTCTGTTACAGATATTTTTATGTCTAATAGAAGGCTCCAAATAATAATATTGTATATATTTTTCTAGTGCTGAAATAAAAGAATTTTTTTTTTTGAAAAACACAAATGTTGAAAAAATTCCCACAAGCAGGATTTGAACCTGCACCCTTCTGACAGCCAAAGTAAAAAAGTAAATAGTGTTGAATATTTTTCGGCGGGCTGGTTAGAACCACGATAGCTCAATTGGGAGAGCACCTGACCCGGTATGTCAGAAGGGTGCAGGTTCAAATCCTGCTTGTGGAAGTTTTTTCAACATTTGTGATTTTGTAATTTGTTTCGCAACAAAATTTGCGTTAAATCTATATATAAAAAACAAAAAACATCCCTACTTATTGTTTAGAAAACGCCTGAGATACTAGGTTGTTGGTGAATACCACGAGTTCTGCCGCCGACGAAACAGTCACTTACTATGTATTTTCTTCTTTTTCTTCTTCTTTTTATTCTTCTCCAGCCTATCTTTACGTACATAAATCTTCTGTGCGTGTGTATGAAATTGAACTCCTAAACGGCTGGACCGATTTGGATGAATTTTTTTGTGTGTGTTCAAGTGAATTCGAGAATGTTTTAGATTTACAATTGAACCCGGTAAGTGGCGCTGCTATAGGGGTCCATTATGGGATACGAGTGTTCCTAAGCGGACGAATGATTTGTTTGTTTTGTCATGGAAACTATCAAAGCGGTACGAAGTCCGCCGATCAACTAGTAGTCTTATATTAATTATATGTTTTTTCTTATACTACAACTAAGTACTCCAATACTATGGAAGCATACTAACATTTCATCCTTTCTTTCGTTACAGAATGACAGTGGTGCTAACCAAACATGTCAGCGAATTAGCGACGCTTTTCACAGTCAAATTGAACTCTCTAGCTGCTGATAATAAGGATCAAATTAATAATTACATCACTAATATATTTTTAGAGGTAAGAATACATAAGGTTTCATAATACGTATACAGATTTGATAGTATTTGACTCTTATTGTAAGAACATTATGGTTTAAATGTATTAATTAATATTACTAGGCTTTTCCGTATATTAATTTTAATTATAAACTTCATATAGCATTTGTTGAGAACTTGTTACCATTTATTTGTCAGTGTTGGCAAATGTAACAAAACAGTGCAACGTCACTTTTCAAATTCTCTCAAGAAGTCTGCCCGAGGACTTATAAAGCCCCACATCTTTACTGAGATACTCGAGGGGTTGGGGGGTATATCATTTCTCACTTCTCATTTTCTATTATTATTTATCATCATCATACAGGAAGGAAATATTGTTTATTTATGTATTACTTGTAAGAAGAAATACTTTGACACTGGCTAAATGTGCTAATCGCACGAAGCCATCAACTAAAGGAAAAAAAAGGGGTTAATAAATTTACTAAATATTAATTAATTACACTAATAAAATTGTACACACTTTTTAACGTTTTTTCTTTTGCTTTGTTTTCAGTCTGGCAACAGTTCTACGTATATTCAAAACGCATTCCAGCTGGCACTACCCATACTGCAAATAGGAGCAGTATAGAAGCAGAATAATGCGCATTTCCTTTTTTATAATAATATATTCCTTGTATCATAATTATGTTTGTGAAATATGTAGTTTAAATAAAACTGTTAAAACTAGTCTAAAATAATTCTGTAAATTCTAGTTCAATAAAAATAACATTATAAATCACATAATCGCTTTCAGACTGCGTTTGTTGAAGTTATGCAACTTTAGCAGAGACCAGTCATCGGATGGGTAACCAAAAATATGTCATCTCGAACTTGGCAGGGAGGACCCTACTTTGGATGATACTTAAGCCCGCTGTCCTAGATGCATTAGCAGTCGTTGACAACCATCAATCCCCCAAGTAGCATCACAAGCTGTATAAAAGCTGTATTTGACCTTATTTTTATACTTATAGCTGCATATCGAGGCTGTATAAAGGCTGTATATCCGGATATACAGACCTTATAAGTTAAAAAAGGGCCCACATTATAAAACTTTTAGCGTTACTATAGCTGTATATTAGCTGTAGAAGAGAACAAAAGCTGTTTATTAGCTGGTTAAGAGCTGTTAATCGGTGTCAGGAAAAGCAACTACACTCTAAATAATATTTTATAATGATAAAAGTTTTTAATATGACTTTGAAGTGAATTAGAAAACTATGAAAATAAACGAGAAACATTTCGTACAAGAATAAAATGGTGACGCATATGTTTATATTTTAAAGTAAAATCACAAGTACAAGTTAAATCTTAGAAATCTGATGGTGTTCATTGTTAAAACAAAGTGCAAATCAAATTTTATTGTCAATGTGTGGTTGGTTATTGGCAATATTTTAACGCGCCAGTAAAACAATCATAAAAACAAAGAGAATTATTAAAGACGGGTAAGTAAGTGTTTGTTTTTAAGGTTATAATAATATAAATCATATTTAAATTAATAGATTTTACGACACAGCGATCATTATTTTAGCTGATAATCATGAAACGGTTCATGCTATTATAAAATTTTAATCTAATTAACTAACATTGGTTTAATTTTATTTCAATTTTTTTTTCATTCGTTTTAAAATGGCGACATTTTGTTATACAGCTTAGACGATATTTGGAGGGTACTAAAGTCATAATAGCTGTACTAAGGCGGATATGGATTACATAATACAGCTTTTAGTTTTTAACTAGCTTTATTTGTTGTTTTTTTAATTATTTAGGCTGTATATAAGATCTGAGTAAATAAATTATAATTCTCTTTGTAGATCCGTGTAAGAATTGATAATCCCTGAGTTTTAATTTATAAAGTAGAATATTTACATCACAAACATTATACTTGATTAATGATATCCAATTGATAACTTTACCGAGTCACTATTATATCGATATTAGCGCGATAACCGTCGTTCCGAATAGTCGTGAGCGCGTTCACGAAATCTAGCGTGACGTCACTCCTGACGTCATTGTCTGCGCCATCTTGCGCTCACAGCGACCATTACTGTGAGCTTCCTGTCAGTTAGCTGTCAATGTCAAAAGTCAAAAGATAATTAGTAAAGAAATAATCACTGTTTCATTATTCCACACTTTAACCACCAACCTGAAATGCGATTTAAATTGTTCTGCATCATAATTGCGAGCTCCAGCAAACACAATAGCAATCGTGAATGACGACTCTGTCAGTAAAGGGGGCTAAAGCTGTACTATTGATGTAGTTTACTTTTTTAGTTTTAAAGCACTCTTGTAGACAGTAGTTATAAAACCACTGTATTCACAAGAGTGTCAAATTACGCTTTAAGATTAAGTTCTATAATGGGGGTCGCATACACCATTGTACAGAAACAAGTATCGAGTGATACCATAATAACACTTAGTGCTGTAGTAAGTAAGCGATCGCATACCATAACCAGCCTATATACAGCTTTAACGATAAAGCTAGCTTAAAGTTTCACAAAATGCTAAATGCTGTACAGTAGAGTTTTGAGATTCTGTTTTAACACCCTAAGCTTACGCGGATCCCTTAATACTCGTTTTATACAGCTCGAGCTGTATAGTAACCCAAATATCTCTCTCATAAGTATAAACGCATCTTTTGACACTCTTGTACGTCATTAAAAGGACCTTAAGTTCTAAATGAGCTGGTAAATTGATGTTGTAAACGCTTGTGTGCTGCTTGGGCCGTACTGGGCCCGCGTGGTGGTTTATGGGTATATCATGTTTTTTTAGAAGCTAATGCCCCAGTAATTGGGACATAAAATGAGCTGATGATAATGAATGTAATAAAAAAATTTTAGATTTTGTATGGAAAAGTAAAGTTATTATAAGGATCCATAGGGAAGGCTCGCGCCCCAGCAGAGAAAAACCCCTATATAATTACTGAAAAATGTCCAGGATTTCTTCTAATTATTATTATCTTTAGAAGAAATTCTGGGCCAACCTAACGCCAGCTTAACGCGCCTTCCGAAGCAAATAGGCAGATATTTTTGTTTTTCTTAAATGCCATATTGTATTAATGCTGACTATACTTACTAGAGGTAATATGTAACTTAATCATCCAATGTGTAGTGTTCGCGTAAACTTTAGAAAACAATTTTTTTTAATAATTAAAATTAAAATAATCATATAAAATTGAAACATTATCTGAATGTAACAAAATACAAACTGTTAGAGAATGGATAACTATAATGAAAAACAATAAAAGTCTAAAAACAACAAAAAATATTTTTTTTAGGTGTAATCATAAAAGAATGTAACCAATTAATTTGAGGTTATTACAATAGAACGAATCCTGACGTAAACGCTGAATTTTAAAATTTTGACTCAGCCAGGAATCGAACCTGGGTCTTCCGCAATCCGGGCGGCCACACTGACCGCTATGCTACCGGGAAAGCTGACGTAAGCCTTCCCGGTAGCATAGTTGAGTCGAGTCATAGTCGGGTGGGCGTTTAATTTTTTCACTGTATTTTATAAATGTTTAATTCAGTTTCAGTGCAGCAATTAACACTTAAAAATAAAAAAGTAAAATTTACTATAGCGGTGTGTTATCAAATTTGTGGTATTTCATCTGTAAAGATGAATACATAGCCATCGGTTGCAATAACCTTTGGATAGATGGCACTGTGCCGCAATAAGCACTCAAAAATTAAAAAGCAGTGACAAAATTCAGCGCTTACGTCAGCCTTCCTGGTAGCATAGCGGTCAGTGCAGCCGCCCGGAGAACGAATCCTGCTATGTGAGTTAGCGTAAATATCCAGTTGGTCACTATGTTCATTCACCAGCTTGCACAGTCTTGGGACGGGGAATTTGAGCCAAATACAGTTTTATTATGTAATCATCCTCGTCATCATCAGCCTATACTAGTCCAATGCTGGACATAGGCCTCTCCAATTTTTTTTTTGAGAGAGTTTGCTGATTGCCTCAGACGGCATTTTCAGCTTCACCGGTGTAGGGATCCCATTGGTACATCACGTCGGGGTCACCAGTGTAGGGGAAGCTTGTTATACATCACATCGGGGTCACCACTGTAGGGAAGCCAATGGTACGTGTTGGAATGCCGCACTGATGAAGGGCAAATGGAAGATCTTCCTCCGAGCTGGGTGGTATAGCTCGGGGACCGAGGTCCAACGGATGTTAGTTGGAGGTGCTATATATAGCGAAGGACTTAGTGAAACTTCGCTATCGCGATGCAGGCTTCCCTTACTATTTCAACGTCGTCTTATGGCGTCGTCGTATGGCGACGTCGTTGGTATGCGTTTGTAGCGCCATCTGTTGACACAGTTGAGAAGTTGTTTGCTTCGTGTCAATGTGCGGCGTATGCGGTAGGTGGCGCCGCCACACCGGGCTTTTTTTGGGGGCGGCGAGGAACGTAAAGGGTCCCTCAAGCCGTGTGAAACGAATCACCTTCGGAGGTTTTCTAGAGGGAACGGCATCGCGCACTAATGCGCGTCCCCGTGCCCTACTAGATTCTCCGAAGGGTTCGGATCGGATCGGGGGGCGGAACCACCCGAGGGCGCCTCTAAAGGCTCGGACCTCGGCTCGGGTAGACCGGGCCGTGGAGGAGGAGAGAAGCGCCCAGGTACATGTCTGTACGTGGTATAGAGCGCGTGTGAACCGGTTCTTCGTACCCTTGTTCTACGAGTACGGTGTCTTGGACCTAAGCTAGTGTGCATGTTTAGTGTATTCTGTAAATGTGTAGTGACATTTAGAGGATCGGGCGGGGAGGCCTCTCCAAGTGCACGCCACTGAGTACGATCCGCGGCTACTCTCATCCAGCTCTTGCCAGTATTCTCAAAGGTATTTGTAAGTATATAGGATACTTTTTATTAAAAAAAGTGAGTTTATTTTTTGTTTGTTTGTTTGATACGCTTTCACGCGTAAATGATTAACGATTTGTTTGTTTTGTTGTCATAGAAACTGTCACAGCGGTACGAAGTCCGCCGGATCAGCGAGTAAACTAATATTTTGTGGATTTATTTGCACACGTCTACCTATCCTATCCTATCATAATAAAGTTAAAGTTTGTGTGAATGATAAAAATATTTAACATCCCATTTACCGTTTTTTTATGTTATGTTATGAACTTATCACAATAAAATAATATTTAATTATTTGTAGTTTTTTTATTATTAATTATAAGTCTTCTGTAATACTGTAGTGGTAAGAAAACCTAGTCGAGTTTAATGCCAGCAAAACTCAGGTTTGTGCATTTTCGTCCAAGCTAACTCCCTTCCTTACTCCTCCCTCTCTTCAGAACTCTCCGTTATCCATTTCGATGGACCTCAGCATTCTTGGCATGGACATCGGCCAGGAACTGAACCCAAAATGCTACATCGAGAGTGTTATTTTAACTGCCTCCCGTAAGTTGGGTATTCTCAATAAGGTGAGGCGGTTTTTCACTCCCGAGCAGCGCTGTTTGCTGTACAAGACTCAGGTGCGATCGAGTATGGAGTATTGTTCCCATCTATGGGACGGCTCCGCTAAATACCTCCTCGATGCACTTGACAGACTGCAAAGGCGAGCGGTACGCATTATTGGAGATGCTGAGGTTACAGCCTCTCTAGAGGACCTCCAGCTGCGAAGAGACATTGCTTCTCTCAGTGTCTTCTACCGGAATTACTACGGTGAGTGTTCTGAAGAACTTTTTGATCTAATCCCGCCTTCTCCTTTCCTCTCCCGGACTACACGTGCTGGTCTTAGGAACCACCATCATACTGTACAGACAATCAGTACTCGTACCAAAAAATTTGACAAGTCGTTCCTCTGTAAGACCATTCGGCTTTGGAATTCTTTGCCGGCGCATGTGTTTCCCAACTCCTATAGTCCCGGGTCTTTTAAGCGGGGCGTGAAACGGCATTTATGCAGGCCGTCATGAATGGGTGCGCTTGTTAACGTGCGTGTTCCACGGTGAGGAGCGCTCTCATTATTTTGGACTGCATCGGCTGCTTATCATCAGGCAGGATGTGGTCACTATGAAGTGTCAATATAAAAAAAAAAACAACCATTTGTAAAAAAAAAACAAAAAAAAAATCTACATTACAAATTTACATTTGAAACTTTTACCTGATGTAAATTTGTGAAACTTGATTTTTTTTTTGTTTTTTTTTTTACATGTTGTGGTTGTCTTCTATAAGTATGTTCTGTGTTTATTTGTAATGGAAAATGTCCTGCTATGATCGGGCATTTTCCAATATTTTTGACGCTGTAAGGGAGAAAAGAGCTAGACACTAGCTAAGTTTCTTGCCGGTTCTTCTCAGTACAAGATCTCCCGCCCAGAGTTTACGAACCGATGGCATAGTGACATTCACAAGAGCTACTTGTAACCTAAACTGAATAAAATGATTTTGAATTTGAATAAGGCCCTTATACTAAAGAGTTTGCGTTTTAACCCCGTATAAGAACGTTATTTTTAACCGGATTTTTGAGTGTATATTATTTACTGTTTAATTAAAGTAACACCGAAAAATTACTATTTAATCTGTGGTAACATAGGTTATCCACAATAACTAGGCTTTTTTACCGGAGCGCTATATGGCCTTGATGTTATCATTATTATTATTTACCAACCAACAAGCGCTCACAAAGTATAACAGGCACAATCTGCACGCCATTGTGGGAACACCTGTTAACTTCTTCATACGAAAGAATATGGTGGATATGCCACAACGTTTTTTACAATTTGTAACTAACAACTGAATAAAATTACACCAGTTTATGTGATGTTAGGCGAAATGGAATTCAAATGCGAGGCGAAGTGTCCTTAAGTGTTGTATTGCCATAATTTAAAGCGCCGTGTTACGCTAAATCTCATCTTGCTAACTAAACACAAGATGCTTCTCTTTGTGTTCAGTTATCTATACTAATATTATAAAGAGGAAACCTTTGTATTTTTGTATGTATGTATGTATGTTTGCAACGAATAAACTCAAAAACTACTGGTCCGATTTAAAAAATTCTTGCACCATTAGAATGCCACATTAGCGCTGAGTAACATAGGCTATATTAAAAGAAAATATATTAAATAAAATACTAAAAACCGACATATTAATTTTTTAATCCAAAATGATTTGTTTGTATTGTTGTCATGGAAACCATTGATATATTTTAACTCAATGATGGAAACTGTCAAAGCGGTACGAAGTCCGCCGGGTCAGCTAGTTCTTGATTTAAAAAAATGTGTAGGTATATGTCAGCAAACTATCAGGTGTCAGGATATATCTTCGATCAATGTAATCACAACTGCACATTAGACTACCACAAACTGTCAAATTCACTAGACTTTGAACTTTATGTATATGGCATATGGTTGAATATTTATTGAAGAAATTTGACAGTTTTGGATAGGAAGATGTGCAGGCGTCTGTACATAATCGATCGAAGGGATATACGCATGATAAGAATGTACATTCTCCGTCATTCTGAAAACATGTGAGCGGCTTACAAGCTTTTAATAATAATTATAATAATAACTGGTTTAAAAAATACAAACTTTACCTTAAATTTTACGTTCCGAACATTATTATTATGCATAAATCATGAGTCAGCATGACCATTTGTAGACAAAACCTTTAGACGAGGTCTAAACAAGCAATTTAAATGTCGCGGCAAGTTGAGAACTAGCTATACTATATACTAACTGTTTTCGCATCTGGACTCCACTTCTGCTTTAGGTTAAGTTAATACACATTGTTCTTGTAAATAGTATGCACCTCCGATTTTACAGTTTTGATTGTCTGGAAGACCGGCAATTGTAACTTGTTTGATTTTATTATTTTGTTAATTGATAATTCTATGGTGTTGCAATATAAGTATTGTCTATCTACCTATATATCTACTACCTACTTATAGAAGTAGAAGTGGACATAACTCATACATTTACCTGTCAGAGCCCGGCGATCCACTCTAATCTTACGTCGCCGTTTACAATTCAAAACAGAACCATGATAATAGTCATTGAGAAACACGCATCTGCTGAAGGGTTCTGCCGATACGAACGGCGTCATCTCGAAACGTCATGTGCTTGATCGATGGTGGTCGAGCCTGGATGTCGCCAAATTATTACTTTAATACCTCAATGACGACCAAACATACGGAATTAAGTAATGCTATTGTGACATGGTTCTAATGTAATCAGTAACTTTTGTTGTTGGCTGTAGGGTAGTGACACAGTGATTTTGTGTCACTTTATTGCTCGGCACTTTTTGGCCAAAAAATAACAGAATTCTATTTAAAACTTTACGGGATGACAGCTAAGAAGCAGTTGGTCTGTATTCAGTCTATACTAATACGAGTATTATAAAGAGGAAACCTTTGTATTTTTATTGTATGTATGTATATATGTATGTTTGAAACGAATAAACTCAAAAACTACTGGACCGATTTTAAAAATTCTTTCACCATTAGAATGCTACATTAGCGCTGAGTATCATAGGCTATATTAAAAAAAAATGCGGCACGAAGTCCGCCGGGCCAGCTAGTTGTTGATAGACTGAAATCAGTTGCTGAACACTATTTTTAATTATTAACAGAAAAAGGCGCCAGAAAATAAGACTTGAAAAAAAAAGTGAAATGTTTTTTTTAATAAAAGAAGAAATAAAATAAGGAATAGATAACAAAATCATAAGTGACAAAAGTATGTAGGTATATGGGAATACAACAGTCCAAAAAAGTCCTTTCAAATTGATTTGCAACCTATGCTAAATTTTTTCCTGGAAAGGATTATGACAGTGTTGCAGCTTTCTTTTCGAACAAAGACCTTATTTTTTAAACGCAGGTGGTTTAAAGGCAAGTATTTTTGCAAACACATTTAGTCCCACTGCTGGGCAAAGATCTCCCTCATTTTCTTAAATTATTAATAATAATATAATAGGTAATTAAAAATAAAACCTTAGTTTTGTTGTTGCCAATTAAAATGATCAAACAAAAACTATTCAAAACCATTAAAAAAGTTCTGTCTTTTATTTATTCTTTTTAAGTTATCCGTGCATTAGCTTAAAGAATTATGGTTTAAAGTTACTCTGATCTCCTAACATACAAAAAGGAATTACAGGTACTCACTCAAAAGAAGTTTATATAACCAATCTTATATTTCTTTATGAATCAAACAAATACCATAAACGTACCCCGGCTCTTCGACTGACTTGCACCGGCCGTAGTCACGGGCTGACTGTAAATCTGTTGTCGTTATAAATCAATTATCAAAATCAACCAAAAAGCAATGTCGACAAATTGTAAATTAATAACAATAAAAATAAAATTTATTAATGTTGTCACGCAACGGAACCCCTGTTTGAATTAACCCACTGCCACGTGCAGTAGTCGCGTGCGCAGGCGCTGCGCTACATCATTTGTCAAAAATTGCAATTAATAAAACAATCGGCGTTATAGCTAATCATGGAGGTTCGTAGCTAATGACCATAGTGCCATAGGTCGGAGTAGGCGGTGCTTCACGGTATTTCATGCATAACTTAGTTTTAATATGGATATGTTATACTCGTACCAACCATAAAAAACAAACATGTAAAAAAACGAAGTCTCGCAACTCAGTTCTTCTACCGTAAAAAGTTGTGAAATCCATAAATAAAATAAATAAATAAATGTTTCCCACACTCACACCAATTATCTAGCCCCAAGAATAGCTTCTGTAAGAAACTCGTTATATGGTTAACTAAACAACGGATAAACATACTTAATATACTTAAATACATATTTATTATACATAGGAAACACCCAGACCCGAAACAATATAGAAAAACAGGTATTTCTAAATTGATCCGACCGGGGATCGAACCCGGGACTTCAGAGATAGCGACACCATGAAAACCGGTGTGCAAGCCACTCGGGAGGTCGTCAGCCATGTAATACCAAGTCGGTTAATTTATTCAGTCCCTACTTAAGGGACCTTCTGTCTTAAGTTATTACGTAATTAGCTAACCTAACAACATCTTATAGTGACCATATCAATATTAAAAATCTTTTATGTTTTAAACAAATAGATTCATGACTCATATATGCATAGCCCATACCAGTCCATAATACTTGTAAAATATTAATTCGTGTTTTCTAAAATTCTGTCAATACTTTACTACTTTGAAAATAGACAAATGACAAGATTTAAAGCAATATGTAAACATTTTTTTCAATTTACAAAAATCTAGTTTTACCGATGTCTTATCCATATTTTATGACAATGGTCGAGGCAATCAGCAAAACGTGGCATGTGTCGATCAGCGAGTAAGCGACATGTCATTTCACACAGCACGGGTCAACGGTTGTGATAATTGAAAAATGTAATGATCAGCGTTCCCCAAATCATATTTTGGGATATGCATGCATGACCACGGTCAATATCCGGTGACGTTGTAAAAGCTATCTAAAGACAACAAAAACACTGTCATGTTGATATCCTGATTTTATATAGTAAATGCAAAAGTGTATTTGTTTTTTGCTTCCTCAATTTTTAGGGTTCCGTAGTCAATAAGAAACCCTTATAGTTTCGCCATGTCTCTATCTGTCTGTCCATCCCCAGCCTAGCTCATAGACTCATAGTACTAGAAAGCTGTAATTTGGCATGGATATACATATTAATCACGCCGACAAAGTGGTGAAGTAAAATTTTGAAAAATATTTTTTTTAGGTTACCTCCCCTACACATGAAGTGGGGATGTAATTTTTTTTTCTGGTCTACCCCATAGTGTGGGGTGTCGTTGGATAGCAATTTCGGGCAAAAATATTGCGGGTTTGTAGAAACAGTTTTTTTGATTGAGGCATCCGTTTGTGAACTATTAAGCTTTAAACTGCAAAATTTTGTTAGAGTCAAGAGTCCCCCCTCCTGCCAGCCAAATGGTTGTTTTTGGATACGTGAAAAAATTCACGGTAGTTATATATATGACGAAGTTAAACAATCACAACTAAGTAGGCTTTACAAGTTTACGAGTAACAGTCGACCAACTTATAAAATGTACTTGGCGCAGTACAAATTCCTCATTGGGAACTACTTAAATAACGTTTCAGGTGTGTGAAACCGGTAGTACCTAGATACTACCAGTTTCAGAAGCGAACCGTTCGAGCGAACAGCGGCTCCAGGAAGAAGCAACAGAGACGGACACGTTATCTCTCAATGCAGCGATTTCGGTAGTGTATATATTCTTTGACTATTTGGACTGTTTCGAGCAGTTCCGAGATCTGTGTCGTGCAAGGGGGTCTATGTGTGCGTTGCTCGAGCGAATACAATACGTCCCGTTTCTGACCTTGGCAGGGCCGTCTTTAACATAATGGAGGCCCTGGCTACTTACGGATAATGGGGCCCTTAAGCTACGCTAGATTTTAATATAACAGGCAAAATGAGTAGATAAGCAAAACTTTGGGGGTTAAAGTTACTCGCGTCCGTAGGTTTATCGTTGAGACCCTACACGTGACCCCTGGGTGGTGCTAAATGAGTGACACTGTCTGAGTGGTAGAGCCACGCTGCGTTGCAGCACGTAATGGGCCGGTTCGACCGGCGTAATACCACCCTATTACAGAATATCGGCGTGAAACAATGGCTCTTGTTGCTGTTGTGTTTCGTCCGGTGAGTGAATGTACCGGAGGCCCATCTCTCACCCCTCCCCCCTCCCAATTCCTACTCCCTCCTCAAGATCTAACTTTTTCATCAAGGCCGGCAACGCATCTGCGATTACTTTGGTTTTGCCATACTTTGGGTGTCCATGGGCGGCGGTGATTACTTTCCATCAGGTGACCCGCCTGCTCGTTTGCCTCCTTTTAATATTTAAAAAAAACTTTAGATTTATTCAACGGGTATTTTTATTTATTTGCAGCTAGATAGAGTTGCCAGTATTAGGCCCCTGGTTTATGAGAATTTAAAAGCAAAAAAGTCAATAAGTTAGAAATTCTTGTTTCGCCAAATAAATATATTTATCGGTAATATCGATTATCGGTTAGTGATCAGGCTGGAACAAGGGGCCCCATCGTTTGCGGGGCCCTGGGCACTTGCCCAGAGTGCCCAATGGTAAAGAAGGGCCTGGACCTCGGAGACTTTAAGGGTTGATTCTTGGCATCATTTTATTTATTTAAAAAAAAATAGGTAAACGGGCTGGTTTTTTCAGTACCTGGCACGATAGATTTTTTTAAAACATTTTGGCTTTTAAGTTAACATTATTTTTATTTAAAAAAAAGGTTTGCATGAAAAAATCTTAAGTAACAATATGGCAATATGGCAAAGAGCTATGAAAAGAATCTATTTATATGAGCATAGGACATCCACATCTAGCGTTGCCAGATGTCCCGATTTCCAGGGGCCTGGTGACAGGTCCCGATTTGCCCTTGATCGGGACGCCAAAATATGTCCCGATTTTTCACTACCCTCTTAGATCGAAAATTTTGACAGCTAAATGAATGCTCTTGTCATAATATGTAAAAGTTTATCTAGTTTTAGTTTCATTGTTTTCATCATATCATGACGAATCACAAAAATCTGCATTTTTTTTTAGCAATTGCAGCTGTGAAGCTGTCCCGACTTGAAATCCCAAATCCCGATTATTTTTACCTTCCGTCCCGAAATTTGACACACTAGACCTGGCAACACTATCCACATCCGATGCTATAGTTATTTTAAGGTACACGTTCTTGTGGACATTAATTAAATATTGAAATGGCTGCCATTGCTAGGGGGTTGGAGTTGCACCCCCACTTTATTTTTTTTTTAATAAATAAAATTACGCCAAGAATCAGCCCTTAAAGTCTCCGAGGTCGGAAACGGGACATATTGTATATTAAGCTTACTCCTTATTTTGTGCCCGATGTTTCATACAGATGTAGCTACAATTTTATGTAAGGATACATTACTTTACACAGCCATATTTCGATACGTAGTCAATAATACTGTGTTTACAATGTCTACGCTACGTCTGCCCATTCATGTCAAGAGTTTTCGGTTTGGCAAGGTGTTTCGACACATCTGTACATAATCCTTCAAAATCTAAACGACGACCCACGACACGGCAGTATATCATGCTTTTAAGCTCAGCTATGCTTTTCTATTGCCTTTTGAGTCGAAAAAAATATTGAACATAATTTAATTTAATTTGAAAGACATCGACAGATGTTTACTAATTTGGTGTAGAATCAAGACCCACAAAGCTAATTCAGCAATATCTTTCATCGCCTCTTTGATCGAGTGGTTACACCAACGGCCTTAGACCCAGTTGGTTCGGGTTCAAATTCCAGCTTGGTTATAAATTTGTTCTCCGATCTGTTAGAGATATGGCTTGTTGTAAGTTGGCTTGGTTGCTACTGTCTTGTCTAAGAGTGTCTCCAATAACATTATACAGTTAAAATTAATCGAGGAGCTCGATGGCGCAGTGGTTAACGCGCCCGGTCTGCGAGTGCTGAGGTTAAGCAACTTTCGCAAGGCCGGTCATCGGATGGGTGACCAAACATTTATCATCTCGAGCTCCTCCGTGCTTCGGAAGGCACGTAAAGCCGTTGGTCCCGGCTGCATTAGCAGTCGTTAACAACCACCAATCCGCACTGGACCCGCGTGGTGGTTTATGGCCCGTTCTCCCTATCCATCCATAGGGAAGGCTCGTACCCCAGCAGTGGGGACATAAAATGAGCTGGTGATGATGATGATGATGAGTTAAAATTTACCTGCACACGGTAAAAACAGTTTTCTTAAAACAAAGCAAAATTACTTCAGTCAAAGCATATTTCTTAAATTCAACAAAATGATCCACTCATATATACTGAAAATAATATTTTCTTAAATTTAATATCACAATAATCTTGGTTTTATTTCTTTACAATAAGATTAGTTATGTTTGTTTTGAAAAAATATATATTTTTCCATTCAAATCATTATTTTCTTGAATACCAAGTAAATATTTTTTTAATTGAATATTTGCTATTCTTGAACCAATACATGGAAGCTTTATTCTTAGATTATATGCAATTAAAACTAAATAAATAATATATTAGAGTAAGTAAATGTATTCTTGGAATAAAAAAATGTATTGTTGAGAAAAAAAATGTTTTTCTTTATTTAATTCTATAAATTCTCAAACTAAATGACTGTTGTTTTTATTAAAGAAAATAGTTTTTTCTTTTAACTACAATAACGCCTTCACTCAATAACTGTTGTAATTTATATCAAACCAACTGTATTTCTTGTTTTAAGAATAAAAACTTTTTCTCTGAAGATGTTAATGTTTTGAAATAATATGATATTTTCTTGGGTCAAATAGAGAGATGTTGTTCATTCAAAACGTTTTATTTTTGGAAGTTTAGGGTGTTCCTGCACCTTCTAGTCTTTTTTACATAGCATCCTAGCCATGCTATGCAAAAAAGACTAGAAGGTGCCGGAACACCCTACATTTCCATATAAACTTAATACCTCTTTACACAAAACTATAAAACATTTTGAATGGAACACCTACAAATATAAAAATTTAAAGTCATTATTACAAATTTACTGTTTATTTATGATTTTACTTATACTTAAATTAATTGCGTTTTCAACGTTTCATGTCAGGTACATAACTAACATAATTAATAAAAATTATCTATAAGTGTATCTTCGGGAACATTATCTGTTGCTTTTTTAAAGCTTTTCAATGAAGCCTTTTTCTGTGTGGCAATTATGTTACGTTATGTGTGTCACCAGCAATCTGTAAATATTTAAATATATTAGTTAGTTAGTTAGTATACTAGTTTCCCATTTGACTAAGATGGGTATGCAGAGAATTGGTTGGCAAATTATATTATTTGGCCTATTAACACAGTAGATGTGATAATGTAAAATAAAAAAATACAATACATACCTTAGCACTGACAAATAGCTCCTTCGTCGATAATTCAACTTTCTTCGTGAGCCTTCCTTTTGGTAGATACTTGATGTTCCAATGCATGAGGTGTGGATGGACATCTGTGAGGATTTTTTACTGAAATAAAAAGATGACCTTGCATTATACCAAATTAACTACGGTAGTATTACTAAAGAGTTGATTCTATAAAATAATGTTTTAAAATATATAAGAGCTTTTCTGACTCCTACCACTAGTAAAGGGAATTTCCAAAATTCAATTCAAGCGATGAAAAAACTTATCACAACATCCAGATTATGTATAGAGTTTATAAAACTAAGTTGGTTTTTAAATAAAAATATTTTCATTTTTTCCAGTTTATATAAAAGTTTAGTCCTTTGTTAGTATATATCACATCGAAATGGATTAAAACTTAAAATAAAACATTAAATAAATGAGGGCTCAGTCAAGTCACCATAACAGCACACAATATTTTTCTTGTTTTTTTTTTCAATTATTCTCTATACTTAGTACATACAATGTTGCCTTCAGCCCCTCTTAGATCTTCTAAGCTACGTAATGGATTTTATTGAGTTTTTATCATCATTTATTGTATTTTATCTGAAAAGTTTGTGTATTTAAAATTTATTATTAAATAGCGGTTGTATCATACTGCTTTCCGACTAAAGATGTGCTAAGCTGTGTAGCGAGGCATGTGTATGATATCCACCAATAGGATCGCTATGATATGAAAATAATAAAATATACTTACGAACATCACTTATTTGGTCAAAGAATCTTCTATTCTTCCAGGACATTGTAAAGACTATCATGTTTTTTTCCACTTCCTCCCATGGTTCCGTGTTGTTTTGCAACCACTTCATTGCTTTCTGAAAAATACATAATGATTTTTACTATAAGAAATAAAGAGTAAATAGATAAAGTAGCAGCTAAGAATCCGACTTACGCAACGGTGACGGGTTTCGAATTCGAATTCGAATTTTGATAGCACAAGCGCTTTAGCTACTTACTTTAGATCAGAGCATTATATGTGATGTTGTCTTATATTTATATTAATTTAAAATTACGTCGATCCTTTACATGACGGAAGGACAATCATTTAAACAGTCTTTCTCATTAATAAATTAATTTCATCATTAAAAAACAGCATTAACAATGGCTAAACCTTGGCATAGGTACAACACACAACAATAAAGGCACACAAACAGCGCATAATCTGATGGATAGATACAAACTGTAATATCAGTAAATATTTTCTTTTCAAATCCTAGATTTTGGAAAACAAATTAGGTACTTACCTATGAAAGTTTTAACAATTTCGTCGGGAACTAGTCACGATCGTTGCAGCTCTGTAAGTTCTTCCATTCTAACATCCTTAGGTAGGTAAGGTACAAAATACCTATGTAGTACTATGTACCTAGTAGGTACTGATACACACTTTACACACGGTGAGCAGCGCGCGCGTCAAAAAGTGGCCGGACTGAATGTAAAAGCCTCTTCAATAATAACTAAAGGTAAAAGCGCAACAGTGACCAACCAAACCCAGACAGCTCAAGGCAGAAAATGACTTGTGTAGCCAGTTCAAAGCGTTATAATCTTAACTACAGACTAATATTATTTCATTCTAGTATTGTATAATTTAAGTCAAAAACATGCTTATTATATCAAGAGAAATAATTGTTTTGTTACTTTTACATTTCTATTGTATCAGATCGAATTGATATCCTCTAGGTTTAAATAAATATATGTTAATTTCAATAGTCTGATCTTCTTGTAATCACAAATAAAATGTTAAATTAAAAAACAGGTTAATTCGAATTAAAAAAAAGCATTTTTGTGGATATGAGATATTGTCGTTACTTGAGCTAACAAAATATATTCTTGCGGTCGAGAAAACTTGAGCGAAAGCAATAGTTAGTTGATCCAATAAAATTACTGTTTAGAGTCAAGAAAAGAGTTCTTTCAGATTGAATTAAATATTTTTATTTGATTTCAGTATAATAGTTCTGAATGCAAGTAAATTATTTCTTGGTTTTAAAAAGTATTTTTTACTTTGACGAAATTTCTGGTTTTGGTTTAAATAAAACCGATCACACTTCAATCAAACAAGCCTGAACTCAAATTAAATATATTGGTTTTAAATTTAGCAAATCAAACAAGAAAATATCGGTTTTTGATTCAAAATATTCAGATTTTTTATATGATGCAAATATGCTTGAGCTGAGCTAATATTGCTTTGAATTGCTAAGAAAATGACATTACTTGGTTTAAGAAATCTTTTTTACCCGTGCAGGACTCAGTTGCTGAAGATTCCGGATGAAGTGCTTTGGTAGTCGTCGCACCTTCGGGAAACGAAGGTCACGGCTGCTCGGATTTAGGGAAGCGTATCTTTTATACTATTTTATAGGAGTCTACATTTTCACCTTATCTATCTTTTTATCTCGGGGCCTCCGTAGCTCAGCGGTCAAAGCATTGGATAACCGATTATCCAAAGGTCGTGGGTTCGTTTCCCTCTCGAGCTTCCTGAGGCTGGTTGATTGATATTTTCTAGTAAGATTCAATAATGATAAAAATATTTTTGAAGTGAAAACTTCTTTAGCGGCGTTGTGCACTTTTTTTGAAATGGGTAAAAAATGTTAAACTCGCGTCAGGACACGTGACCTGATCGAAAATTCGTAAGACGGATGGAGAGTAGACAGCTGGCGCGGCGTAATATAAATTTTTAATATAACTTAATATAACTTTTTAATGTAATATAAATTGTCATGTTTGTGTACGATAGCCCAATAAATAAATATTGTATTCTACCACATAAATGAGAGTACTTTTATACTGATAATTAAAGCAATTCGTGCAAAATTATTCCCTAACCATTCCAAAATATCAAAAATGCACAACATTAATATTCAAGTTTTCACTTCTGCCGGCACTCTCAGAGTGCAAACCGTCGTTTTTTTATATTAAAATTTGCTAAAACTACTTATAATTTTAAAATCGTTTATCCACATGAAGCAATGAACTAGTAATTCTTATATGTAAGTACGACTAGTTCTGCTCAACAAGCGGTGTCACTTCTCAAAGAGTACTTCATTCAGAATGATCAACCAAAAAAAAAGTTGTCGAGCAAAAAGTAATGTCGGCAAAAAAAATCACAACCGCCATTAGTGTGCAGGTCACAGGAACAGGGGCGTGAGACAATACACCGCCACTTCCGAGGCTGGCGCACACGGCACAGGTAAAGTGAAGTACAGTCGGCGGCACAAGTATCATTATCCCTAATTAATACTATGTTTTTCAACTGACTTTTTCGTTAATGTTGTAGTCCCCATTCATACATATAAACATACATACTCACATACTTCTCCCAAAAAGGGGTAGACGGATCGTCAAAATCACCAATGTTGAGTAAAATCGCCGTTAGTGACATCGACGCCACACATTTAGCATAATCAAAGTGGATAGAGGTGGGATAGATAACATCAGTGAAAGGTGATCACCTGATGTATCAGCATTATGGAACCCGTATCTTTTAGTCAGCTCTTACGAAATGCCAAGGAAATTAGGCGGCTTATACATTATTTTCACGTCCCAGACCAGTATGGGAGGTTTAGGAACGCATTATGTTGTCATAATAGTAGCCGCGGATCGAGCTCAGTGGCGATGACGTGCACAAGGAGAGGCCTATGTCCAGCAAAGGCTGGAGGAGTAAAGGCTGAACGCGATGATGGTGATGATGAATGTAACAATGCTCAAGCTTGTCTAATTCTCTGATCGACTTCTGCTGTCTGATTATCGAGGTCTAAAGTTATGCCCAGTAGTAGTAAAATTATTAAAGACTACTTCAACTGAGACTATTCTATCAAAATATTACAATACATTTCAAATATTATACAAATCTGTAAAAAGGTTACCTAGTGAATAAAGCCTAGCTTTAATACTAGGAAAAATATATAATTAAATTATTATGGCCGCGCCTGTACCGGAAGGCAGACGACTGGTTCAGTGTGACCGTTTCCGCCATTTTTACGACGCCCGCGCATTCAATAGGAATAAATCCTACGTTTTGATACACTCCAAAATTGTTGCGAATATTGTTTACAATAGATTTGTACACATTTGTAGATAGAAATACTCAATGTGATCTTATTTATGGCAAATTAGAAGCACTTTCGACTAGGAAAAATTTATGGAGTATTGTGGTGAAAGAATGTTGTATTGAAGCTTTAAAGTTTAAATTGACGCTACAAAACTTAACTATTTCCATGGTCATAAACGTTGAGGGTCATTCGAACGTCCGACCGTTAATGTGGAGCAACTATCCTAATGACCCTTTTTCGGATGGGAGACTTTTATTATTCGCACTGTATAAGCAAGGGTAGTAAAGAAGTTTTATTATTAATGTCATCTGTCATTAATTCCTTGTAGTCTTATAATGGCTGTTATTTAGACTCTTTCCTTTTCATTTTTACAAATTTTATAGTTGTAAAAACATAGTGCATGGTTTAATAACGACATATATATATATATATTTAAATGTCGTTTCTTCTAAATTAAGTTGTGTAGTTCTTAAGTTTTTTATTCTGTCCACAACTAAAAGACGTAAATGAGAAACTTCTAATCATTCTTCTTTTTTCTCATTTTCTACTTCTTTTGTATCAACTGATACAAATTGTTGGTTAATTCAAAGATGCTTATCAGTTAAGTTAAATTCAACCGAGAAATTTTTACTTTGACAAATTTTGCTTTTTATTGTTATATCATGCTAGGGTAGTGGCACTAGTGTTCGACATCATCATCATCATCATCATCATCATCATCATCATCATCATCATCATCATCATCAGCCCACATCACTGCTGGACACAGGCCTCTCCCAATGCATGCCACTGAGCCCAGGCGTCAGGCAGGAGCGACAAGATTTTTGTTCTTTGAACTTCAAAAATATAACTGATTTATAAAAAAAACAAAATAATACCTCAAAAACCCTATTTTACATATTTTCTAAACAATTGTTGTATCTATACAAATTGTATTAATAAACTTTTTTGTATTTGTTGTAGGTATTGGTATCTGTAAGTTTCAATATAAATCTTTATTAGGTTTTGGCGACAAAAACGACAAAAACGCCTTAGCCGAGTTTCTTGCCGGTTCGTCTCAGTACAAGACACTACACGACATTTATAAGAGCCATTATTGTAGCCTAAACTGAATACTAAAATAATTTTGAATTTAGAATTTTTTAATTTCTTAAAAACTGTGTCGAACATTGGGTTTCAAAGTGCCAAACACTGGTGCCACTACGATATCATCATCATCATCATCAGCTCAACCAAAAGACGTCCACTGCTGGACAAAGGCCTCCCCCAAAGATCTCCACAACGACCGCAGTTTTGTGCTAAAGTGATAATATGTTATTATATAAAAAAACCCCTGTGTGGTGCCGGGGGTAAAGAATTGCACCACCTCATCTCTTCCCGTGGGTGTCGAGAAGGCGACTATGGGACCATTCCAGAGGATGGGCAGCAGCGTCTCTCTGTGATTATTCTCACCTTACTGCGATCGCCAACCCGCCTGCCAAGCGTGGCGATTATGGCAAATTTCCCTCAAAATTATTAATCCTTGAGGGAGGCCTTTGTCCAGCAGTGGACGTCTTTTTGGCTGAATTGATGAGATGATGAGATGATATAAAATCGCGTTATTATTATACACGCTAAGCGACATAAAAAAGTAGATATTGTTTTCTATAACACACCGTCATTTCACGGTGCTCCGCCCTAACTAGCAATCGGCATTCCAATTATTAATTTAGCCCTGTAATGATTTCCTATACTAAATTGGCCGGCGCACGTGCAGTTGCGCACGCACACAAATTATTGTTTCGTTACTAAAATTAATATGCTGCTCATTGGCACGTAACATATTGATTTTAGGTAATTCCTGTGGTAATTCCATATTGTACACATGTTATGGGTCAATTATGTCGACGTCCGATGCAATTCATTTGTGTTGTGTCTAGGGCTTCCAATCCCGCAGCCTATATTCAATCCCGGTATTTGCGGGATCCCCTCAGATCATACTAAGGGGATCCCGCATATAAAAATTATAAGCAATTATATAATAATAATTATTATATTATATTATATTATTATTTTATTATATTATATTATATTAATACCCCTCATATCCTTGGGGGAGACCTTTGTCCAGCAGTGGACGTCTTTTGGCTGAGATGATGATGATGATGATGATATAAGGCAAACAGTGTAATTTGATTGATCTCATGTTTTTTTTCTGTACTTGATCTCTATGACTTATGAAGAGATTAAATACAGAAAAAAAACTAAAAATCAATCATATAGATACAATTAAAAAAAACCAAAACCTTTTCTGAATGTTGACAGAACTATTTATTTAGTTTGGTCATTTTGTCAGCACTCAATTGCAAGTGTTTGCGAAGAAAACATAACATATCCAGTCCCGCAAATCACGTGGGATCCCGCGGCGCTCATAATCCCGCAACAAACGGGACTGAAAACTTACGCAGGATCTCGGTATTGCGGGATTGGTAGCCCTAGTTGTGTCATGTTATAACTTTTTTTGTAATAGCAGTGGCTAGCACGTGCATGAGTGGCTATTAGTTGGACCGCAGAACGGGCTTTATTTCATTTTTCAATGATAATGAAACTACTTACTTTGATATATTATGTGATAATTTGTATTGTATAGGTACTTATAATAATAATAATAATGCTTAATGCATTAAATCAGATAACCATAAATAAAATAAGAATACATTTTACAATTACAATTAATATAAAATTAAATGAAAATAAATAAATTAAAATTAACCATTGTGCTTTTTATTATTATTTAAGGGGGTGCAGCGCGGACGCAAAACTGCGCGTTTCAAGTTTCTTTATGATAGCGAGCGAGCGGCGCGGCGCGTGGCAAGTAACTATTACCTAATCTGTGGCGTGGCAGTGGTGTGACAACAACGCACGACTACGAATACGCACGCACACTAATATCTGTACAGAGTAGGCTGGTGATTTAATTAGAGCAATGTTTACTTTCGTAAAATCATAGGCGTTTGGGTAAAAAATAAGAAAAGTCTTAATATTTTCATATTCATGTTTTTTAATGGAAAAATAAGACAACAGTGACCTGCGGAATATCAATACAAATATTTTGATCTCGGATCATTGTTTCATTTGGGCTATATTTACAAAGTTTCTGAAGAAATAAGTTTTTAGATATCATTATTTTACGTAATGTTTATGCAGTTTCTGGGTATTTTTTCAAATTCCAAGACAACCATGACCTTGTGAAAGGATCAAGCTAACCTACACTAGTCCTTTTAATGTATAAGACCTATTCAGCGCCTAGCACCAGTGACTTAAAAACACGTAAATTTTCAAATTCCACGCTGCACCCCCGTGTTCGAAATTGAGTCTTATGTTCAGAGTGCCTAGTGTGAGTTTCGTTCGCCACTCGATCACGTTAACGAAAACGAGAATTTGTATGGCAAAATGTTAACTCTTCTCGTATGCCACCAGGAGGCACTGCTTCAATGACCGATTTGTCAACCGTTTACCGTTTCAGTTAAAGTAAATCTTTGGGTATTTTGAAAATTCACTTCCTTTCAATGACGATTTCTGTTCTTTTTTGCATTACTTAGGTTAGGTACTTACATTAATTATATTATGTGATAAATTGTATTGTTTTTTTTATTATTATTTATTTATAATGTTGTAATTTTTTTAAGGAGCGGCTATTTCAATTTTATTGCCAGTTTCTTAAAGATCCATGCGCCAAACCATATAGATTTTTAAAATATTTATGGTGATGATTGCATTTAAGTGACTATCAAACATATTTTTGAGTTGAGATCACTGTTTCAATAACAATTAGAAGTTATCCGTGTCAGTTTGATTGGTAGCTGCTAAAACAGGTGTGTTCGATGCAAATATTATGTCATCACAATTCACACGAGACGGGCGGACGGGTGTAGGTATGGCCGAACTGATAATAATTTGATTGGAGATGGGTTTATTTCTGTGAGATATCTATTCATTATGATATTTTATGACGTTTATTATTAACAGAAATTGATTTTTCAATTTGATTGTGAGTATTATTTTTTTAGTAATAATGACATAATATTTTTGATAGCATCATCGATCAACAATGTAAGCAAAATATGTAGGTAACATTTGCTTACAAAGTTCATTAAATGCTTTCTAGGTATTTAAATTAATTTAAAAATTATGTCGAAAGTAAGACAGAAAATACATTAGCTGACACATGTATTCGTTTAAAAGAGAAAAGAAAGATATAGCTTTATTGTACTTATTAAAAAATAAAACAAAATACCCGACTGCTAAAACAACTATATAGAAAACAATTATATACTCGTAAAAACCGGACTAACATAAAAAAACTGCAAAGAGAAAAAAACTGAAAAGAAAAAAACAAGCTCTACGATCCCAGAATTCAATTTGAGCAATGTTGAATGCAACGTGAAATATTTCCTTGTCCGATACCTATACTTAAATAATAAAATCTATAATAAATGTGTATTTATAAATACATACATTGACTATTGATAGTTGTCGCAGGCGGGGACAATCACCAACCAAAGAGAGTGCGGATTTGATTGAGCTAACCACGGCCGCTCATTCTCGTCTATTATAGATTTTATTATTTAAGTATAGGTATCGAACAAGGAAATATTTCACGTTGCATTCAACATTGCTCAAATTGAATTCCGGGATCGTAGAGCTAGTTTTTTTCTTTTTAGTTTTTTTCTCTTTGCAGTTATTTTCTATGTTAATCCGGCTTTTACGAGTATATAATTGTTTTTTATATAGTTGTTTAATTTTAATTATTTTAAACTTTTTAGTTTTGTAAAGTAAATAACCAAGCATTTCAAAACCTACATAAAATAATTATATTATAACGCCTTACTCTTTTAAATAGCAAAGTCATAGCGCATACATTGTCAAAAAACAAAATTCTTGACGAAAAATTGGCCATATCCTTTAAATTCCGTAGACGGACGTTGTAGTTCGTTTAAAGAATTTTGATCGTGTGGTCTATTGACCACACAATCGACGACTAAGGCTACTAATAGGTAATCCGGCCAATGTTTTAACTTTTTTTTATAGCCTATGTCACTCCCAAAACAATGTGCGGGAAAGACTTAAGGGTTTTAATCAAGTTTTAAAATTGAAGAAAAACACGTCTTTCTGTGAGAGTTATTTTTTGACAACTATCAAAAACAAGTACATTATAAAAGCATAGACAAAGTATCAAAAAAGGTAGATATATAAATATAAGAAACTCCCCGACATACATACATACATACATACATACATACATACATACATACATACATACATACATACATACATACATACATACATACATACATACATACATACATACATACATACATACATACATACATACATACATACATACATACATACAGCAAAAATACAATACAATAAAAAACGTCAATTTCATAGGTAAGGACCCAATACTTACAAAAGCGTTCTTTCGATTGTGAGGGTACTAACTTCACAGTGACGTAATACCGCTCGCTGGCTTAAAGCGTAAATCACAACTAGAAAACCGGCCAAATGCGAGTCGGACTCGCGCACGAAGGGTTCCGTACTTTATGACGTATAAAAAAGAACTACTTACTAGATCTCGTTCAAACCAATTTTCGGTGGAAGTTTGCATGGTAATGTACATCATATTTTTTTTTTTAGTTTTATCATTCTCTTATTTTAGAAGTTACAAAGGGGGGACACACATTTTACCACTTTGGATATGTGTCTCTCGCGTAAACTATTCAGTTTAGAAAAAAATGATATTAGAAACCTCAATATCATTTTTGAAGACCTATCCATAGATATGGGTTTGATGAAAAAACAATTTTTGAGTTTCAGTTCTAAGTATGGGGAACCCCCAAAATTTATTGTTTTTTTTCTATTTTTGCGTGAATATCTAGTAATGCGGTTCACAAAATACATCTACTTACCAAGTTTCAACAGTATAGTTCTTATAGTTTCGGAAAAAAGAAGTGGCTGTGACATACGGACGGACAGACAGACAGACAGACATGACGAATCCATAAGGGTTCCGTTTTTTGCCATTTGGCTACGAAACCCTAAAAATTCAACGAGTCTTCTGGGGCCTCGGTAGCTCAGCAGTCAGAGCATTGAACCGGTTATCCAAAGGTCGTGCGTTCGATTCCCGATCGAGCTTCCTGAGGCTGGTTGATATTTTCTAGTAAAATTGTATGTAGTTTCTCCTTTTAAGTCATCATCATAATTTACAATTCGTGTCCCTAGCAAAGATTGAAGCAAAAGCATTGTTATTAAAGTAACCGATAATATTCTTTTACAATATGTCTGTCTGTCTGTATGTCTGTCAGTTCCCAGCAATGGCCACCGCTTTTATAACCTTTTGTTCTAAAGATGAGTTGTAAAAATGATTACCATAATGGATACATTTACCTCAAGAGTAACGCAGGTAGCTGTTGGTCGTAAAACCTTAAAAAAATGTCCACAAAAAACAGTGATTTTGAATCTTACCCAATCGTGATAACCTCTTTATTGCAACAGTTTGCTTTGGTACGCTTATCTGATTTTCGTTTGATGTTTGAGGTTTAACTTTGGTTCCTTTCTCATTTTTGATTTTCTTTTTAACAATGTCATTTTAGTATGCATATATTTAAATGTGTTTTGTTGAATGATTTATATTAGGAAGAAGATAAAACGAAATACATTGTTTTCCAAAGTATATTTACGCGAACTCTTAAATGGCTTTTTTTGCCATACGGGTTACGGGTAAGAATTTGGCTTTCATCTCACTCATCGGGTTTCGGACTGATCACCGAAAGACATTTTATCGAAACCCACTTCTACACCGCCATATCATCGAGGAGTCATATGACCGACTGGTTATTTTACCGATGGGCCATTTCATCGAAAAGCCCGCAATCCCATATCACCGACAGTACATTTCTTTGAACGCCATATATTCGAAAGACAAAAATAAAACATCTATCTAAATCAACAAGTTTTATTTGAAACATCAATAATTAAACAAAATAATCAGCACTATTTCTGTGGGTCAGTAACAAAAATGTTTAATTTAAATGTTAATATTATTAGCAACTGCCGTTAAAAGATCAATAACTTCCATACTCTCGTTAGATGTTTTATTTTTTGCTGTCTTGCTTGCTGTTTTTGCTTGCTTACTTCTTAACTGATCTTTAATATTTGTAAAAATATTATGATCGAATGTTAGTGACGGTAGTTGTTGACATTGAATGGGCGCCTTTGGCTTTCAAAGTAAAAAGTGTTGAATAATTTCGGCGGGCTGGTTAGAACCACGATAGCTCAATTGGAAGAGCACCTGACCCGGAATATCAGAAGGGTGCAGGTTCAAATCCTGCTAGTGAAAATTTTTTCAACATTTGTGTTTCTGTAATTTGTTCGCAACAAAATTTGCGTTAAAAATTATTTGAACATTTATAAATAGCTTGCTTACTTCTTAACTGATCTTTAATATTTGTAAGCGCGGTCCAAAGCTACTCCCGGCCGCGTATACTGATGCTACTTCAATACGTCCCCGCCGCCGCCCGGCTTAGACGAACTGAGTTAGCATTTCCAAACGATAAACACACGCAAATCTTGCTCCAATACGTCTCAGACGGTGATGCACAATGATGTCAATGCTCAAACATTCGTTACTGCTGTCTGAAAATGATCGACAAGAACTTGCTTAACTTGCACTGGGCAAAGACGTGCCGACGTCTTCTTTTAAAGATATCAATGCGGCTGATGTTATGCCGGTGCTAACTCAGTTCGTCTCAGCCGGCGGGGACGTATTGAAGTAGCATTTCTATAGACGCCTCCCGGCCTGTCGTTCGGGCGAAACAAAGGGGCACTTTATGGTGAAAAATTATAGGATTCACAACAGTTTAAAGCTTCCGTCAGTTCAGACGGAGCGAGACAGCTGCCGCTATGCAATTTGATGTGTCTCTCGTATAATATATTCGCTATCGTAAAGGCTACTTGGTTGTAAGAGCACAGAAAAAAGGTACTATTTGAGTGGTGTGCGAGTCAAATCAACTTTCATTCAGGACTTTGAATCCAGCTAGTTTGCGTCATACTCGGGAGCATTGCTTTTTATAAATTTGTGAGACTATGTAACAGTTCGAACCGGAGCCTTCTAAGATTCTGACGGAATTACAAATCATACTTCACATACTCCCTGTCAATCATTGAGCTGATGAAGCCGTTGGTCCCAGCTGTATTAGCAGTCGTTAACAACCGCCAACCCGGGCTGGGGCCGCGTGGTGAATCAATCCAAGAAGGCTCGTGCCCTAGCAGTAGGGACGTATATGAGCTCGTGATGATGATGATAAGTATGATGATTGTAAAAGGGCACTTTTCATTTCACATAAACGTATAAAATTAAAAAATACAACAACAATAACAACACGAAAAAGTTTATCTGATTTTGCGTAATAACGTTAAAGCTACGCCCCCCATTCTAAATTATATTATTATAACTTAGATTAGTTACGTCAACAACTACCGTCACTAACGACGTTAGTTGTTGACATTGAATGGGCGCCTTTGGCTTTCAAAGTAAAAAGTGTTGAATAATTTCGGCGGGCTGGTTAGAACCGCGATAGCTCAATTGGAAGAGCACCTGACCCGGAATGTCAGAAGGGTGCAGGTTCAAATCCTGCTCGTGGAAATTTTTTCAACATTTGTGTTTTTGTAACTTAGATTAGGTATAATTTGCTCGCCTAGCCTTTGGTGTGTCAAAAGCTTAAGACGTTCGTTGTAAGAAGTATTTGGTTTTACAAATGGCTGTTTAAACACTTACATAAATTATGCTTTTAATACTTTCAGAAACTATAAGTTATTGGAAATTCCTTTGACAATGTTGCGCACGGTCACATGACTCATGTTCGTTCAACGTTAAAGCTCGCCTATTAACGTTATTTAAGGGACACGAGCTGCTCGAGCAGTTAGTCAGTGATTAAAATACACTGACAGCTTAAGCAGTCCTAGTGAAGCTGTCATACCGAGCTGAGCAACCCGGCAGGCTTATCGCGACAATTTAAAATTTATCTCTGCTAAAACACATTCGTATTACCGAACGTAGAATGCTGCGATAGCGCCACAAGCGAGCGATTGACTAATTATTATATATAATAACTAGCTGACCCGGCAAACGTCGTTTTGCCATAAAAAATAAAAAAAAAATAAGGGGGGGACTACCCCTAACATTTAGGGGGATGAAAAATAGATGTTGGCCGATTCTCATAGATACCGGATGACCCGGCAAACGTTGTTTTGCCATAAAAAATAAAAAAAAATTTAGAGGTGGACTACCCCTAACATTTAGGGGGATGAAAAATAGATGTTGGCCGATTCTCATAGATACTGGATAAGCACAAAAAATTTCATCAAAATCGGTCAAGCCGTTTCGGAGGAGTATGGCAACGAAAACTGTGACGCGAGAATTTTATATATTAGATATACAAATTGAAAGAGTCCAAAAGAAAATTCTTTAAAATCTCTCAATTTTCGCAGTACTACTGTAAATGATGATGAATCTTACAATGACGCCTTGAGTAGTGACGTTTTACCATGTTAAGGCTCAACTTAAGTAAGTTTATTGTTATTGTTAATATTTAGGCACTGTTGGTCTTTTAAAAATACACATTGTTATAAGTATAGTTTTGTTAAGTACATGATTGTCTGTTGCCATAATTTTTTTTTTTTAAATTAAAAGTGCGTGATGGCTGCCGGCGCTCTAAAATAAACCGACCGATTGTAGCAACCGCAACTATAGCAGTCGCGTTGCCATTGTGCAATTAGCAACTGGTTTCTTTTTTCCGGTAACACGGCGCTATACACGACTTTAACCCTTAAACGCATGATTTTATGTTTATCAGAAAAAGCTTTTTTAATGGATACTATGTGATTCCAACACTTCGAAAAAATAAAAAAATAATTTTTGGCACTGCACTTTTTTATAATAAAAAAAATACGAAAAATTTCGAAAAAATGCTCTCCTTAAAAATTTATTTACATTTTGTTTATTTCATATTATTTTTTAACTTTATAATTGTTTTAATAATGACGAATCTATTTCAATTTAAGTACATCGTCCTTTATTCATAAAAAACAATAAAAATAAAAATAATAATCAAATTCACAAGTAAAAACATCATCGTTACTAGTTACTAGTACATCGTTAAAATAGAACTTAAAGAAGTATTTTTATTTATTTTTCAAAAAAAAGGTTGCATTCTCGTATCCAAAGAGGTTTCCGTCAAAACTTCCTTGTCTATGATGTTAAATTTAAGAAAACTTTAATATTATATATTTTTTTTAAAACATGTTTTAATTACAAAGTATAGGTTCTTGGCGGGAAAGTGAAAAGTTATGTCTGCGGTTTTGTTTTATTTTCGAAAATTTGTGTTATATCGAATATTAATGTGAAATAATGGTGGATTATTAGCCGTTAAGTGTTCGTGAGTGTGCATGAGTGTTGGCAAATGAAACAAAACAGTGCAACGTCACTTTTCAAATTCTCTCAAGAAGTCCGCCCGAGGACTTAGTGAAGCCCCACATCTTTACTGAGATACTCGAGGGGTTGGGGGTATATCATTTCTCACTTCTCATTTCTATTATCATTCATCACCATCATACAGAAAATAAATATTGTTTATTTACTTGTTAGAAAAATTACTTTGACACTGGCTAAATGTGCTATTCGCACAAAGCCATCAACAAAAAGAAAAAAAAAAAAAGTATATTCTAAATATTCATTTTAATATAAATATAATAGTATATAAAATATAATGAAAATTTAAAAAAGGCATAAAGTTACCTTTTCTTTTTTGATACGCTATGCATCTACCAACCGTCAGGTTACACGAAAAGGTGTCAGACAGCTATGCGTAAACACATGGGACCACGTCAGATCATAACGCCAAGTCAGGACACGCGAAAGCGCATTCTTCATCCGGAACTCTGTATCACTGCTTGGGTCGTCAGCTCTAAATTCGACTACCAAATGTCCTTTTTGCTGGCAGAGTTGTAAGCCCACTCACTTCTTAGTACCATCCAGATACTTCGCCAGTTCCTCAATCTTACGCGGCTGGCTTAGTCGGAGACATTGCATTAGCGGGCGCGTATGTTAGCGTTATGTCTAGCGCCTACCTGTTCCGTCAGCCTATGTAGCCCTTTAAAGGGTATAGCAACAACAGGGGGTGTTTAGTCAGTAGGAGTCTGACACAGGCTAGCTCAACCGCTTGAGGTAGAACCGTACATGTAGTATTCACCTCCTCCCGCAGCCGGGTTGCTAGTTTTAGCAGGAGGGTGCCCCATCGGCAAGGTTTAAAAAAAAACTGAGCCTGCGTGGTGGCTTATGGACCGTTCTCCCTATCCATCCATAGGGAAGACTAGTGCCCCAGCAGTAGGGACATAAAATGACCTGGTGATGTGTCTCCTATTCTTTTTGTGTAACATTTCTTAATAAATGTTTTATCTTTGTATTAACTGACCTCGTGTTTCACGTTGCCATCCGTCCGGATAAAGCTGGACGGTGTTAGGCTTTTTGACCTCTTGTCCGGCCAAATTTGACTGCGTCCGGCCCGTCCGGCTTTTGTTAGGCTTTTTTATACTATCGTTCAATTCAATCATTCAATTACTTCAGTCAGTAGCGACGAGCGAGCGAGACGAGAATTTGAGACATTTATCATGTAAACAATTTTATGAAAAAAATATTAAAGAAACTTATCTCCTAAACCGTGTTTCTTCAAAAGAAAAGTATATACTTAAATGAAGACGTTAATTAAAATTTTCTTATAAAGTATGTTTTATTCTTTTTTTTGTCAAAAATCCCTTTTTTAGCGTCCGGCTTAGGAATTCAAAAGTCCGGCTTTTAAATATGTGTTTTATTCGATATTTTTGTCAGAAATCCTTAACTTTGGGACCCAAAAGTCCGACTTTTTTGACGGGTAAGTCCGGCTATTTGATTTTTAGAGATGGCAACGCTATTCACCAGGAGTTTTCGTTACCGTGATCGAATGGCACACAAAACTTAGACTATAGTCACCCAGATAGTTATCTCAGAGTCGAGAAAAACAATTAGGTATCAATATCTACAACAAAGAAAAGCAATTCGTTTTTAATTATTTTGATTTTTATAGCCAGCAGTGCAAATAACAGGATAATAGAATTTCACGAGTAACAATGTGGGAAGCAAAGAGCAGTAAAAAAACCCAAATGACGGCATCAGATAAAGAAGAGTTGGAAATGTCAATGTTCGTTCGTCAGATAAGAAAAAAAAAATGTCAACCCTCATTTGTTTCTGTCAGCAAAAACGTCAGCGTGTACAATTGAAAACACAAAAAGGTCTTTAAAAGTTTGTTTTTAATGAGGTAATTAATAAATTGACTGTTAGTAGAGTAGGTACCTGAAAATCTTGGAGAATATTTATTTTATAGCTGCAGGATATTTACATAAAAATGGTGATAACATTTTCTTTACTAACTTGTAGCTATAGTTAGTTAACTTGCTATTAACAAAGTAACCAATTTATTATTTAGGTGTCTACTACAAAGTAGTTTTTCATCATCATCAAGATGAAGGGATACAATGTCGTTCAAGTTTTTTTACTTGATGTAAGTAATAAATGATCGTCAGGTTAGTATCTAAAAAATCTTGAAAAATTTATTTAGTATACTATCAAACAAAATGACAATTTTTTTATTAAGCGTCTGTTAGGTTGTTTCTCATCATTATCAGACGGGCAAAGGATCTGTACTAATATATCCGCGTCCGGACTTTTGCCAGAAAGGACTTTTTTTTATTTATAACTCAACTTATTGACCATTTTGATGAGGTGTCTACAAGGAGGTTTTTCATCATTATCAGGAATTAAGAAACACAATGTCTTTTTCTTGCTTTTTAATGAAGTGATCGTTAGGTGAAAATTTGGCCTGATTTATTGGTTTAACTGACTAAAGACATTGCCACTTATAAAGTGTCACGAGTAACAACGTCAACGTGTATTTACTTCATTTAATAAAATAATAAATTCGAGTGGCGATCTTTCAAATTAAGTGTCTTTCGCATTGACGGGTGGGTGACCAACTTGAAATATTACCGAGCTCCTAGTGCTTCTTAGAGACCCGTTTAGCCGTTAGTCCCGTTTGTAGTCGTAAAATAGTAGTGTCGACGCATCAAACATTGGGCCATTATGGCCCGTTCTCTCCCAAAACCAGCAATGTGATTGTGAAGTTTATAGGCAGATAATCTATCTAATATACCTACGACAATGAAAAAATATATACACGAAAATAAAACAGAGAGCCTGGTGTGAGTTATTTTTGACAATCGATCACGATTGCGAAAACGAAAATTACTTAGTATGGCATTGTATCAGCGCCTCCTGGCGACAAACGCCATAGGTACAAATTCTCGTTTTCGTTGACGTGATCGAATGGCGAATGAACTCGCACTTGGCACTGTAAGTTGAAATATCATCATCATCATCATCATCAGCTCATTTTATGTCCCCACTGCTGGGGCACGAGCCTTCCCTATGGATGGATAGGGAGAACGGGCCATAAACCACCACGCGGGCCCAGTGCGGATTGGTGGTTGCTAACGACTGCCAATGCAGCCGGGACCAACGGCTTAACGTGCATTCCGAAGCACGGAAAAGCTCGAGATGATAATTTTTTGGTCACCCATCCGATGGCCGGCCTTTGCGAAAGTTGCTTAACCTCAGCACTCGCAGATCTGGGGCGTTAACCACTGCGCCATCGAGCTCCTCGTGTTGAAATATAAAAGATATAAATGTCAACAAAATCTTCTTCAAAAATTTATCGAAAAAGTTCAAAGTAAAGTTCATGGCAGACAGAACAGTCTGTCCTTGACATTGTCTCTTGTCTCAGGAAAACGAAAAAATATGTATTTTAACTATAGAAGCATAAGTAGGTACTATTCTCAAGTCTAGCTAGACTAATTCTTCAGATCACGTGACATCTTTGCTACAAACATAATTTACATTCGTTTTACATACAAAACGGAGTCAGAGTGTTGTCTCGGTATATATAAATAATCTATAACTTTGCGAGTTCCCTCCAAAAGGGATATTGTTTTGTTTTGTAATTAGCATTATAAAAAACCTTGAGTCACTGTCACACACCAAATTCTTAAACACTTATCAACGGCAGATAACGTCACCACACACTTCTATAATTAAATCGCCCAGCTAGCTCACGTGCTACTAAAGACCACACCAAATAGGCGAATAGTTTAGGCGCGAATTGTATTAACACCACCCCTTAGGAAGTTACACCTGTGCCCGTGTCCCGAGACTCCGGAGACGGACAAAAAGCGTCCTTGGCTCCATTGTTAAGGGTTTCGCGCCAAGTGACTGCCAAAATTGCGCACGCGGCTACGCGCGGGAAATGGTCGATTGGCCGGCGCGTCCGCACCGCAGCGCGTCGCGCATTGCGCGTCAGTCGCATTCGGGTCGAGAGCGCGCGCACACGCTGCCACGCCACCGCGCCATTTTTAGGTTAGAATTGGCGGGGTTTCGGCATCCGCCAGGTGTTAACTGCATAGGCTACCCTGCTCGCACTCAAACAAACCACTATTAACTATCCCTCTCGCTACCTGCGGACAACAGCTGTTTTCCCGGGAGATTAGTCAGATGTTTCTCGCGAACCAGTCGAGGCTCACCTGACTTTGTTGATATGGCTACTGGTGGACGCACACCTAAGCAAAGAAGATTCGAAATGTCTACAGGGATGGCTGCTTTAAGGAATGTATCTAACACGCCGAGGAGACGACGAGGAAGCTGCAAGTGTTTATTTGGTGCACCTGACCGGGACGAGACTACACGCTTGATGGCGGAGCAGTACGCGAGGGATCGAAAGAGGTTTATCAGAAGATTCAACTTTGACGTTGAAACAGAATGTCCCTATAAAGCAGCGAAGTTGGACTCGCCTGTGAAATTCTGGGGTTATGGGGATGATAAGGAGAACTCGAGGAGTCCCGTGCGGACGGCTGCTGAGGCGTTGGCGTGTGTGGGGAACACGGAGCTGAGGATGACGGGATCTCCTTCTAGGAGGAGCAGCGGCAGCGGCGGCTCCTCGCCCCGCACTCCGCGCACACCCCGAACGCCCCGCGCCGCCCGCACGCCCCGAACCCCACGCACCCCCGCATCCAGGAGACAGCTGCAAATGACAGGTCAGTACCGTACACCCCCATACATTATTCATCTTTCGAGATGAGGTCAAAAGTGTCGATGTTAATTTGCAATTTAAAACATTTCTTTTTTTTATTCATCATTTGGGAAGCCGAAGGTTGAAGCGCTCTTCACCCATAATCTTTAACTACTGGCTATCTCAGGCTATATCTCTATCAGAACAGAACCCACCAACGCTATTAACATTGTTATAGCAACAGATGTTAAATAAGACATTGGGAGCTCCGGGCGGACTTAAAACAAGCCCTAACTACTAAACCGAGTACATCAACAGCCTTACTAGAAATCAAACCAGGACCCCTGTATCTGAGACCGTAGATCTAGCCACCGTACTACAGAGTGCGATTAAATCCTGTCAATCTTAAATTTACTCTTAACACTACTTAGCAAAGGGTTAAAATCGTTTACCTGTCCCAATGTTTGCTCAAGTACCACAATGGGCTTCTGAAAGTGGGCCAAGCAAGTTTATTGAACACACAGCTTGATCAAACATTATGTGAGCAAATAAAGCTATCCTACGCTTTATGCTTGGTTGCACACACTTAAAGCTCCTTTTCGCTTACGGTATTCAATTTACATAGTATTTATTCATACTACAACCGACCTTTTTAGTCTACAATTATTATATTTAAACCACAGACACACACACACATACCTAGTCTATTTTTACTATTATTACCGAGTGGCAAAGCGTTTGCCTGATATCCGCAGATCCTAGGTTGAATTCCCAGATCGGGCAAAATGTTTCGGGTTTTGCGATGCATAACCTGCCCCCCGACCGCCTAACTCGATCGCTTTCGATCGCTTTGGCTACGTGTACAGTTTATGGCGTCATCTTGTCATTTCGAAAGCAATATGAAAGCAATATCGAAAGCTATAGCCTATATCTATAGCATATAGGTATGAAAGCAATATCGAAAGACAAGATGACGCCATAAACTATACACGTAGCCAAAGCGATCGAAAGCGATCGAGTTAGGCGGTCGGCCCCCTGGGCTGTGATTACCAGCCCGCATATGTCAAGCGTAGTGTTACTTAGTGGTACTTTGGGACTACCGTGGGACAGTGTATAGAATAAAACTTTTATTTTTAAGAAGCATGATAAAATTATGATTATTTCCATATAATTTTACGCAAATATTGTTGCGAACAAATCACAAATTGAAAAAAACGCAAAGTGTTGAAAAAATTCCACGAGCGGGATTCGCACCCGCACCCCATGACATGCCGGGTCAGGTGCACTACCAACTATACTGTCGTGGCTCAATCCAACTCGCCGAAATCAATTATTCAGCATGATAAAAGTTTAAAACGAATCTTTATTGTCAGCTTCAACATGCTTGATGCATGGTTACTGTTCCGCTCCACAGATACATTAAAGAAGGCACCTGTAATAACCGAGCCATCTATAGATTGTAAAAGTAATCTAAACCAACTGAATACATACAAAGTTTTGTATAAATTTATTGCATCTTAAAGTTGAACTATAACAATAAGATTTCTGTATACCTTTCTGTTTTTTAAAACGTTTGATTTGCATACAATTTGATTTTATCGGTTCCTTTAATAATAAATAGTTTTTATCGATCTATAGGATCCATTCTATCGAATCCATGTCGTCCAAGCTCCATCGGTTCCTCATTACAGAGTTCGATGCCCGATTACGTCATCTAAGTTCCGAGACCATTACACTTTTTGCTTCGACACCGAAGCTTTTATATTATCGAAAGCTTTATCTATAATTTCAACCTTATTGTCTTACCGGTTAAGTTCATCATTGTCTTCTTTGTGTTATCCATGATTAATACTTTTATATATTACATATTATATCGTTGAGTTAATTTTAAAAGAACAAAAAGTAGCTATGAATCATTTTCGTTGGTATATGATTAAAGTTTTGTTTTGTATCTGTTGAAGTTACGAAACTGTTTTTTCTCTACCTTTTCTAATACTGGTTGATATCACCATATGTACCTCATGATGAGAACCTTGTGAAAGCCGAGAAGGACAAGCTCAGTAAGTACCTTGACTTGGCTCACGAGGTTACCGCCATGTGGGATGTGGATTCAACCATTATTGTACCGATAGTCGTTTCGGCAAACGGTCTTTTAGCCAAGAGCCTCGTTCAACACCTAGAGAGGCTCTCGCTGAAAGGTTGGGTCAAGGGTCAGATGCAAAAGGCAGTACTCCTTGACACGGCACGTATTGTCAGGAGGTTTCTCACTCTGCAGCCCTGACCACCGATAGCTTGGGTCTATCCCCACTGCCGGTGACAACCTAGGTTAAGTTTTTTATAATATTTTATATTGTAAATATGTTTTTATATAAAATATTGTAAACATATTTTTTTAAGATGTATATTTAAATAAAGAGAATAATAATAATATGGGCATTAATAGAAGAGTCTCGACCAACTCAAGAGACTTTCGCTGGATGGCAGGATTAAGGGTCAGGTACAGAAGGCAACACTCCTGGACACGGCACGCATTGTCAGGAGGTTTCTTTCTCTGCAGCCTTAATCGCCGGTAGCTTGAGTCCTGCTCCGCTGCTGGCGGTGTTCTAGGTTTAGGTTTTTATAAAAGTTGCATTTTTGTATGATATTTTGTTATATTTTACTTTTTATATATTTTTTGTAAAACCTAGATCGAAGATTAAAAATAAATAAAGAGAATAATAATAGTAACGATTAAATAAATTAAGTACTTGCTTTACTTATTAATCTTGTGTAAAGATTACTGCTTATGTTTAAGTTTGATGGTTACTTATATAACTTGAAGCGTAGTCGGTAGCCGAATGGATCAATGTTGGGTTTATTTGCGAGAAATCGTGATTCGATTCCTATAGCTCCGCTAGATTGCTGATGTGAACATATACCTTACACAGGCATATTAGCTGGGTCTCTATCGGATCGCCTAATTTTTTGTACGCCTAATTTGCAATGGCACCCAAACGAAAAGCCTAAAATTTTTTCGCCTAATTTCACTCTTCAGAATCGTGTTTGCCCTAATTTCACTTCGCCTAACTTTTTATCGCCACATTGTCATTTACCAAATGCGTCATTTGGCAGAACAATTCGTAATCCCTAAAGTTTACAATTCCTAAATATTAATTCGCACAAAATTAAAAATCAATAACATGTAGCATGCATGCAGACATGCAGCATGCATGCAGACATGCAGCATGCATGCAGACATGCAGCATGCAAGCAGAAACACAGCATGCGTGCAGCATGCATGCAGATATGCAGCATGCGTGCAGGCATGCAGCATGTAAGCATGCAAGCACGCATGCAGCATGCGTGCAGGCATGCAGCATGTAAGCGTGCAAGCAGGCATGCAGCAGGCATGCAGCAGGCATGCAGCATGCAAGCAGGCATGCAGCATGCATAGTTTTCGTCACGGCTTATATTGCACTCTAGGGTAGGGCAGACAAGACTACGTAGAGTCGGGTTTGCAGCGATTCGCTTCTGTCAATTTATTTTCTCAATAAAATTCTATGCTTTTATTCCAATACATTATTGGCACATTTAATTTTAGATATGCTAAAATTAGAGCTTTTATAAATTTTGCGAAATAATCGTTATGCCAAAATAAAGTTATGCAAATATAAAGTTATGCCAATATAGTTTAGGCTATTTTACATTAGACATTCTAAAATTAGGCCTTTCAATTCTTAGGCCAAACTATAATGGTGGCAAAACAATCTTTAGGCGAAACAATAATTGTACGTTTTAAGTTTAGGCCAAAACGGTTTGGCCAAACCATATTAGGACAAACAATTTTAGGCGAACCGAAGGGCACCCATATTAGCTTTCTAGATGGGTTAACAGGATTGTTAGTGGTCGCCCAGCCAGTGGTCGAAACTCTATAGTAATTCATTAAAAAAATTATTTCATATTTAAGAAATATTAAAAAAATACAAGCTGATACGTGTAATGTGTATGTCATTAATCGATTTAAATCATACGCATTTTGTATTTTACTTCATAGATTTTTTTGTTATACAAAAACAATTATATACATATATTATACATATTACATACACCCCCCCGTGTGGTGCCGGGGGTAAAGAATTGCACCACCCCATCTCTTCCCGTGGGTGTCGTAGAAGGCGACTATGGGACCATTCCAGAGGATGGGCAGCAGCGTCTCTCTGTGATTATTCTCACCTTACTGCGATCGCCAACCCGCCTGCCAAGCGTGGCGATTATGGCAATTTCCCCTCAAAATGATTAAGCCTTTGTCCAGCAGTGGACGTCTTTTTGGCTGGGATGATGATGATGATGATGATGATGATGATTATATACATAATTTGTATTTGCCCATATTATTATGAACTTTAATTCTACCAAATCTCACACTTCTGCGTGCGCGCAATAGGTATGCTTACACAGCTTTTTCTTCACGTATTAATGAATAGATACTAATAAAACTTCTAAAAATCTCTATATATATATATTTCTGCCATTCTAGACTGTTTGATAGATTCATCCAAACATTTGTGTCCGATAGCGATATAGGTCTCCTGATACACCGTCTAAATAAATACTTGCCACTATTTGCTTGGATAGGTGGGGCCACTTGACCCGAATACCCTTACTAAATAAATATTGAGGTTTCATTATTTTTCGTTGAACAAAATGTAGCAAGATTACAGTCCAGACTTGGTGACTCTTGAAAAGATAATATGTTGAAGGAAAAACATGAATGTTTTGCAAAAAGTCCCATGGATACAAACTTTTTTTAATCTACAATAGGTAAGCGCTAAGCTTTTTTTTTTGTAAAGAGATTGTTGAACCCACCTGGTCTTTACTTGTTCCCGAACCGATCCGAACCCTTCGGAGAAACTATTAGGAAACGGGACACGCTTGCGTGATGCCAATGGCTTGAGGAACCCTGTAAGTTTCTCGCCGCTCCCCAAAAAAGACTGGTGACGCTGAAAGAAACGCTTGAGGCTAACAGCAAACACTCTCCAAAAAAATGATCTTTACTTTCGCTGGAGAAGCTAAAGTTCTCCCAAGCCATAGTGATCGAACAGCAGGAATAGACTTCAGAAGGTAAGATTCATGTATACCGCGCTCGAGCAACGCACACATAGACCCTTTTAAAAATTTATAATTCAAAATCATTTATTCAGTTTAGGCTACAGTAGCTCTTGTGAATGCCACTATGCCATCGGTTCGTAAGTCTACACTAGGCGGGAGATCTTGTACTGAGAAGAACCGGCAAGAAACTCAGCAAGTGTCCAGCTCTTTTCTCCTTTACAGCGTCAAAAATATTGGAAAATCATAGCAGGACGCTTTCCATCTTTACTAATATAATAATGCTGAAGAGTTTGTTTGTTTGTTTGGTTGAACGCGCTTATTTTTGAAACTACTGGTTCAAATTGAAAAATTATTTTTGTGTTGAATAGTCAATTTATTGAGAAAGGCTATAGCATAGGCTATATTACATCACGCTATGACTAATAGGAGTGGAGCAGCAATGAAAAATGTTGTAAAAACGGGAAATAACGCGGGTGAAACCGCAGGGCACAGCTAGTTACAAATAAACACAAAAAACTATAGCAACCACAACATGTAAAAAAAAAACAAAATAAAAAATATAAGTTAACAAAACATCAGGTAAAAGTTTCAATTTCCACAATGTCATGCAGTACCACTACAGTACTCTCGTAACAGTCAAGAAAAACGAAGTCAAACTATAGTGAATAATACTAAAAATAAGATAAGTATGCAAGAGCGGACCAGCCTCCACAAGCGGCACCCGTTCACGAGTATGACATATGAATCAGCCATCGCTTCGCTCAACCATATTTTAGGGAACGTAACGACTCGACGCACACGCCACCACCACGGATACAGAATCTCGGAACAGCGCGGACAGTCCAAGTGCAGCTGTTCGAGATTCTGTGTCAGTAAGAGATTGTCTACGTATGTGTTGCTCAAGGGCGGTAGGTATCAATGAAGCTTAACTTTTGCAGTCTTCTTATTTTGTGCTCAGAAGGTTTCTAGACCCTACTCTTTTTCTTCTACTTCTGGGAATGGCAGTCCTTTCTTCCGACGGACCTGTAGGAAATGGAAGGGGTTACGTTCAGAGGTGTTTCCTCATGCATTGTAACATGAAATTCTTCATGAAGCTTGTAAATAAGACTCAAAGTCGGTAACACATAAGTAGAGCCTAGGATACTGCGGATGTCCATGGGCAGCGATGGCCACTTCCAATAAGCACTTCGCATGCACGTTTAAAAAAAATATATTAAAAAATGTTTTAACGTACTTTCCAGTTGTTTTTTATTCGATTATTTCTGGCTTCGTCTAAGACGCGTCGGTGTTGCCCCTTGGAGTGACGTAATCTGATGATTTCTAATGATGAATTCTAATGATTTACTGAGCCACACCTCTTCGCATCGTCTGTTGTGACTCATTACCCTCTTGGGGAGTTCACTCCCAAAATAGGCTTACGTCATCACCTTGCCTGTCCTAGTTCATTGATCGCCAGTGATGCGATCATGAGTGCTTTGAGACGATCGCAAATGTTAAGCTACGTCTCGCGTGGTGTGTAACCGAATGGGTGACCGAGAATTTTTTCTTGGTTTTTGTTGTTGTCTTTGAAAGCATAAACTATGAGTCCTATATGATTATCGGAATTTTGATTGGATTCTAGTTTTATCAAAAAAAATGCTCTTCCTAATGCCCCAATTAATTGTTCTGAAATATACTTACAGCAGACTTTTTTCATATTGATTAATAAACTAACAGAGATACTTCTTATTATTATATCACCAAAACACGACAACTTCGATTGAAAGATACAAATAAAATATTCTAAAAAACATATTTTATTAAAATAAAATTATTTTTTATTATAGATAAGGAAATAAATTAAAATGGTGGCAAATAATAAGCAACGCAGGTGGTAAAATTTTTGTCTTTTAAAACAAAAGACTGCTGATGAGATGCTCGCCGTCATAGTATGATGGTACAATACTAGAATTTTTAATCAAACGGAAGTGAAAAAAATAGGAAAGTGTTTTTATACGAGTAGGTCTATAGTCTATGAATCGGCATGACACAATAGAACAATACGAGGAAGTTATCAGACAGACCGACAAAGTGACAGATATAAAAGTACCGATAAAACTCTACTAAGGATACGTATCTTTTTCTGTGTAATCTCTGAAGTAGTTTAAAGGTTTTAATTTTTCTGCATATTTGTGTATTCTATTTTTTTGTTTAATTTTACGTGTAAGTATATTTTTCCCCTGTTTTTCTATGAAGTATTTCATAGTCGAAATTATTAAAAGTCAAGTATTTTTCAAATCGATCGCCATGCGTAAAGAAAATACTGAGATCTAGAAAATTTAGTTTGTGTTAAAACTTTTTGATAAACTTTTACGCGTTTTGAAACTTTCTGTATGTAACATCACCGATCACTGGAAAGTCAAATTAGAGTTGTATGTTTTTGTAGGTTTTTGCATTTGAAGATATCTTTAGAAAACATTATATATCTGTTAAATAATAATATTATTTTTATTAATTGAAAAATATTGTTCAACATAAAATGTACAGCTCTGCTCTCATAAGTTTATTCTTAAAATAGTCTTTATTGACATGATATGGTACCTGTACAAAGCCCTACCGAAGGTCAGGTGCATTCTCCCATAGGGCACGGTGGGTGATTCCGTAGGGTGGCTCGTCACGGTCCCGGGTTCGGTTCTAGTTCGGTGCGCACAGAATTTTAATTGCCTACTTTTTTGTGTGTATACGATGGGAATACTGTTGCTAAGCTGATTTGACACCATCCTTGATAGTTGGTTGTGAATACAAAGATACTTCAAATGCAAGAGCTGGATGAGAGTAGCCGCGGATCAAGCTCAGTGGCGTGCACTTGGAGAGGCATATGTCCAGCAGTGGACGTGTGAAGGCTGATGATGATGATGATGATTAAAAGATACTTTAAAATAATTTAGACGGTAGTGTCACAATCAAAATCAAAGTCAAAATTTTTATTCAAATAAACTTAAAATCGTCGGGCATAGTTCAAAAGCGCGTAAGTAGTATTTGGCGAATACCGCTATTTTTTTCTTTTTTTTGGAGAGCGATTGCTGATTGCCTCAGGCGGCATTTTCAGCTTCACCGGGCTTGTTTGAGGGCGGCGAGGAACGTAAAGGGTTCCCTCAAGCTGTGTGAAACGAATCACCTTCGGAGGTTTTCTAGAAGGAACGGCATCGCGCAGTAGTTCGCGTCCCCGTGCCCTACTAGATTCTCCGAAGGGTTCGGATCGGATCGGGGAGCGGCGGAGGAGAGAAGCGCCCAGGTACATGTCTGTACCTGGTATAGAGCGCGTGTGAACCGGTTCTTCGTACCCTTGTTCTACGAGTACGGTGTCTTGGACCTAAACTAGTGTGCATGTTTAGTGTGTTCTGTAAATGTGTAGTGTCATTTAGAGGATCGGGCGGGGATTTAAAGGATCGGGCGGGGGCGAATACCGCGTAAGTAAGCGTCAAAAACCTGGTTTTTTTTTTAAGAGAATGGGTATAGGGTAGAAAACTTACTTGGTAGTTTTACGTACCAATCAGAACATAGCAATTGTTTTGACTTCTATATGTAATAATGAAGTTATTTTCTGAACAACGTAAATCATAAGATAAAAGCACTTACGCTGTTTTGTTTTATCCATATTTAAGAGAGTTTGGAATCCACCAATGCTACTTACGCGGTTTTGAACTATTCCCGACGAAATGTGCTTTTGAATCGTCCATAATTTTTTACCTACTACCCATTCAGGACGTCTATTTTTTAGCTGTGGAGAAGAATAGTCTAATGTCACCAGTTTTCGACAGGAACCAGTGGTCGACATTTTTCCTTTTCATCGTCATCATCATCAGCTCATTTTATGTCCCCACTGTGGATGGATAGGGAGAACGGGCCATAAACCACCACGCGGGCCCAGTGCGGATTGGTGGTTGTTAACGACTGCTAATGCAGCCGAGACCAACGGCTTTACGTGCCTTCTGAAGCACGGAGGAGCTCGAGATGATACATTTTTGGTCACCCATCCGATGACCGGCCTTTGCGAAAGTTGCTTAACCTCAGCACTCGCAGACCGGGCGCGTTATTCCCTGCGCCATCGAGCTCAACAATATTTCCTTTAATTTTTCTTTTAATCATTAAAAATATGGGTCATCAACTGATTTTAAAGTCTTTACCAACAATTTAATACAGGCTGAAGAAAAGAATCTATGTTGTTTTTGTCGACGAAAACTATGTTGAACACAGGGCTTAAAGTGTCGAACAATGGCGCCTCTACTTTATGCCTAAATTAGTAACTTAACATGTTCTAACACCGCGGAAGTCAAAAATGACAACTTTTCAGGAGAGCAAAAAATCTCGTACTTTTTTATACAATATCGCGATCATAATATTTATGTTTTTGTTTTCAAAATAAAACGCTTCCATTGTTTAAAATCCCTGTTTCTGATTGGTCGAAAGGTGTGCATCTTTCTATTCTCTATCGAATGACATGCAAAAGTCAAAATGACTTTTGGACTTCCGCGGTGTTAGAACTTAGGCGACGATAACTAACTATATTAAAGAAAAAATAAAGCAAAAAAAATTAAGATAACGACAAAATAAAACCTATAAATAAAAAATGTCCTCCAGCTGTGGGTTTATGGGAACGGTCCCAAGAATGCTGGCAACATTACCTCTTTGGATAACCAAGCTAATACGTTGGCAGAGGTCGCTGCCAGCCTTCCTGTCACCTGAGGCCTCATCAAGGCGAGCACTCAACTCTTAACTTAATGTATTACTTTAATATGTTAGGGGTCCTCAAAAATATTTTGCAATAAAATAAATAGTGATGCAACGAATACGAATATTCGTATTCGAATATCATGATGATGATAGGTATTTGTAAAAAATATTTAGTAAAACGGAACGCACCCGTCCCACGAGAACTCATTCTACGAATAAATTTTTTCTTACTCATACCATTTCGATTCCTTGCTCAACCCACATAGAAATTAAAAAGAAAAACCCTAGTTGTAGGTACGGTCCGACCAAAAAATAAACAGTGTCTATTACTATTTTATTTTTAATACATAAATTTTACGGTTATATGCTTTTTAAATAAAAATTTACCAGAAGCCAATTTTGATTATTAAAGTACTGACATATTTAGATAAGTTGGTGGTAGCTAGCAAGGCGGACTAACAAGCCCTACCACCAACCAAACCGAGTACATAAACATGTACCCCCCGCTGGGAATCGAACTCGGAACCTCTGGGTCTAAACCGGTGGTCTAAGCCACTAGACCACATAGGCGGTTAAAAGTTAAGTTAAGTTTTCGAGATAGTGTCATAATGTTCTCACCGTGTCCGCGTCGCGTGTAGACAGACGATATCCAAAATTCCGTACAGAAGTTTTAATGGACGGGTCTGACCCGATATATGCAAATCACAATCATTGAATTACTCCCCCAAACTTTAAATCATTCAAAAGTGCATTTATAGTAGCGTTTCTCAAACTGTTTCAAAATATATATATTTTTAGTAAGATATTTTTGCTTTATTGATATTTCTAGGAACGATTAATAAATAATACGTAAATAAGTAAATTTTATTTATTTATCTAAAACAGCCACATGATACATTATTAATATTAAACATTTGGTATACTTAGAAGAGTAATTTTCTTAAATTTTCTGATACATATCAAAATAACGGTGTACATAACTCCACTGTATTTAATTTTTTCAAGTAGTAACGTCATTACAATTACAATTAACTACACATTATTTATATAAAATAGCTATTTTAGAATTATAGGTAGGCTAACCAACAATCGAGGAGCTCGATGGCGCAGTGGTTTACGCGCCCGGTCCGCGAGTGCTGAGGTTAAGCAACTTTCGCAAAGGCCGGTCATCGGATTGGTAACAAAACATTTATCATCTCGAGCTCCTCCGTGCTTCGGAAGGCACGTAAAGCCGTTGGTCCCGGCTGCATTAGCAGTCGTTAACAACCACCATTCCGCACTGGGCCCGCGTGGTGGTTTATGGCCCGTTCTCCCTATCCATCCATAGGGAAGGCTTGTGCCCCTGCAATTTGGGGACATAAAATGAGCTGATGATGTTGATGATGAACCGACAATAAAAAGGTCTAAAATAAATAAATTTTCATAATCAAATCCAACCAATCTGTTTTTCCTGTAAGCATGGCAAGCAAGTTTCATTAAAATCTGCATATTGGTTTGAAAGAATTGGAGCTTTGAAATTTGCATGGTATGCCGAAATGTTCAGAAGGCTTTTGAGGAACTCAAAAAAACCTTTTTGAATAATTGGATCTCCACTTTGGAAAGTAGACAGACGGAGTAGCGGCATGTTTCGGATGCCACAGGTGCGTTGCTTTAGGCTATCATGCGATCAGGGGTAGATGCCTCACGCTGCCCGGAACAGTTCAGTTGTCAATCCATCTTGTTGTCGTCCAGCAACTAGCACAATCGTTTAGCGGCTGGTTTGTTGGTTATAATTATATAGAAAATATTTTAATTGCAACATCATGAAAAAATATACAAAATTAGGCGGTCATTTAGGTAGCTTTGAAGCGATTTCTTTCAGACTACCAGTCGGATAGAGCTCTAATTATTAGAAATAGGAAGTTGTAAACTATTTAATCATACTAGAATCATGTGCAAGAATAATGAGTAATAGTGTTTTACTTAATATAATATTCTTAGGTAGGAAGTAGCAAATAAGGTTGTGTTGCAGCAGGACATGGTAAAACAGAGAGATGCTTTTTTATCAGTAAGTATAACTAGTGTTGTTTGAGTAAAGGCTACGAGTTTGTCAATGCAGTGTTGTTTCAACTTATAGTAGGTAAGTTGGCTAGCTGGCTGGCTGGCTGGGTATATAGTCAATTTGAGCTAAAATTACTTTGACAAGGCAGTTTTGTTTCCGTTTTTTACTCGCTCAACATGAAGGATGTAGCTACGACCTCTAAACGATTACTCGTACATGGGAGTCCGGATAAACTGTGGGATTAGGAAGGGAGCATTCTTTGCGTGGTCGCAAATAACTAAAGAAACAAATTGTGTCTGGTTATAAAAACGCCTGCGTGTTTTCCCGTTTCTTGTAAAATTCTTGTTTTGTTCTTATTTCTAGCAATTCAAAGAAAATGTATAAATATTATTAGAGCAGCCCATAAAGCAGCAAACAGCCGAGTAAAAGATTTTTATTGCAATTTGACTTTTCGAAATAAAATCTATACTAATATTATAAAGAGGAAATCTTTGTATTTTTGTATGTATGTATGTTTGCAACGAATAAACTCAAAAAATACTGGACCGATTTAGAAAAATCTTTCATCATTAGAATGCTACATTAGCGCTGAGTAACATAGGCTATATAAAAAAAATGTCCACCCGTGCGAAGCAGGGACGGGCCGCTAGTACTATATAAAATACTACTAATAATACTATTTAAAAAAATTTGCAACATATTTTTTTTTACCAGGTAACTATAGGGTGGTGCTGAAATAACATAGTGGTTATTTTAAGCAACAGCTTTGGTCATTTTACCTAGAAGCTGTAAAAAGGATTTTACGCGGTGACAAAATAAAATAAAACAAAGCACAACATTTGTGGAAGACAGAGGGAACTAGCCCATACAGCCCAGTAAAAGATTTTTATTGCGACTTTTTGAATTATTATATTTTTTGTTTGAGCATTTCGGTAAGCTCGGGTTTTATTTACAGTATATTGTCAGGGTCAAAATGATCTGAACGTTGAACCTACCAAATATTTGAACATTTAACAAAAACTAACCTAATTAAAAGACATTTTTAAATTTCTGGTATCTTTAAATAGGTATATTCATATATCAGCATATTTTTGTAAAAGTTGTATGGTAAATCAAATTGTCTTACTTTCCGTTTTTGTGGAATAACATGATTTGTAGGCTTCATTTGTAGTCCGAGGTGGGGGCACCTGACACCGAAGAACAGGTTTTTCCTAGTTTGGTTGAAGGTAGTCTCAATTTTTGTCAACCAGCGTTGCCTTTATACCTAATTTTAACTTATGTCATAAAAATATGTAAACAAAACTTCGCTGTATACTTGATACAAATAAATGATTATTATATTATATTATATTTAACTGCGCTTTTATTTGTTCAGACGTCAATCAGAACAGTACCCGACTTTCATTGCCAAAATGTTGATTTTTGGCAGAATTTTTGGTAGATTTGAAACGATCACATCATTGTGATGCTAACTGTACCGCCACCGGTCTCATTTACACAATCGTCTGTCGCTGCGCACGTGCAGTTGTAGTCTAACCATATTTTTTTCATTGTATCGTCGTGACGTGACCCTTCCAATGCACTCGGCAAGGTCAACGACCGCGAGTGCCCTGATAGGGCTTCCTTGTTTCATGGCTTAACCGATAACACAATGCTAAATGCCCTATAAGGTACAAGTGTTAGTCAACAGCCCTGCGGAACAACATAAGGAGACCGCAGAATGTAAGCTTCGTGCAAGCGCTCTTGAGCAAAGCACACACAACTTCTCACGGACACCGAATCTCGATGTCCGTTAAGGTAGCGTACACATGGTAGATTTCACGTTTCTTGTTATGCCACCTTTTAGTGCGTAATTAGAGCGTAATTAGTGCAAACACAAAATAATTAGTGCCTCTTTAGTTTAAGAAATAAAGACCTTTATTAGTGAGTACGCTGTACGCTGGCATCACGATCAAGATGGCGTACCCATGACCGTTCTCGAAAACTGCTTATTTTATAGCAACGAAATTTACACACATATTTAGTGCCTAATTAGTGCCCACGCTATGCAAAATTTCATAAGAATTGCTTATAAAGGAACGGAGATATCGAACAAGACTTGTGATAGGGTTGCCAACCTTATTATATAATATAATATCCTACTATTTTAGGTGTCTAACTACCAAAAAAAAATTAAAAATAGTAGAATACTATATTATATAATTAGGCACTAAATATGTGTGTAAATTCCGTTGCTATAAAATAAGTAATTTTCGAGAACGGTCATGGGTACGCCAGCTTGATTGTGATGCCAGCGTACACACTAATAAAGGTCTTTATTTCTTAAACTAAAGAGGCACTAATTATTTTGTATTTGCACTAATTTCTCTCTAATTACGCACTAAAAGATGGCATAACAAGAAACGTGAAATCGACCATGTGTACGCTACCTCAACGAATACGAATCTTGCAACAGCTACGCTCGGACTGTTTAGAGCTATTCCAAGATTTATGTCCGAGAGAGGGTCTACATTAAGGCTCGGCTATGCTCGGGGTTTCTCTGCGTGATCGAATCAGAAATGAGGAGATCCGGAGAAGAACAAAGAAAGATAACCGACATAGCCCGAAGAGTTGCTAAGCTTAAGTGGCAGTGGGCAGGGCACATTGCTCGCAGAACTGATGGCCGCTGGGGCGAAATAGTCCTTGAGTGACGACCGCGTACCGGAAAGCGCAGTGTGGGCAGGCCTCCAACAAGGTGGACCAACGATCTGGTGAAGATCGCCTGGATGCGAGCAACACAAAACCGGTCGTTGTGGAAATCCTTGGGGGATGCCTTTGTCCAGCAGTAGACGTCTTTTGGCTGAGATGATGATGATGATGATAAGGGTCTATGTGTGAGGGTTTGTATTAAGATAACCTTCTGGCTCTCCTTATTTTGTGCTTGCGGCCTACTATTACATCATAAAACAGTGCTATTATAAGTCTGCCATAAGAGGAAAGGCGCTGTAACGGAGGCGTAAAGGAAATAAAAGTGCAGTGTATTTTTTTTGTTCTTTACTGCTAAGCAAGCATTTGGCCTGCATCTCACCTGATGTTAAGTTATGATAAGGGTGCTGATCGAAGCGCACTTTACCCGAAAAGTCTTTAAAAAGACTGAGGGACTGGCTATCTTCATATCTTGTCCCTTATTTGTCTTTTCGTGATAACGGCAGAACTTTCGAAAAATAAATTACATATAATTTCTCACAATAATTAACCCATAAGGGAAACTTACTTCCTAAGTGCTTTCTGTTATTTCGGCGTTGTATTTTTCTTGCATAACGAGCGGACGAATACCTTTGCAGAGAAAGCGGGTCAAAGTTATTATAACAAAAAAAATACTGAAAGGATCTGAAATGTGATTTCATACCTAAATTGGACGTTGCTGGTTACTGCGTAAGATTCCAGTCCATCCAGCTGTATAATGCTCTGCCTTAAATCCATTTGTGATGTGTATAAATTTCAAAATAAACTCAAGGCGTTCTTATTAAAAAACCGGCCAAGTGCGAGTCGGTCTCGCGCACGAAGGGTTCCGTACTTTATGACGTATTAAAAAAAAACTACTAACTAGATCTCGTTCAAACCAATTTTCGGTGAAAGTTTGCATGGTAATGTACATCATATATTTTTTTTAGTTTTATCATTCTCTTATTTTAGAAGTTACAGGGGGGGACATACATTTTACCACTTTGGAAGTGTCTCTCGCGTAAAATATTCAGTTTAGAAAAAAATTATATTAGAAACCTCAATATCATTTTTGAAGACCTATCCATAGATACCCCACACGTATGTGTTTGATGAAAAAAAAATTTTGAGTTTCAGTTCTAAGTATGGGGAACCCCCAAAACTAATTGTTTTTTTTCTGTTTTTCTGTGAAAATCTTAATGCGGTTCACAGAATACATCTACTTACCAAGTTTCAACAGTATAGTTCTTATAATTTCTGAAAAAAGTGGCTGTGACATACGGACGGACAGACAGACAGACAGACATGACGAATCCATAAGGGTTCCGTTTTTTGCCATTTGGCTACGGAACCCTAAAAAGTGCCTAGCACTTTTTTAATAATAACTCAGATGATGAATTCCTAAGTGATCCTAATAAGTTTTAATATTTGACATAGGTACCATTTTTACATTAGTATTAACTTAATTATGAATTATTGTATATTTGCTAATTTATTTATAATAATTTGTCAATGTAATTAATTTTCTTATTGTAGGTAATCTGTATTATTTTATTTTTATGTAAACATTTAGAGATAAGATAGTCAGTGCCTCAGTAGTTGAGGACTCCGGGTGAAGTGCGCTTCCACCATCGCCTTATCATCACTTAACATCAGGTGAGATGAGGCCTTGGTAGTTGTGTGTTATCGCCCGGATAGCGAAAGGTCGCAAGTTCAAAATCATTTTTTTCAAAAGTTATTTTTAATTTACATATAAATAAAGCAAAAATTCAATTCGAAAAACTTACTTTTATTCTAAAAATTTCATTTTTCCATTCGTTTTTACGCCATTACGTTTTATTTTTTTAAAAACAAAGTGGTTTCACGCATTAATTGGCTCGGTGTGTACACTCCATTCACCGAAAAGTCGCAAAACGAATCATTATAACACACAAAAAACTCTCGCCACGCCACGCCACCGCTGTTTACCAACATCTCTGTATGTAGAAACATTGTATCATTCTGAAAAACTTTAATTTCGAACCTTAAGCCATTAGTAATAAGGATTAATGCTGACCGCGACAGGGATATCCCGTTAGGTAGCAAGGAGGGTGAATAACCGCTAAGGAAATATAGTCATACTCATAAAGCTTTAGAAACACGTACAATAAAAAGATTGCGAATAGATTTTGTTTTTGTTGAATCGAATTTATGACTAACTTGTACAACGTGTCGCTTTGCCAGAAACGTTTTTAAACAACAAACTTATGTAAAGATAACTTAAAACTTTCTTTTATTTTAATTGTTATTTCGCTTGCCAGAAATCTTTAAAATTTAGAAGTTGCTGAAATTTAACTCAATGATTCTGTACTCGGTTTGATTGGTGGTAGGGCTTGTTTGGCCGCCTGGCTAGCTACCACCATCTTATTTATCTAAATATGTCGCCATAACATTAATGTTTATAGTATTGTTGTATTACGGCAGCTATTAGAGACAAATAAGAAAGCCAGTGCCTTACGGGTGAAGGCATCTAACATTAGGCAGGTAAAATGAAGTTATGCTTTCCAATAAATAAAAAAAACATAAATAATTTTTATATGATTGATTTGTAATAAATTAATTTGAGGAGCTCGATGGCGCAGTGGTTAACGCGCCCGGTCTGCGAGTGCTGAGGTTAAGCAACTTTCGCAAAGGCCGGTCATCGGATGGGTGACCAAAAATGTATCATCTTGAGCTCCTCCGTGCTTCGGAAGGCATGTTAAGCCGTTGGTCCCGACTGCATTAGCAGTTGTTAACAACCACCAATCCGCACTGGGCCCGCGTGGTGGTTTATGGCCCGTTCTCCCTATCCATCCATAGGGAAGGCTCGTGCCCCAACAGTGGGGACAAAATGAGCTGATGATGATGATATTTTCTAAATTCTTAGTCAGTTCAAAGTTTTGACATCGAAGTCGTTATTAATTGTTTTATTTATTTGTTTTGACATCAAAATTGTATATTGCGATTGTTTTGTTTTTATTATCCAAAATTGAAATGCATTTGAAATTATTTCTTGTGTGGATCTAAGTTGACTGAATAAATGAATTAATTATAAATTATTATTAGTCATCCTTGACACGTATTATCAGTATTCTCTATCACCATATTATACATACTTGTATGTTATACTATAATCATACAATTAATTTCAACATATTGTTTTGACGAATCCCTCCTTCCTCCCGAATGGTTGCTTTGTATTGAAATAAGATCTCTCGTGAGATGGACAATGTTAAAAAGAAAAAGTATGAGAGAATATAAGCTGAACTGTTTGCTGGTTAATTTATGCAAGCTATGCTCGTGTTCAGTGACAGCCAATTAATTAATGGTACCCTTTATAAAAAAATATTTGTTGTCAATTGTAATTTACGGTGCGCTTCTTAGAAGGGCCATGAATTTGATATTTTGTAATAAGTATAACATTATTGTAAAGAGCTCGATGGATGCGCAGGGACTTGCGTATCACATCTCGCAATCTTGAGTCATAAAGTGTCGTGTGTAGTTGTACTCATAAACTATTATGACTACAGACTACCCTAAACTGAATTCAGAAAACATAACATCCTTAACTATTAGCTGCAGATAACATTTACAGCTATTATTAGCTTTATTGGCGGAAACAAAAGTTTATTAAGTTGCAGAAACTTAATGTCAAATGTTTAAATAATTTTTAACACAAATTTTGTTGCGATCAAATTACAAAAAACACAAATGTTGAAAAAATTTCCACGAGCAGGATTTGAACCTGCACCCTTCTGACATTCCGGGTCAGGTGCTCTTCCAATTGAGCTATCGTGGTTCTAACCAGCCCGCCGAAATTAAGACTTTTTACTTTGAAAGCCAAAGGTGCCCATTCAAGTGTTTTGTTCAAGTGTGTTGTAAAAAGTATTTTAATTACAAGAGTTATGTAATTAATAAATAGCCTATATACTGTCCCAAAGCTGGGCAAAGGCCTCCATCATTGAAATCAAGTCATCGCTACAATTGATGAGTAATGGCTTAATCACCACGCTTGCCAAAGGCGGGTTGATGATCACAAACCCGGGATGCGTCGTAAAATACAAAACACACTTTACCCGACCTGGAAATTGAACCCAATTGACACTTAGCCACTCGTCCACAGAGGCGATAAAAATAGAAGAGTTATCATCATCATCATCATCATCATCATCATCATCATCGGCCTATCTTAGTCCACTGCTGGACATAGGCCTCCCCTAATGAGCGCCATAAAAAAAGAAGAAGAAGAAAGAAGAAGAAGAAGAAGAAGAAGAAGAAGAAGAGTTATAAAAAATATAAATATTGTCTATTATATTCTACTGTATTTGCGCACTTCCTCTATCTCCTTCTTGGGTTCCTAAACCAGACAACCGTCTGGAAGAGATCGCTTAAAGCGATAAGACCGCCTTTGCCCATGCTAGCTTTAAGATTTGGTGTGCTTGTTTTTTGTTTTTATTTGTGTTAGCAATAAAGTATTTATCTATCTCTCTATCTATCTATTGTTTCAAATACAAAGTTTGCTTAAAGTAGGTATTAAAGAAGCTTAAAATCATAAAGGTACTAAAAAGAGCGAATTCAATGACAAAAAAGAAACATTGAAAATAATAATTATTATAACTTTTCTTGTTAATAAATCGAGGACTCGTGAAAAGAAACCTTCTCTCAAAAATAAGTTCGGTACAAAAAATATCAGTAAGCTACATCCCGATTGTTAGCGGATAAACTCTGAGAGGCTGCCAATTGAAGCGAGCGTACTACGTAACTCAGGTAGCCACCGCGGCCCGAACTCAATAAACGGTCCCGCGGCGCAAAGGGGCGTAAGTAAAAAAATAAACAAAAACAAATTTAGGTTTTTTTTTAATAATTATTAGGAGAGAGCACCTAAGATCTTCTGTGGAATGTTTAAAAGCTGATAAAAAATCATGAATTATAATTATAACTATCTTGAATGACATATTCTTTCTGACTATAACACAGTTATATTTGAGTTTTCCTAAAAAAAAATAACATGATAGAAATTACGAGCGGTTTTCTTAGTAGGACGAGCTTGACTTAACCAAGAGATACAAGTTGCGACTTTTTATTAACCCTTAACACCACTCGTGAAAATATTTTTATTGAGTGCGATGAGTGAGTGCGGAGAACCTAGGTCCCCCACGAGTGGTGTTAAGGGTTAACCTCAAAAATTTAAGTAAAATATATTATATTCATAAAACCTAGTTACTTTGTGGGTGTGTGCGTGCAATTGTTTTATTATTTAACACATACACTATTACAGATTTATTTATATTATGGCCCTTTCACCCTATCCATCCATAGGGAAGGCTCGTAGCCCAGCAGTGGGGACATTAAATGAGCTGGTGATGTGGTATGTGTGTGTACTTTCACCTTACTCTTTAGTTAGTGTAAGCCGTTCAGTACCATTACCACATAAGCTTCATAGCGTAAGGCGCCGCCCGCGGCAATGTCCTAGCCAATTAAGAAAAGCCGTGTGTAAAGCTTATTCAAATATAAAAAAGTCGATTTTCTTAGTTATGTCGTTTTATGTCGTGAGTTACGGTTGTAATACTGCGCTTTTTTATTTTCCACCGAGTGTCCGACATACTTGGCAGTGCTCGGAACCAGTTTTTATTTGCGACTATTGCCGTCTCTTTCTTATGTTTGACTTAGAAGAACGCCTTCAGTTTTTATGGCGAAGCATTTTGTTTGCCTTATTTTACTATACTTAAAATGTATGTAAGTATTGCATCGCAACTTATCTTTGTAAACCTTATTGTCAAAGGATGAAAAAACAAAACTAAATAAATACTCGTAACTTTTCCAAGTAGCCGAAAAGTTCCTGTTTCATATTTTCAAATCGTAAAGCATTACGAAGTAGCAATGTATGTTGTATTTTTTTATGTACATACACTAATGATATATAACAATACATAGACATGCAAGTAATGACATATAAAAGCTAATTGCACTGCACAATCACTTTATTATTATGTACGGTACACCGCATGTTACATAACACTAATATAAGATAAGATAAGGATAAATAAACTTTATTGTACACCAAAAATAAAACATTTGACAAAAAACTACATAAAAATACACGTACAAAGGGCGGTCTTATCACTAAGAGTGATCTCTTCCAGACAACCTTTTATAATATTTAGATGTTAATCACTAAAAGTTTATTTACTAAATAGAACAAGATACAATATAATAAATAAAGTTTGTATACACCCTTACTATTTCTTTTGAGCTCGATTTGAGCTCCTGAGGATCTCGATGGCGCAGTGGTTAACGTGTGTGAGATCGCTTAGGTTAAGCAACTTTCACAAATATAACCAAAAATGTATCATCTCGAACTACCTTCTATATGAGGAGGTTTGTTATTAGTTTGTAAATGCTACTTAATTGTACCATTACCAATGTTGGCAGTAAACCTTCCTTTGAATAAAATAATAATTATAGTTTTCAGCGGGTCGCGTACACCAATCCGATCCGAACCCTTCGAAGAATCTAGTAGGGCACGGGGACGCGCACTAGTGCGCGATGCCGTTCCCTCTAGAAAACCTCCGAAGGTGATTCGTTTCACACGGCTTGAGGGACCCTTTACGTTCCTCGCCGCCCCGAAACAAGCCCGGTGAAGCTGAAAATGCCGTCTGAGGCAATCAGCAATCTCTCTCCAAAAAAAAAAGGGTCGCGTATATTTCTTTGCTGAATCTACCACCATCGAAGAGCATGACTAACTCTTACTCCGAAACGATGCGATTGCGAAATATTCGCACCGATCCGGTATTTTAATCGGAACAGAACCGCTGATCTGTCGGATAGCGGGAAACAATTTGGCGTGAGAACTCGATGCGATTCCTGTAGTACGGAGCCACCCCGAAAGGGAATTCCTGGAACGGTTACGATGCCAATTTTTTTTTATTTGAGGAAAACTTCGTTTTAACTCATAGCTCGTAGTATTTATTTATTAATAAAAAGGCTGCACAATAGATTACAACAATAAAGAGGAAAATTAAACAATTTTAACGGGAACAAATTTTTTAAACTGTTATATAAACATTCGAGAGGTTATTATGATAAGTTGAAAAGTAGTTATTTTATTTATCGGCTGTTGGTAAATTAGTGCGACAGTAAAACATAAACAGTAATAAAAATACAATTGGTCGCTCATTTAATCCTACAATATCAGTACTAAAAATACGTAAGCAGACTTATAAATAAATCGCCAGTAAAAATGTTGGAATGGGCAGTTAGATAAATAGTTCCTTAGTTTACAGGGAGCGGAGCCACCAGAACCCGAACCGATTGAAAAGAGAGGTAAATTTTCGTTAGAAGGGGGGGCGTTATTTTGCGTTACAGTAATTACTTTTAGGTTGTTTTAACCCCTATTTTTATTATTTTATATTTTTTTCACGAGAAAAGCGCAGCGTACCGAGGGCTAGTCACGGAAGGGGGGAGCGGTATAAGATTGTGGTGTGTGGTGCTCAAAAACCTAATATACGAGGAATTAAAATGTATTCCACCTCATTGTTTATAGAACTGCTTAGAATGAGATTTTTTACCGACTAACTCCGATTTATTAACTACCCACACGTAACTGCCCATTTAGTTATTTTACTGCTCAATATTTATTCAATGATCCATTTCATTATTTTTTATAACTCATTTTTGTTTATTTTACTACCAATTTTTAACTGAACCGAACTTGTTAATAAATATGCATTTTCTAATTTTAAACTTACCAACACTACTATATACAACTGCTGCTTTAAATCAGTGCCAACTTTAACTGGCTTAAAACTGTGAGAACCTTAGTGTTGCAACTGTTGCGTCTATAAGCTCCTCCGTGCTTTGGAAGGCACGTAAAACCGTAGGTCCCGGCTGCATAAGCAGTCGTTAATAACCGCCACACTGCACTGAGCCCGCGTTGTGGTTTATGGCCCGTTCTCTCTATCCATCCAGAGGGAAGGCTCGTGACACAACAGTGAGGAAATAAAATGAGCTGATGATGATGCGGAAACTTTCCTATCAGGCGGGTCGTATACTCGTTTATACGCTCAATAACAGAAGAGAAAATGTACCGAATTTCAAAATAAAAATTGATTGTGAACTTTTTTGCTTTATTTTTTGTTATAAACCAAACCCTGCCAAATAATTTATTTAGTAATAAAACGCATTTGTGGTTTCTTAAAACAAAAAAACAGTTTACCTAATGGGCATTTTCTTTTCTTTACAGATTACTGGACGCTGAGAAAACACACAGACTCCACATCAAGTGACAAGGAAAACTGAAAAAAATGTTTATTGTTATTAAGATTACGGGACAAGGGTAGCCGTTTTATAGTATTTGTACATAAGTACTTAGTTCTATTTTTGTAATAAATGATAATAATCATTTAAAGTGCCTTATCCATTTTTGACTACACGAAAACAGATTTTGTATGTGAAATATTCGTTTGCCTCTGGATTATGTGCTCAAAGTAATTCGGGAATAAACTATACTTATGGTGATAAAGTTTTACAATACATTTTATTTGAAGAAAATAATGAATTGTAATTTGTTCGCAACAAAATCTGCGTAAAATGAAACATTTAATGTATAAAATGAAGTAAATATTTTTCATTTGTTGTTTAAAAAAATACATACAGAAAATGGGCCCATTCGATATGATGTTCATTTGTTAAAATGTTTAGGTAGTCCGCGAATATCGAGAAAAAATATTCCCTGTTCACATTTCAAAAAAGTATTCACTTTTTTTGTTATATTTGTTCAGTTACACCTTTTTGTTTAAGAGGCTAATAAATATTTCTTACCCCGCAGACTTTTTTGTTGGTCAATAATAATGTTTACTTTTAAACTATTAAGTTTTATTTAATGATTCCAAAGGAATCTAACATACAAACTCAAACTCTGTTATTGAGCAAACAATAACCTAATATCTACAATAAACTCGTGTTAAAGTTGAAATAATTGTAATACTTTTCATATATTTTTTAGAAAATAGTTAACTTAAACTGCTTTTTGATGTTTTCAATTAATAACATAAAATAAAACAAATTGTTATTACCTCATTTGTTTCAGCGTTTAAGTAAAATAATATTAATGTAGAATCTAGTCTGTGATCTCTGTAATAATTTCTTTTTCGTCCAAATATTTGGAAGAGAATGCTTCCTATTATAATAAATATGTTTGTATATGTAGTAATGTTAAAAAACGGGGCTTGTAACTTTGTTAAAAGTAAAGTCTCTATAAGTTCACTATAATCAAAGTAAAATTATTTAATGAAATTTATTAAAAATTATCAATAATAAAATATGTAAGTACCTACTTACCTAGTTCTTTTTCAGTAGGTAACGCTGGATTTTGTAACTTTGCAGAATTTAATGTACCAATTCGATTACAAGCACCGTTTTCTAATATTTTTTTGAATAATTAGAATTTATGAATTTGCAGCATTAATAATGCATTAGCTAATTTAAAAATAAATTAAATAAAGTTTATTTCGTTGATTTGTGTCGACACACCAACTTACTACTGAATCATTGTTAATTAGTGATTTTACTTATAAAAATAATTTCTTTGATTTATTATTTGGCCTGACCAATTTAATTGTCAAAGAATAACGAACTGTTGGCGATTTAAAGTTAACTTAAGCAGTAAAACATGCGAAAGTTGTATTATTTAACATAAAAAATATATTTTTAGTCTTTGAAGCATTAGATTGTCAAAGTTGGTAATGAATTGATGATATATAAAATACTTACTGTTTAATTAGACAATTTATTGTGATTTATTTTTACTAACTTCCCAACAATAACATTATATAATAAAATTGCCTTACATTTTTTTTAAAACTAACAGTGTATCTTCGTAAATTTTAATAATACATTTAACAAAGAAATATTGCTGCTTTGACATCTTTAGAATTAAATAAAAAATAAGTTGTTTCTTATGTAATACATTATATTTATTATTAACTAAACTAATGAAGTGTATACGGAAAATTTATTAGGTAGACAATTTTAATAAAATTGTGTTTTGGATCGAGGCGAGGGTAATGAATTTTTAAATTATAAGCAGAATTAGTAAAAGAAAATCATTAATAAAAAAATATTATTTAACACACTGCCTTTTTCTTTACTCATTTTTTTACTGTAGGTTCAAAGTAATAAAAATATGTATAAAACGTTTTTAACAAAATCTCTTATAGGCATTTTATTAGTCATCATAACCATACCACTGAAATCTCTCCCACATTCCATGGAGAGCCCTAAATGTGTGAGCGTCAAGTAAGCAGCCTCACCACGGAATTAGATGGTTTTGACTTCGTCAAAAAATTGTGTTTATATAGTGATAAATAGTAACGTATAGCATATTTATAGTGATACTATGGTTCAAAAGATATTTGAGTATCTTGGTGGAAAATAGCAAAGAATATTTGTTTATTATTATATCATAAGATTCACGATTTCACGCACAATTTTTTCATGAATTTATTTGTTTAAAACTTGTACCCGTTTCTCTGGAATTGCCATCGCAAGAAACGTCAAGTTAGCAACCCACCTAAAGACCGTAATATCTCAGCTTGTATTGAAGTGCTATTATTGAAATTTTGCGTATACGATTCACTATTTATGCACAGTTTTTTGACATATAAATCACATTGATACGAACTGTATTTCTCAAGGTGCCTGCTAACTTGACGCCAAGTTAGCAGCCTCACCAAGATACTCAAATATCTGTCAAAAAAAATTTTGACTATTTATATGCTATACGTCACTATTTATCACTATTTATACACAACTTTTTGACGTAGTCAAAATCATCTAAATCCGTGGTGAGGCTGCTAACTTGACGCTCACCTAAATGTCGTGTTTTCCGAACTCCGAAGGGCTGAGCCCGTGACTCATCAGCCGTGCATTCAATGAGTGAGTCAGTGAAGCCACTGTTGCTACGCCGATGTCGGCCATCGGCATTCCGTCGAGTCATCAATCATGTCGATATAGAGTTCAAGGGTTATAATGACTTTACAGGAAAAACACACCCGTCCAATTTGCTTAATTTGTTTTTTTTATTTGCCTAAACACATTAATACCGTGTCATAGTAACATCATTAGTGTTTGATAGCGCGTGTTCGATTCATTAGTTGCTTTGACAAAGTACTAAAGTTTTCGAGCGAGGCCTAGTGCGACTTGTGTTCTCTATAAAACATCAATTAAGTTTGGCAAAATTAGATTGTAACTCACCTTGTTTGTTACTGGGGTGCCTAGTTCTAGTTCTATTTCCCATTGGATCACTTTACCTACCGCACACCGCTTTCGTGATACTATTCCCTTTAGAAACTTCCTGACGGTGTTCCGATCACATGGCTCCGGTAATCAAGGCTGAGAGAGGCCGTCTAAGGCCAAGCCAAAACCAAAAACAAAACTGAAACGTAAATTTGTATGGCATTGAAGCGGAGCGCCTCCTGGTGGCAAATGCGAAGAGTTAACCACACAAATTCTCGTTTTCTCGAATCAAACTTGCATTAGCTAGCTAAGCTTACGTAGTAACTATTAACTAATCTGTGGCTAAGCTTTAGTAGGCGCTACTTTTGTCATGTAGCGCCTACTAAAGATTTAATAGCAATACAATCTTTCAATTGCAATTCCTTAGGAATTTGAGAAGGCGCAATATGTTATTGTAGTTAAAGTTTATCTTTACTCATCATTATCATCTGCCGCTCCACCTAGTTAATCCATCTATTTTTCTTCTTCTTCTTCTGTCTATATCTATATCTATATACATCTATATATATAAAATTCTCGTGTCACAAGTTAGTTGCCATACCTACTCCTCCGAAACGGCCCGATCGATTTTTATGAAACTTTATATGTATATTCGGTAGATAGGACAATCGGTCGTGTTCCTTCTATTTTTCATACCCCTAAGTGATAATGGTGGTCCACCACAAACATTTTTTTACAATTTAATTTTCCAATAGGTACATACAAAATTTTCCACAATTTGTTTGTTTTGTTGTCATAGAAACTGTCAAAGTGGTATCATAACTTGACCTCTCTTAATACACAACCAGCTTATTTTTTATTAATTGTGAATTAAGTTGTCTTCAACCCTTAAGTTTAATAACAGTAAATGGTCATTATTTTTCCGCTGTTCAGAATCTTTTTATATTTGTCTGTAGCTCCTTCTAAAGATTTCTTTCAATCGCACTTCCTTAAGAAAATAAGAAGTAAAAGTTTTTCTTTACTTATTTTGGCTTATTTTAACAGACAACCAGCCTATCCTTAATTTAGTGTGACTTAGGCTGTCTTCAACCCTTAAAAATTTATTAATCATAAGTTGTATAAAAGTAAACGGTCGTTAGTTTTTCATTACTCAAAACCATATAAACCTTATTTGACTTTAGCGCCTACTCAAGATGTAATAGCAAGCTTTTTCAATCGCACTTTCTTAAGAATTCGTGAAGGCGCAAGATATTAATAGTGTATGTATGTACTTACGTAAATAGTATTTTAACTTAACTCACATAACTAGCTTATCTTTTATTAATTATGTTTTAGGCTGTGTTCAATTCTTATATAAACTTGATAATCTATAATTGGTGGGTCAAATACAAAGCTCTATTTCATTCTCTCAGTTATTTTGACATAATGCGCGCCACGATTCGCGACTGATAAGTTCTGTCGTTTGTTATCAAGGTCTCGATTCTGCTAATTGTATAACGTCCCAATTGTGTGTGACATTAAGACAGGGTTTTTTTTTTCTATATCAGGCCACCGATTGTGGTGATATTAAAATAGTGGCATCTATATTCTGCACTGCATACACATCATGTAACATAATTATGTGCTATCACAAGTTTTTCTACCAGTGAAACATTTTCGAGAGACGTGAGACAGTGACCGCTTCACTGTCTCAAATATCCCATCGCGCACAAAGAAATTTGGTGACTCGTTTCTTTGTCGCACCTTCAAAAGTTGGAATAGTCTACCAGCACACGTTTTCCCTCCTTCCTATGATATGGGGTTCTTCGAAAGAGGCGTGAAGAAGCACCTTGTGGGCCGGCAGAATGAGGTTAATTGATGCTACTTTGGTTTTCACGTTGCACCAGTTATCTTCGCGTTTGGACTCCATTTCCACTTAACATCAGGTGGTATAGAGTCATCTGCCGAGCTATCTATAAAATAAAATAAATCACAAGAATATCCAGCAAAGAACACATCCATCCATCAACACATCCTGAACACCTAAGAGATGTGTGACTGTGCGTCATCATCGTCCCCTCTGGCATTTTAGGTTGGTGGAAAGTTTTTTTTCCCATTGTTTTTTTTCTAAATGTTAAGCCTTACTATTACCCAATATCCAGGAGCCGAGGTCTTAGATTAAAGGCGCCATCCATTCATAAGCCAATTTATTAAGAACTTAATCACTTGTGAAAAAGAATAAAAATATATCTTTATAGGTATTTAAAATTTTCTTTTATGATGACGTTTTTTTACGTCTGGCTTCGCAAACGCTACGATGGAGATGTTGTGAGATCATTATAGGCTTTATTGTAACTATGTACTTACTTACACTAACACCTAGTTTTAAATGTTCCTATTTTTATATTTTATTATGGTGAAAAACGTTGAAGACTTTTTTAAACTAAAAAGAAAATTAAACTTCTCACTTAGGTAATAATAACAAGACCTACGTTCTCTGAACACGAATGTAAGATTGCCAAACAATTTTACACAGGCGCTTAAAATATTTACACTCAAGTTTTGTTTTTTTTTTATATTAGAAGGAGGCAAACGAGCAGGCGGGTCACCTGATGGGAAGCAATCACCGCCGCCCATGGGTACCTGCAAGACCAGAGGAATCCCAGACGCGTTGCCGGCCTTTAAGGAAGGAATAGGCTCGTTTCTTGAAGATTTCTATGCCGTAATGGTCCGGAAATACCGCCGCTGAGAGCTGGTTCTACAGTACTATAGTTCGTGGTAAAAAATAATAAATCATTAACTTTCTGTTTTTACAAATAACATCTCTGCGGCGGAGGGTCAAAGCGCTCGCCCCGATAACCGATAGTCCTGGGTTGAATTCCCATGTGCGTGTGTCGGATTTCTCGACACAAAGCCCGGATTTGTTATCACCAACCCACATTTGGCAAGCGTGGTGATTAAGCCAAAATCCATTAACTGCAGCGATATGAATTTCAATGATTTGTCTCTGCCCAGCAGTGGGACAGTATATGCGTTATTTACTTTACCTACAAAAGAATACGCTTTTTTTTCCAATGTAATATTATTTCTAAGAACCGAACCGAATCTCGTCTTTGTTCAATCAAAACACGTAACAATAACATCGTTACCACACATATTTAAGTTGTTAGTCGTATTCGTATTCAATAACTCGTTATTAATTAAGTTTCTTTTACCGACAACACACCTTTTCACATTGTATTCTAACTTAAAAGATAACAATAAAGACACACGTGCCAGCAGTAAAAAGGACACAATAATGCACAACAAAAGAGGTCTTAATATGGAGAATTAGAACTCATTAGAGCCGTTTGTATGGAGAGTGAGCGCGAAAGTCAACCTTTTTGAAGGTGCATGTTTTTTTAAAGAGCTTGGTGTAGTATTCTTATTACAAATAATCCAAACCGATCCGAACCGAAACGAGAATCTAGGAGGGAACGGGACACGCTTGCGTGATGCCATTCCATCGAGAAACGCTCTGAAGGCTTGAGTAGTATACTTATTATATTACTTATTCTGTGGCTTAAGGAACCCTTTAAGTCTCTCGCCGCCTCCAAAAAAGCCCGGTGACGCTGCAAAGGCCGTCTAAGGCCAACAGCTAAGTCTGTATAAAAGAAAGAACTAGCCAATGATGGCAAAGTTAGGAATAGCTACACGGTACACATTTTTGAGGGTTTTTGGCCGGAAAATAAAGATGTTCGGGGTTTTGTTTTAATTGCAAAAAATTGTGTTATTTATTATTGGGCTATTAATAGGTGTTGTAAAATATCATCTCTGTTGAAATTTTAGTTGATGTTCTTATCTTATCTTAGTGGGGCCTCCTGAGGTTTCCCTCTCGCAGTAACACTTCGACCCATCGGGATCTTTTGTGCAACCCCATCCTTCCACTCTTCTTCCTCTGTAAAGATAGATGCCATAAGCTTGGCAACGTCCTTAAGAACAAAGAGCCTGAAGTCCTCCGGTTTCGGATAAGCCGACCCCAGGAGTCCCATTCTTTTCCTAGCCAGAGAGTCGCAGTCACACAGTAGGTGCTGCATTGCAGTATATTGCGCTTTTTCTTAGCTATCTCTATATTCTGCTTTGCGCATAGGAGAATTGCGAAAGTTTTTGCTTGGTAAACAGTGGCAAATTTTCCCATGCTTTGACAAATCTAGTTGATGTTACCCCTGAACCTATTAAGTTGCAGTGCAGGAATATTGAAAGAATTTAAAAAGTGAGATTGCACTGTATTGCACAGAGGCCATATCTGTGGTATTGCATCACGGCGCCAACGCCAAGAAGTCTGATAACCCGTTTTTAATTAACATTCTTTTACTAACCTCTTTACACCGAAAATTACAATGAAGGCACGAGTTTTATCCGTGCCATCAGTAAAAAGGACACAATAATGACAAAAGAGGTCTCAGTAAGAAGAATTAGAACTCATTAGAGCCGTTTGTGTGGAAAGTGAGCGCGAAAGTCAACCATTTTGAAGGTGCATGTTTTTTTTTTTATATCTTGGTGCAGTGTGCATAGGTATTATGATCTGAAGCGATCCGAACCCCTCGGAGAATCTAGTAGGCAACGGGGACACGCTTGCATGATGTATTCCATCTAGAAGTACTCTGACGATGACGGAAAATCAACCTTACATTCGTCGTCATTCGTCGAAAGGAAAATAAAACAATACTATTATTTGTTCTTGGCAACCTCTCTCTCTCTCATCCGCTGTGTGTAACGAATCAGTCCTGTGTCCGTGTAATAATATATTTTATTTTGAACAAGCGTTCTTATTTATTTGGAAACACAACAAGTCCTACAAACTCGCCCACTCTTTACTCCCAATATAACAAGAACCCACGGGTTTAACCTAACCCTTGCCATCAGTAAAAAGACACAAACACAATGATATCACAACAAATGAGGTCATAATCAGAAGAATTAGACCTCATTACAGAGCCATTTGTATGCAAAGTGAGCGCGAAAGACCACCATTTTGATGGTGCATTTAAAAATCGCCTTTTTAATGCAACTTTTGTGAGCTGCGGTTCCGCTGAGAGCGAGTCGAAATAAGACTACATAAATGCCTAGACATGATTTTACTTTGTTATAAACTTTTAGACTTTCGCTACTTATTTTATACCATTGTTTTACATTTAAAACATAGTTGTATACCACGCATGAAAGTATGCCTATGGTATTTAAACTAAGTAGTTTGCGTTATAAAACTAGGTTTTTATTCATTTATTTTATTTTGAAGTAATTTATTAACGTTTACGAAATTAATAAAATTTTCACTTTATGCCAAAAATTACAATTAGAAATAATTTACAAGTAGTAAAATAAATTACAAGTAGAAATGTAATTAGTAGCATAGTATTCTGTAGCAGTAGCTAATGCTACTCAATTCACTAATGTGAATCTTTGAAACAATTATCCTAATTAACATCTGTTTTTATTTGAGTTAGGATATGAAGGGTTTTTATTTTTATTTTCAAGTGCTTATTTGCTGCACTTAAGCTGAATTAAATATCTATAAAATATAGTGAAAATATTTAATGCCTACCCGACCCAGCCAGGAATCGAACCTGGGTCTTCCTCAATCCGGACGGCTGCACTGACCATTATGCTACCGGGAAGGCTAACGTAAGCACTGAATTTTTTCACTGCTTTGATTTTGACAGTTTTTTAGCGGCAGTAGTGCCGTGCCATCTATCCAACGGTTATTGCAATCGATTGGGCTATGCAGATTCATCTTTACAGATGAATTACCACAAATTTGATAACACAACGCTATAGTAAACTTTTATTTTTATTTTTAAGTCCTAATTGCTGCACTTAAGCTGAATCAAATGTTTTTTTTTATTTTTTTTTTATTTTTTTTTATTAGGTACACAAAACAGAATTACAACAAAAACATGATAAACGATTATACAGTAAAATTGAAACATTGGTAAGTCATAATTCCACAAAGATGTGCACACAGCATGTTCATCAACAAATAAAACTATGCTAACTTAATTTAAGAGAATTAAAGATACATTATATAATAATAAAAAAAATATTTTTAAAATAAAAATATTTTTAGTTTATAAAATATAGTGAAAAAATTAAATACCTACCCGACCCAGCCAGGATCGAACCTGGGATAGGAAGGATAAATGCTCAATTGCGAAATAGATACACAAACGGTTTAGAAAACCGTTGCGCGTTATTTAGTAATTAATGACTTTCTTATTAATTTATTTTCTTATTGTTTCATTTATTTAGAAAATATCATTTTGAGAGTATTAAAAGTATTTTTTCTTTCTTCCCTTCTTTCCGCTCACGACTTGGTCCGCAAGGAAAAGATGCTTAAGCAACTCCTTGCCCTTTAATTATTTCTGGGAAAAAATTTACATTGATATACTAACACTCTTTTTAATTAAAAATGCTAGTCTGTTAGGTATGATAGCCAAAAAAGTTAGGATATAATGACCACTACGCTTACGATTATGATATTGTCCGCTGTAAGTCGAACCCCATCGATATAAAATTTAAATTAGGAATGCGTGGATGAGTGATGGCGCGCGCGCGTTCTGATTGGCTATTGTCTGATCGCAGCTTGCAGTATGCAAGCATCTGGCTACAGCTGTTTATGTTCGTATCTATGGTCTATTTATGGAGCTATAGATACCAAACAAAGCAACAGCAAATCCTAAAATCATTATATTTAATAAATATTAATTTATGATTAAAACATAGAAATAGGTCACACAAGTTTAGTTGTGTACGCTAAAGTCAATCCTGTTTTTAATAGTGTTTATTAATTAGTTAAACGAATGATAAGCTGATAATTTTGTAATTAGTTCACTTTTTAATTGGTGCTACCCGCCGATAGATGTCGCTACTCGTTTTATAAAGCACAGTCCAAGTACAGTTTGTGCTTTTATAACATAGGGGGTGTTATAAGTTGGAACTTGAAATGTTCCTGCGATTATTACGTTTACTTCAGCGGTGCGTGTTAGCTGTAATAAAATTGTTGTGTGCTAAGGGCAACCCACTCAACACTACTTTAAAGTTTATACTGACACCCCCTACCAACCATTAGGTCACAAAGTAGGTGTCAGACATCCTTGTGCAAGCACAAGGGACCATCTACGTCAGGTCATAACGCCAGATCAGGACGCACCGAGGCGCATTCTTCATCCGGTACTTTTAAGACTAGTGTCTCAAGCTAGTCGCCCCGTGGACACGTATAGTCCACTACCTATTATCCAGATAGGTTACCGGAGCTGTAAGCTCGCTCACTTCTCGTTGCACTAGAGCACAACTCGCAGATTCCACTGCTCGGGTCGTCAACTCTAAGTTGACTACCAATTATCCTCTTTGGTGGCGGAGTTGTAAGCCCACTCACTTCTCAGTACCCATCCAGGCACCTTGCCGATTTCAACATCCTACGCGGTTGGCTCAACCGGAGGTATTGCATCTAGCGGGCACCTCTACTAGTTATCCAGACTAGTGCCGGAGATGTTGGAGCTCTGCTCAGTGAAAACCACCGAGCATGACAACCAACTATGGGCAACTCACGTGCCCCGCAAGTCCTTTCGCCTCGGGCCCCTCGAGACCGCTACTTGGACCCGCTCGCTGTGCACGAAATGGAAGCCTGGCCACATCAACCAGGCAGACGAACATTCCCACTTCTACAGCTAACCACACGCCACCACGAGTCCAACCCATGTCCGGAACCTGTCGGAGACGCCCGCGAAGGCATAACCGACAGGGGGCTTAGGATCCGGAACTCCCGTGGTACCCTTGAAAAGACAGCCGGACCCGTAGTTCCAGCTGCCATACCCTACCTATCAGGGTCAGTAGATAGTGCTAAGGGCAGTAAAAACATCACCTTGTCTCCTATCCGCATCATACTCCCTTCCTGGATTCCATCTTATCCGTAATGATTAAACTGGCAAGGGCGGCGGTGCCGGTGGTGTGGCCATATATCTTGGAAATCACTTCTCCTTTAAGCATGCACGGCACATTCCATTTTAGAAATTTAAAAAATAAAACTTCTTTCTTAGTTATTTCCATCGTTTTGGCGGCAATTAAACATCAAATTGGAATTTCGTTTACGATTTTTTGTTTAAAGTAGGCAAAAATAAAAGTTGTGACGCGCCAACTAGGCAAATAATTGTTAATTTGCATACCGACCAAAAATGGACGCACAGGAGAATAGCTGATCATTTATAATGTTCCGTAAAAAAAGTTTTTGATGCTATTGACCCGAAAGACACGGAACTATTGAAAATGTTCTTAGAAAGGCTCGACCGAGGAAAACTTCGACCAGAGAAGATATGCCAATCGTACGTATTGCTAAACAAGATCCATGTTAACTCTCCAACAGATTAAAAATGAAGTTTCTTTCGCTTGATGACCCTAGAAACGTCTCGTCAAGACTGGTACGCCGTAGATTAGTGGAAGCAAAATTATTTGGGAGGGTTTCTCGAAAGGTACCGCTTTTTACCAAGCAACATCGAGAGAAGCGATTATTATTTGCCAAAAAGTATGTCAATTGGACGGTGCGAGATTGAAAAACAATCATATTCTCAAATGAAACTAAAATAATCATGGTAAATTCAGACGGCAAACGCTACGTTAGACGTCCAATAAAAATGCTTTTGATTATTAATACACTAGAAGCATAGTCAAGCACGGGGGCGGCAATATCAAGGTATGGGGATGTTTTTCCGGATGTGGAGTTGGATCCGTTCGAAAGGTTGAAGGTACAATGGTCCAACGGCAGCAACGGCCAACTCTGACAACAATTTGTCTGTAACCTGGATCTTTCAGCATGATAATGACCCTAAACACACCGCCAACAGTGTAAAATATTTTCTTAGGGAACAGCGTATTTCCGTCTTAGACTGGCCTGGAAATAGCCCTGATTTAAATCTCATAGAAAATCTGTAGCAAGTCGTAAAAAAGAAAGTCTCAAACAAACGTAACTCCAGTCACAAACGAACTCTACGAAGCTTTTGTCGAAGCATGGAATTCAATCCCACTAGAAAAATGTATGAAATTGCTTGAATCAATGCCACGTCGTTGTAGAGCTGTGATTGATAATAAAGGATACGCAACAAAATATTAATTATAAGTTTTAGTAGCCTATACACAGTATCTATTACCTAAATTATATAATGCTCAATAATTAAACCTATAAATTATTTATCTTTTATTCATTTTTCTTGTTTCTAATTAGTTGTCCATTATTGCTGGTAAGTACATACTTTAAAACTCATTTAGTTGTTTGTATGAAATTTAATATTGAATCAGTACTTGTTTAGTTGATATTAAGCTATAAAAAAAATCACTGGTTTTTTCAATTGATTTCAATTGATGCGATTACTTGATATCAATGACGGAGGTCTTTGCCCAGCAGTGGTACTGTACCTATATATATTATAGGCTTAGTGTTAACTATTGTAAATTTTATTCGTAATTTTTCAAATCTTTTAAATTAATTTAACGTCTTAATTTGACATCTGTGCATGCAAACATTGATGATGACATTACATTATGCGGTTTAAAAATTACTTCGACAATTAGGTACCTACAATAAACCGCCATAACTAAATTGCATATTTCACCGTAATAAATTAATTATATTGTGCATTACCGTTTAATGTAAACATTGAAGAAGGACCGCATCGCCCAATTTTCCTCAATAACCCTAATTTGCGACGGTGCCGTATAAATTTAACGCTTGAAGGTGCGGGTCGTGTAGACCCAGACGTTACGACTTATTAAGCGGTGTGTCGGCTTTGCAGGAACCGCCGACAACTTTATTTGACTGTGGTCAAGGTTTTGTAACATTATAAAACTAGATAATAAAGAAAGGCGACTGCACAAAAAAAATTTTTTTGATAACGATTTGTTGTATAGTTATCTATATATTAAAACGTAAAGCAAACACTTTGTACCCGTTTTTACGAAAATTGCACGGACGGAGGAGTATGAAATTTCGCACACTTATAGTTTATATAGAGAAGGTATTGATACACACGTATTGTATTTGAACATTTTACACACGTATTGTTTGTCTTGAATGCGGCCGACATCTGTCAATGCTAATCCAAATTCACATTCTATCTTTTTTAATTTTTCATTGCTTAGGATACAATCGGTGCAGCCTTAATAAAATTACGGTCGGTAGTATTATTAATTGTGTTAAAAAGTGTAAGGTATTATTTAGCATTTTAGTAATATTAAACTAGCAATGGCCGTATTACAATCAGTTAAAATTTTATACAAAGCCATTCTACAACTAATTTATAAAATAATTTTTTTTAATTCTAAATAATAACATTTCATTTTACTCTTTATGAATTTATTACATTATATTACTAGGTGTGTTAGTATATCCGTTGGAATTGTTTTTACCGACTTCTTCGTTCCGAGTTTCTACCGTTCATAAGCAGTATATCTCAACATCTTGAAGGGTAAAGCACACCCCAGGTGCCTATTTAATTGGAAAAAAGGTAATTTAATTCGGCCAACCCTCCGACGTCTTACGTCTAATAAAGACGCGCCCAATATAGACTTTAAAATCTAGTAGAATGAAATGAGTTAGCATTAAATAGCACCAAGAGAACCTCGATAGTAGAAAATAAAATCGTAAAACTTATTTAAACCATTGGAAAGTATCACGTAAACTTTATACATTTAAAAAATATGGAATAATTACTTTGTACATTTAAAAAAAAAATCATCATTATCATCATAAAATTAGTGCATATATATGCAAATTACCAAACACTAGCTGACCCGGCGGACTTCGTACCGCATTTTTTTTTGATATAGCCTATGTTACTCAGTGCTAATGTAGCGTGGCATTCTAATGGTGAAAGAATTTTTTAAATCGGTCCAGTAGTTTTGGAGTTTATTCGTTGCAAACATACATACATACAAAAATACAAAGCTTTCCTCTTTATAATATTAGTATATAACGTGGTCATAAGCATGCAGTTGGAAAAGCCTATGTCCAGCAGTGGACAATATGGGCTTGAGGAATAATAATATGATGAATGATGATGGTGATGTTCATGCTGCACATTGCTGAGTGGGATTTTTTTCGGTTTCGCTTTTATGGTTTATATTTTATTTTTGTTTATAAATTTTATTTGAAACTGAATCAAATATTTTGATTTGATTTGATTCATCATCAGCTCATTTATGTCCCCACTACTGGGGCACGAGCCTTCCCTATGGATGGATAGGGAGAACGGGCCATGAACCACCACGCGGCCAGTGCGGATTGGTGGTTGTTAACGACTGCTAATGTAGCCGGGACCAACGGCTTAACGTGCCTTCCGAAGCAAGGAGGTGATTTGATTTGATGAAACAAATTTAAAAGTTTAACATGTTTTGGCAAGATCAGCGTCATTCTGTTATTCCATAATGGAGGAAAGCTTAGCCTTCAGCTCACCTATAAAAAAGTTATACTGGGCACCTCGACCATGTTATACCTTATAATTAGTGAATTTTTAATTCTATAATTATTTAACTTTTCATTTGTTTGATTATATTTTTGGTCTGAACAATAATTATAGATGTTAAATCGGAAATGAATTATTTGATCAGGGTGCCAAGTGGGAGTTTCATTCGTCATTCGGTCACATTAACGAAAACGAGAATTTGTATGGCAAAATGTTAACTCCTTTCGTATGCCAAAAGGCGCTGTTTTAATGTCATACTAATTTTCGTTTTCATAAACGTAATCAAATGAATACGGATAATAAACAAAGCTCACACTAGGCCCCCAGATACCTATTAAACATCATTTTTGACGTCAGTTATAAAACATTTCATATATTTTTTTTGTTCAAGTCTTCGCGATTCTAAGCTGTGGCACCAGATGGTTAAGCTCCAGTAAAGTATCCACCTGGCCTTATGGCCTATTGCCAGCCGGCCGCCTTGCGGGGTGTGAGCGACCCCATTGTCTTAGATTGGGAAAGATAGCCGCAATTATAGGGTTGACTTTGTACCGTGTAAAGACTCATCATTATTTTATAATTAGGTTAAGCGTAGGTTTTGGATGGTGAGCAGTAGAGGGCATTTAAAGAAACCACATTTATACATGGTAATAAAAATGTTTTGGCGACCTTTTGAAGGTTTAGGTAGTAATATTAGCAAATATTTTTTAGCACTTATATTAAGACTTAAGTAGGATAATATTTAATTCGGTTCATAAAAACATATATAACAAATAATATAAAAAACTAAATAATATAAAAATAATCATCATCATCATCATCATCGGCCTATCTTAGTCCACTGCTGGACATAGGCCTCCCCCAATGAGCGCCATAGCGCCCTGTCCTCAGCTTGACGCATCCAGCATCTGCCTGCAGTCTTTCGCAGGTCATCATCCCACCTGGCCGGAGGTCGTCCTACGCTACGTTTACCGAGTCGTGCTCTCCACTCAAGAACACGTTTACCCCAGCGGTTGTCGGTTCTTCGCCAGATATGGCCGGCCCACTGCCACTTCAACTTGCTAATTCTTAGAGCTATGTCGATGACTTTGGTTCTCTGTCGGATGTATTCGTTACGAATCCTATCCTTCAGAGAAACTCCGAGCATAGCTCTTTCTATAGCTCGCTGAGCGACTTTAAACTGGTGGACCAGCCCTACCGTGAGTGTCCACGTCTCAGCTCCGTAGGTCATGACGGGTAGGACGCACTGATTGAAAACTTTCGTTTTCAAGCACTGCGGTATGGATGACGAGAAAAATAATATAAAAATGATAAATCTGAACGCCTTTAGAAAACATTTGTATAAGTACTTTGTCCAGAAGTGTTATTATTCAGTGTCCGATTTTATTAAGGATAAGTAAATAAATCTAACATAAATATAATTTATTTAATGTATTCATTTATAATGTGATATATTAGAATGTAATTTTGAATAATGAAACTAGGTAAGTATATAAATATCGTAACTATGTTAGTAAAGATTCGAAAACTACAAAAACACAAATGTTGAAAAAATTTCCACGAGCATGATTTGAACCTGCACCCTTCTGACATTTCGGGTCAGGTGCTCTTCCAATTGAGCTATCGTGTTGAATAAAAAAGTAATTAGAAAAAGTGTTGAATAATTTCGGCGGGCTGGTTAGAACCAGCCCGCCGAAATTATTCAACACTTTTTACTTTGACAGCCAAAGGCGCCCATTCAATGTCAACAACTACCGGCACTAACATCCGATCATAATATTTTTACAAATATTAAAGATCAGTTAAGAAGTAAGCAAGCTATTTATAAATAAATAAATAAATAAATAAAATTTGTTTACGCTCACACCAATTATCTAGCCCAAGATAAGCTTCTATTGAAACTCGTTAATATGGTAAACTAGATAACGGATAAATATAAATAAACATAGAAAAACACCCAGACCCGAAATCAATTCAGAAAAACAGTTTTCTCTAAATTGACCCGACCAGGAATTGAACCCGGGACCTCAGAGATGGCGCGACGCCAGACCTAGCGCGCTAACCACTCGACCACGGAGGTCGTCATTTAAAAAATTTATAAAATGTTCAAATATTTTTTTAACGCAAATTTTGTTGCGAACAAATTAAAGGAACACAAATGTTAAAAAAAAAATTTTTCAACATTTGTGTTTTTATAATTTATTCGCAACAAAATTTGCGTTAAAAAAAATTATTTGAACATTTTATTCTATTCGATTTTATTCTATTCTATACAAGCTGTCATTCAAATTAGCCACCCAAAACATTGCCTTATAACAATCGGTATCATTCCGCCGGTATGTCATCGTAAAAGTTGTGGTAACATCACAAATAAATTGACCAAATGCCCATCTGCCGCGCCACCTGGCGGAGATGAATTAATTACGAGCTGCGGCATGCGCGCGCGCACGCGCCGCCCCCGCGCCATCCTTACTTGATCTGAATAATTTAAACATTAACTGGAGCTTCATAAAGTTCTGTTATAACTAGATCACTTGCCCCAAGACCGGTCTTAGCAAATTTTTTTGAAGATTTTTCATGGTAATTTAAAACTATTGTCTTTATCTGTAAGTCTACTAACTCATATCAGACCACCGTGGTGGGTTGTGGCCCGATCTTTCCATATACATATTTATGTAGAAAAGTCTGTACCTAGCTGTGGGACGTTTGTAAGCAGCGGATGATAAAGTCATAAATTCACTATGCTGGTGAAAAGAAACCAGTCGTGTCAATCTCAACTCACATCTGTGACCTAGTGGTTAAATCACCCCGATTACCAGTGGGAGTACATGTTATTGTGCTCGATATGGTGATTTTCTGGTGGTTTTGGTGGTAAGGCTTGTTTTATACCCGCTTGGCTACCTACCACCATTTTATCTTATTCAAGTAGCTAATAAACAATAATGTATGTAGCATTGTGTGTTCCGAGACTTGGAGATAAAATAGCAAATTCTTAAGATTGAAGATTCCGAGTGAAATGCGCTTCTTCACTTCACAAAGCTGCACACTTCACAATTTTACTGTTATTGAGAAAATAACCTTGTGGACATGAGAGGACACGAGACTATGGTATAAAAATGTCAAAATCAGATCAACTGAGACACGATTGTGGTCGTTTTAAAATGGGTAAATCAATCATCATCATCAGCTCATTTTATGTCCCCACTGTTGGGGCACGAGCCTTCCCTATGGATGGATAGAGAGAACGGGCCATAAAACACCACGCGGGCACAGTGCGGATTGGCGGTTGTTTACGACTGCTAATGCAGCCGGGACCAACGGCTTTACGTGCCTTCCGAAGCACGGAGGAGCTCGAGATGATAAATTTTTGGTCACCCATCCGATGGCCGGCCTTTGCGAAAGTTGGTTAACCTCAGCACTCGCAGACCGGGCGCGTTAACCACTGCGCCATCGAGCTCCAGAAATCAATGCCCAGTTCTAATGACAATTAAGCGTACAGCTTAGATGATCTATCTATTTCAGCTTTAGAAAATAAGTTAATCCTAGAAGCAAAATAAGCAGCTTTATGTTTTCCAAACTAACGGTCAACTCTCTATATTACGGTTTTTAAGTAACCAGAAACTATTCTGACAAAGCTCACTTATCAAAGTACCAAAGGGCACGGCTCTAACAGCACTGGTCTTAATTAAAACAACGGGCGCCCTCCTAGTTAGCATGACATTGCAGCGCCATACGCTACGCTGACGTCTGATATCTGATATGAAGGGTCATTTGTACCGCACGCACCAGACTTACAGTTACCTACCTACTGTGAAATTTTAAGACATTCGTTAAACAAGTAATTTGTATTGCAGTAGACGACTAAAATAAAAGACGGTTTTAATTAGGACCTTCAGTCTCACTGTGACAACGAACCCTGTAGAGGGTTCGAAACGTCATTAATTATAAAATACTGGTAAGCTAGGAAATTCGTAAAAAGTATTTCAGTGTTTTCAAAAATTCAAAAAATTCAAAAAATTCAAAATCATTTATTCAGTTTAGGCTACAAGTAGCTCTTATGAATGTCACTATGCCATCGGTTCGCAAGTCTACTCTGGGCGGGAGATCTTGTACTGAGAAGAACCGGCAAGAAACTCAGCAAGTGTCCAGCTCTTTTCTCCCTTACAGCGTCAAAAATATTGGAAACTTTATCTTTCATCTTATCTTTCACTTTATCTCTAACTTTTATCAACTTAAGTAAAGTATTGTACTTACCTATTTTAGTATTGTAGTATTCATTGCTTACGGTGCAGTGTTTAACACGCCCAAGTTAAGCAACTTAAGCAACTTTCGCAAAGGCCGCGGTCATCGGTGTCATCGGATGGATGACCAAAAATGTATCATATCGAGCTCCTCCGTGCTTTGAAAGGCAAACGAAGTCGTTAACAGCCACCAATCCGCACAGGGCTCGCGTGGTGGTTTATGGCCCGTTCTCCCCCTATCCATAAGGAAAACTCGTGCCTCAGCAGGGCATAAATGAACTAGTGATTATGAACTCACATTGGAACTGTATGTGGGTCCCGGTGTTGTATTGTTATGTGGAAAGGCCTGAGGCTAGCAGTAGGATGTTTACAGATGATGATATGACGACCTCAGATACTATAAAGGTTTTGTTTTCGGCTGCGACTGTGACGGACGGACGAGGCCCTGGGGCGTGGCGTAATTAACAACGCGGTGTTACGCACAGTGGGCTGACAAATCCATATACCTAAAGCGTTATACATAAAAACCTGACACTTAACCCCTATATTCATAAAAACTATTTAAGCATAATTTAGTTAATTATTGTTTTGTCTCTTTTTCTCAAATTCAAAATGACGTTTGTGTGACGTTGACAAAACAATATTTAAATAAATAATGCTTAAATAGTTTTTATGAATAAGGGGGTAAGTCTCTAAAACTTAATTGCTTAACTGTCGTAGTCAAGACAAAAGAATAAGTTCAAAGTACTCCTCTACCAAGTACCTATTTACCTAAATAATATGTCGAAAATTAACATTGCAGGCCTGTGCAAGCCACACGATTTGGATGCGCACGCGCATCTGCATACAATGGTCTATTTATTAGATAGCGAACGCGTTGCTATTGAATAAATTTGTACTTTGTATTATGTAAGGCATGATGCATTATGTATTTGTTCTGCTCGACTGTGTAAAACAATGATATGGGTCAAAGAATTATTGGTTCTACTTATTCTAAAGTTAAATGTATTATTTTATAATAGTAGGTAATATTGCTGCTATAAACAAAGACAATTGTTGCTTTTATTATTTTATGTTTTTCCTTATATCAACAGAAAACTTGTTACAATAACGTATTGTTCAATATTTAACACAATCTTATGTCAAGAATCGGTAACTGAATCGATTTCATATATAGGTAGGTAGGTATTTATTTTCCTGGTATAATAAAAAAAAAGTGAAGGGGAAGTTTCTACCTGACCAAGTTCTAATATGCTAACTAAATCAATGTGTAAACTCTACTACTAGTAATTATTTAAACTTTAAGGGGGTGCAGCGCGGACGCAAAACTGCGAGTTTCAAGTTTCTTTACGATAGCGAGCGAGCGGCGCGTGGCAGTGGTGTGACAACGGCGCACGACTACGAATACGCACGTACACTAATATCTGTACAAAGTAGGCTGGTGATTTAATTAGAGCAATGTTTACTTTCGTAAAATCAAAGGCGTTTGGGTAAAAAGTAAGAAAAGTCTTAATATTTTTATATTCATGTTTTTTAATGGAAAAATAAGACAACTGTGACCTGCGGAATATCAATACAAACATTTTGATGTCGGATCATTGTTTCATTTGGGCTATATTTACAAAGTTTCTGAAGAAATAAGTTTTTATATATCATTACTTTTACGTATTGTTAATGCAGGTTCTATGTATTTGTTTCAAATTCCAAGACAACTACTTATGCCCTTGTGAAAGGATCAAGCTAACCTACACTAGTCCTTTTAATGTATAAGACCTATTCAGCGCCTAGCACTAGTGACTTAAAAACACGTAAATTTTCAAATTCCGCGCTGCACCCCCTAAATAAACAATATATTTGAAAATCAAATCTCAAAAGCACCGTTTTGTTTCTCGATGAATTTATGTGTGGATTAAGCGTCGTAAATCAACGTGTCAGTGTTGCCTTAGGCTGCTCGCCCACGTACTACTTTTTGTAGCTCACAAAATCGCAACTACTTTTTCGGCGACTTTTGTAAGCGATTTTGTGAGCGACTCAACGCACACTTGCGTCACATTGTCGCTGGCTATCGTGGGAAGTGCACGTCATGAATTTATAGATGAAGTTGGATTTATATAGAAAGGTGTGTGTCTGGTTATATTTGAGGAACAGAAGAAAAAAACCGACTGGTTGCACTCTGGGAGTGCCGGCAGAAGTGAAAACTTGAATATTAACGTTGTGCATTTTTGATATTTTGGAATGGTTAGGGAATAATTTTGCACGAATTGCTTTAATTATCAGTATAAAAGTACTCTCATTTATGTGGTAGAATACAATATTTATTTATTGGGCTATCGTACACAAACATGACAATTTATATTACATTAAAAAGTTATTATTATAAACTTTGCATGTATACATGGCAGAATATGTGAAACTATAAAAATATGACCAACTTTTTGTAATACCAACCATATTCTTAGCAAATAAAATATTCTATTCTATTTTATCAACCGCAACTATAAGTCGCGTTGCTTTTTTCGGTAATATATTCATATATGCCTATAGTAGTATAATATAGTCCTTTCTAAATAGTAGGTATACAGTAGACATTTCAAAGATTCATGCACACCAAAGAAGAAGTCGTTTTGGCATTTCTATAGCTATCAAAATAAAAAAGTTCTCTTTGATCGTACATACAAACCCTGTCATTCATTTTTTGTATATTTTCTATAATATCAGAAATTGTAATAGTTTTGTTCGTACAAGAGATAAAAATAATTGAAGTTTAGAGCCATCTGTCGGCAGCTGGGATAACTTTATAAGATTTGTAGAAGCACAGTCATGCTTGGAGAACTAGCAGCGCCATCTTTCGAACGTTGCCTGAAACAGTCGCGCCTGACGGTCACGTGTCCTGACGCGAGTTTAACATTTTTTACCCATTCCAAAAAAAGTGCACAACGCCACTAAAGAAGTTTTCACTTCAAAAAAAGAAGGTTCTGGGTTGATCCAATAATTACTCAGAGATTACTAAAGGGTTTATTTTATATTCGTCATGCTGATCTAAGACTTTGGACTTTGGATCTAAGACTTCTTTTTATTGCAATCGTGATATTCTTGCAATCCTGTGTCGTATAAGGCAGGCCGCTTTTCTACTTCTTCGATTAAAATGTCGATATCGACACCCATTGTCAAGACACATCCTTCCTTAGCTAGAGTACGCGGCCGACTGTCGCTGAGTAGTGTGCGTCTGCGTTGCTAGGTACATTTCCGAACGTTCCATTTCACATCGACAATCGCGTCGCCCGGGAGGCAGCGATTTTGTTCTAGAGCGACTTTTTGTAGCCGGTGGGCGTTGAAGTATTGAATTCTATATGTTCCATATTCTACTACAAAATAATCGCTCAGCGATTGTCGCTCGTGGGCGAGCTCCCTTATAATGAGAATTGCTAACGGCGTGTGGCTCCTCTCGGCGTGCTTTATCATAACATCACAACATCTTTTTGTGTGTCCGTGCATAAATAATACTTAAATACCTGCATAAATAAGTTAAATGTGGCCAAATCCTCGTGCCCGTGCCACTATTCATTCTCAGCGGGATGCTGGATACGCAAAATACGACAATTTAGTAATAATGTATTAAGGCGAAGGGTAAGGCACACTAGCGCCACCAATTGATAATTTGACAATTACTAATGGACCGAATCTTTTTTTAAACATTGCGTACCGTCCGATAACAGGAAAGCATCCATAGTATTTATTTAATCATCATCATCATCAGCTCATTTTTTTGTCCCCACTTCTGGGGCACGAGCCTTCCCTATGGATGGATAGGGAGAACGGGCCATAAATCACCACGCGGGCCCAGTGCGGGTTGGTGGTTGTTAACGACTGCTAATGCAGCCGGGACCCACGGCTTTACGTGCCTTCCGAAGCACGGAGGAGCTCGAGATGATACATTTTTGGTTACCCAACCGGCCTTTGCGAAAGTTGCTTAACCTCAGCACTCGCAGCCGGGCGCGTTAACCACTGCGCCATCGAGCTCCTTAATTTATTTAATAATTGTGCACTACTTTTTGTTGCGTGGTTTATTCACAAAACGGGCTATCGCATTTATTCACAAACAACGGCCACTGTTGGTGTTAGCGAATGAATACAAAAACAAACCCAAAAGTAGTGCACAATTATAAAATAATAGATGTTTGCCTAGTGTCGGAAGGTCCGCAATGTTTGAAAAAAAATCCAGTTTAGCAGTTATCAAATTAAATCCATTAGCGGCGCTAGTGTGCCTTACCCTTAGCCTTAAGGGGCAGTATAGGTAGTGCAAAACCAGCTTCAAATAATTTTTGCGTTATGTGCTGATGGAAGTTAACTCCGTCCGCCCACACCGTTACAAACACGCCACAAAGACTTGAACGAGATGTGAAGGAGCAACTTGAGAGTTGGCAGTGTGAAGACAGAAAGAAGAAGAGAGTTGCGGCACAACCTTGCTTCACTAGCTGTTTTTTTTATTTTTTATTAATGGGTAATGACAGTGCCTTGATCGTACACACGCCTGGTGGGTTACTCTTGTAACACAATTGCAATAATCAATTTCCAATCCCAAATCTAAAAAAATTAAATGGCACTCTTAAAAGCGATAATAGCGCCACATTGAAATTCAATTGCGTGGAAATTGAGTGAACAAATTATTATCCCATCTCGATAATCGATCCGAGCGTTCCGAATTTGCGGAACTTATCCCAATATCGATACATATTAATCGCATTGGAATTGTATTGATATTGAGTTTGCGTCAAGAGTAGCCTACCTGCACATCAACCTACCACAAACTGTCAAATTTAAACTTTATGTCCAAGGCATATGGTTAAAAATGTATTGAAGAAATTTGATAGTTTTGGATAGGTTAATTTGCAGGCTTGTGTACCTGATGTTAAGTGATGATATGCACCTGATGTTTTAGCATGAGGTACAGATCCGCTAGCATCAGGTGGAGCGAAGCCATTTGCCTAGTTAGCTATCTTTTTAAAAAAATACATATACGTTTTCCAACATACTGATTGACGCTGACGCTATAAAAGAAATTAAGAAAAATTTAGTTTCTTACAATTTTTTTTTATAAAAAAATATTCAATAATGTATGTTAAGTAGCTTCCTCTTAAAATTCCGGCGTTTTGACAATAAGCGCGTGCGCGTGCGCCGGGCGACGAGATCGTATCGGCGCGCGCATCTGCCGCCATCATTGTTTCACAAATGACATTAGTGCGATAACGGAATTACTTTTTGAATGTTGACGCGGTTGTCATTCGATGTCATACATTCGGAGACAGCTGTAATTCAATGTTAAGCTGTCATCGTTAGCCTTTTGGTTCGGCCTTACTTACATGAAATCAGCAGAGATCGGGCCATTAATGCAATGCTTTTTTTACCTCAAACTAATTGAAATTAAAATGCTTACCGTAAGCCACTTCATCTGTAAAACAAGAAACGCAAAATTAAACATTAAAAAAAAAGAAAACTCACCACACTTTTCAACTTTAGTAAACGATAAGTGGACGACGGTAACCCAATTAACAATCACCTTATCTCGACAAGATAAAGTTGAATATCGCTCAGTCAAAGTTAAATTGTTTTATCGGTCATGTGTTTTAGATTAGGTACAGCAGCAATGAGTGATGATTTTTAAAGCTGCATCATTAATATCCATCGGCAGATGTGTGCACTTTATTTGGTAATAAAAAGTGCGCAGGGGCGAACCAAGCGCCACGCTGCGCCTGCGCTTAAAAAATTGTTATAAATTGACTCTTGATTGGACGTTGTAAGCGGTGTGTTGGCTTAAAAGCGTTGGTGTGAAAAACACGGCAGCCATCAAGATTGCTAAGTAAGTAAGTAATTTTTTTTATTCACTATCTTAAATATATAAGTACTGTAAAACAATGTTTTGGCAAATTAACAAACATACAAATTTATAAATTACAAAATTAGCTAAAAATAAATAAATAAATAAAAAGTCACTTGAGACGAAGGGTAAAGCACACTAGCGCCACCAATTGATAATTTGACAATTACTAAAGAACCGGATCTTTTTTTAAACATTGCGTACCGTCCGATAACAGGAAAGCATCCATAGTATTTATTTAATTATTGTGCACTACTTTTTATTGCGTGGCTTATTCACAAAACGGGCTATCGCATTTATTTATTCACAAATAATGGCCACTTTTGGTTTTAGCGAATGAATACAAAAACAAACCTAAAAGTAGTGCACAATTATTAAATAATAGATGTTTGCCTAGTGTCGGAAGGTCCGCAATGTTTAAAAAAAATCCAGTTTAGCAGTTATCAAATTAAATCCATTAGCGGCGCTAGTGTGCCTTACCCTTCGCCTTAAGTTCTAACACCGCGTAAGTAAAAATTGGTTTATTGGATAGAAAATCGAAAGAGGCACCTTGTGACCAATCAAAAATGATGTTTAAAGCCAATTGTGACGGTCTATTTCGTCGTCGCGAAGTCACAGCGTAGACACAGTAGTTTATTGTCTCCCAAAAAGTTGACCATTTTGTAGTTGCGCGATGTTCTTCAAAAATCGGAAACCGTTTTAATTGTATTAAAATACCCACATGCGTCTTTTTATCAAGAATAATCACGTTAATTAATAAAAATCTGTTGCGACGTTATCGCAACGAATTTAACCGCAACGTAGCGCCATCTACAATGCATTTTGAAGCATAGGGGTCTATTATACCCCTCAGCTATTATGAGGGTTTATTCAACGCGGAAGTGCTTTAACAGTTTTTGTAAGTCCCGTATCACTATGAGATGAAAAGAGTGTCAAAATTTTTATAGTGATTTGAAGATGCTACATCCAATACAAGTTCTTACAATATGGGATGGGGGTTTGCCGGACGGACATGACATAGCTACCTAGGAGATATATATATATAAATAAAAAGCTTGTTACGTAGGTATCTACTATCGTAGGTCGTTGTATCGTATCGTATCGTTTAATCTATAGATATAGATAGGTATTTTATTTTATCCCGACACGACAGAGAAAGGCACTAAATATTTTGGTACGTAAACATTCTAAGTAATAAAATGTTAGAATTAAAAATGCAAAAAGATACATTACGAGTAGGTCTAGGTACAATGTGTAGCTTGCGTTCACTTTTTCAAAACAATAGGAGAACCAATTATTATCTGTCTGATTTAGTTTTCAGTCTATATCTTCCTGAAATATAAAAAAAATATACAACTGTATTAAATTTAATATGGTTAGGTAGGTATTTAGAATTTTTTTCATGATGACAATTTATTATTCTCATAAAGTTTTGTAACAAACTACTGAATGTCATTATAAAATGTTTCCGCTACTCGTCAACAGATGACGCCATTTGGCTTTTAAACAATATGGACATAGTAGAATAAATATGGAGGAAAAGTATGTAAGCAACATAGAAACTAAATATGTACATAAAAACGTAAACTATTATTGAATATTTTGTGAGATGTATCATAAATATAATACGGAGATAAACCTTGAGAAATACTTTTAATGTTCTATTATTTAGATCCTCAAATAAGCTACGTCTTCCCAGATCCCTGTGAATGGATTCCTACCTTAAATAAATTAATATAATAACAATACCTTATTAGGTCTAATACCTTATTTATTGCTATAAAGTAAAGTTCAAAGTACTTTGATAAGATGGAAGCAACTCGTGTTTTTTTTATTTTTTGGGAGAGTTACCTATTACCTCAGACGGTATTTTCAGCTTTTTTGGGGGGCGCCGAGAAACTTAAAGGTTCTTCAAGCCGTGTGAAACGCAGCATCGTCAGAGGTTTTCTAGAACAGCATCACGCACTAGTGCGTGTCCCCGTGCCCTACTAGATTCTCCGAGGGATTCGGAACGGATCGGAAGCATGCGCGTGCGGCTTGCGATTGTGCAAGTGAAGCTACTTTTGCAATGGTGGGTCAACAAATAGGTGACCGAATTAGAGTAGGTAAGACTCTAGAGTCTAGATACTTACCTACTCTAATTATCAGTATCCTATCAGTAATCTGAGTGCAAGTTTAATTTGTCATGCTAGCAAGTTAACGAAAACGATAATTTGTACGGCAACATTTTAACTCTCCTCATTTTTCACCAGGCTGCTTCAATGCCATACAAATCGTCGTTTTGGCAAATAAAACTTGCAAGCAATCTGTAATCGGACGCCCTTAGCACAGGCCACGACAAAACTGCCGTGACTGTGAAGAGGTCGCGTTTTTTCTCCAGTTTCTTGTAAAAAGTGACCCGTCTCATTCACCCCGCTTACATAAATCATGCCAAACGCAAGGCAGACCCAATGTTTGCTAGTTGCATTTTATAAAAACAAATGCCTCACGCCACAGTCACTAAATAAAAGGAACCGAAGAAGGTAAGGTTCATACAGTTCATACTCTAAAAAAACGTCTGTACGTTTTTTTAGAGTTAGATTGATGATTGCCTGTTGGATTACTCTTGAAACACAATTGCATTAATCAATTTCCAATCACAAATCTAAAAAATTCAAATGGCACTCTTAAAAGCGATAATAGCGCTACATTGGAATTAAATTGCGTGGAAATTAAGTGAACAAATTATTTCGAGATGGGGCGTTCCGAAATTGCGAAACTTATCCCAATATTGAATACATATGAATCGCATTGGAATTGTATTGAGATTGAGTTTGCGTCGAGAGTAGCCTACCAGGCCGCTTTTTGAGCTTCACCAGACTTTTTTTAATCGATATTAACTCTTTCACTGGTGGTGGCAAGATGCCAACATAGTTTGAACCTTATGAAAACCAAAAATTGGTTGTCTGTAAAGTCGGTTTACTGACGATAGTTGAACGTGACAACGTCTTAAGAAGGTGTCGGGAGGTGTTGGGGGTGTCGGGGGGTGTTGGGGGTACGTACCGCGGTGGCGATGCCGGCCACGGGCTTGCACAGCAGCCTGCAGCAGCCCGTCGAACAGGTAGGCGGGAGGAGTTGGGGGTGTCGGGAGGTGTTGGGGGTGTCGGGGGGTGTTGGGGGTAAGTACCGCGGTGGCGATGCCGGACACGGGCTTGCACAGCAGCACGGCTAAATTTCTACTCAGCCGATTGTGCTTCTTTGTCGCTCGTTCCGCGCTCTCGCTTGCACTTCAAGCCTTACATGGAACGCCTCAGAGCGAGGTAACGCCGAACTTTTTCGTGCGTGCAGCCGGCTCTATCGAATTATAAGACGTTGTCACGTCAAAAAATATATTAGGTACGCTGTACCAGTCAAAGGGTTAAAGTTTCTCGCCGCCCCCAAAAAGGTCCGGTGACGCTGAAAATGCTGTCTGAAAACTCTCTCCAAAAGTTTTCTTTCGGACGCGGCGAGCGAATTCTCTCTTAATTTGCATGAAACGCCAAGTATTATTGCCCGCGCGCCGTGCTGCCCTCGGTCTCTATTCCGTCACAAAATATGAAGACCGAGAGGATAAGCTTAAAACTTCACACATCACCAGCTCATTATATATCCCACTGCTGGGGCACGAGCCTTCTCTATGGATGGATAGGGAGAATGGTTTAAAACTTACCTTTTTTTTGAGAGAATTTGCTGATTGCTACTAGGCATTTTCAGCTTGACCGGGCTTCTTTGGGGGGGGCGGCGAGAAACTTAAAGGGTTCCTCAAGCCGAATCTTCAAAACTACGCAACGGATTTTGATGCGCTTTTTTTTAATAGATAGAGTGATTCAAGATGAAGGTTTAAATGTATAATACATGCATCGAATTGGGCCCGCTACTCAAGCGAACGAAGTCGCGAGCGGGCCGCTAGCATTTAGATAAGATGGTGGTAGCCAGGCGGACAAACCAGCCCTACCACCAACTAGACCGAGTACACAAACATGTACCCCCGCTGGGTATCGAACCCGGCTAGACCATAGAGACGGTTACTGTTGCGAGATTCCGTTTCCGTGGGAGATCTATAGGTACTAATATTATAAAGCTGAAGAGTTTGTTTGTTTGTTTGGTTGAACGCGCTAATCTCAGGAACTAGTGGTTCGAATTGAAAAAGTATTTTTGTGTTGAATAGTCCATTTATTGAGGAAGGCTATAGGCCATATTATATCACGCTTTGACTAATAGGTGTGGAGCAGCAATGAAAAATGTTGCAAAAACGGGAAAATATTTACACAGCTAGTAGTAAATACATCTTAATGTTCGTGGCTGTACGAGTATTAAGCTTACCTTCTGGCTCTCCTTATTTTGTGCCACAGTGGCGTATATCAGCCATGTGCGGTTTGTCTTGCCACGCTTGCGACGGACAGACAAGTTTGTTTGTGTATATTTGAGTTATTTGTTTTGATTTCTAAAAATATTGCTTCGAAAGCGCGGCTTAAAGATGCCTATAAATGAACCATTCTACATTATCGTTTTGCAGTTTGTATGGGATCCGCTTAAGGCGACACAAAAAAGTATTTCTCTTTTTTGAGACTACTCCTATTCAATATAAATTGAGAAGCTAGATTTTTTAAAATTATTTAACATGGACTAAGTCCTTGCGAGACGAGAGGACTTGCATGTGACTGTCTTTAAAACTGTGTTCTAATAAATATTTTTTTTATTTTTCGTTATTTTTATTTCCACCTCCACATTAACTTGACAGTTTGACACCCATTAGCGAGCCCAATTGTGCAAAACTTTAATTAAACTACTATCTACTATGAATATTTATTAGATAGCGGATATACATGCATTTTGATCATATAAATAAGCCATTCTGTTTATGAATAAATCAACAAAATAAACATTTATTGATATTTACTCGACACATACACAAGTTACACATTAATAAAAAAAGTAAACTAAAAATAACAAAGTGTTATATATATATACTTACCTAATATGATTTACGTTATTATTTTTGTGTTTATCACAAAAAAAACTCCTTCCGGTAATCAAACCTTAGACCTCTAAAGTACTCGGGGTCACTACGATTACACCAGACAACAATCAATAGATTTATACACAATAAAAAAAATTACCTTAGGCATAGGTATTTAAGAGTTTACATCAGTCTTAATCCATCACGTCGACAATCCTTCATCACAATTGAACCCTGAGGGTCATTAGTGACCCTCTGGATAGCACAATTGGTCCTGAATCCATTCGATATGCTCTGGATGGGGTGAGATAGTCTGGCTTGTCTATGATACGATGGCATGGTTTGTATTCGACTGCTTACCGCTGCCGCTAGTATAAATATCGCAAATTTTTAAATCAACAATAAATCTGACTAGAACGAGCAACGTTGCGTTCCCGCTTTACTTATGATCTTAGACATTTTTAGCACGTCTAATATAGTTATATAAGGTCACTTGCAAATCATTTTGACAAAACATCTAATTATATCAGAGAAATGAGGCCCTAGCATTTAAAAAAAATCAGTTCTTTTTTTTACTTTCCCTGACACAAAAATTTTAATATTTTTAAGACCGGCCTCTCTGTCGGCTCTTTTGAATGAAACTTAGGGGCACGTGTAAGCGGTGAAGGCATTGCGGCCTCTCTGTTTCAGCTCCTGTGAATTGAAACTACCGAAAGTGCTTTATTTTTCTTTTTAATCGAAATGTCTTCTGGCGTTTTTCTTGAAAACTAGCGTATCAAATTTAAGGTTTTTACATAAAAAATAGTTTATATTGTGTTGTTGAATTTATCTTCAAAATATTTGCAGTTGATAAAATGTGACCTTATATACCTTACCTACCTGTATGACATTTTAACTGTGAAAACACAACATAAAAACTAATCATATTATGCAATGAGCAAAGCATAAACATGCGTACGCTGCTACTATCCGGAAAAATATATTTTTTTAACAATATTGACCGATGGGCTAAAAATAACAAGCTCGTGATGATATCGAAAGTAAGCGATAGTAGGGTAAAAGGTTTTTTAATAGAAAGCGCGACAAATGACTTCACTTCATCTAATGTTAAGTGGAAATGGAATCCAGACGCGAAGACAACTAGGTGCGTAGTGTGAGTTTCGTTTACTATCCGTATTCATTCGATTACGTTTACGAAAACGAAAATTAGTATGGCATTGAAGCAGCGCCTCCTGGCGACATACGAGAAGAATCAAAATTTTGCCATACAAATTCTCATTTTCGAATGGCGAATGAAACTCGCACTAGGCACCCTGAGAGCCTAGTGTGAGTTATTTTTGACATTTGATCACGTTGACGAAAACTAGAATTAGTATGGCTAATTTTTCTCGTTTGTCGCCAGGAGGCGCTGCTAAAATGCCATACTAATTTTCGATTTCGTAAACGTAATCGAATGAATACGGACAGTAAACAAAACTCACGCTATGCACCCTGATAGACGCGAAGACAACTAGTGCAGCGTGAAAACAACGCAGCACAGTCACCCTCACTCTACCGGCCTACAAGGTTTTTCAGGTATGGTGAAATGGAGTGTGCCACTTTATCGTAGACCCCATCCAAATTAGTTCAACACGAACAGCATCCCATTTGGATGAGACATAATCAATTAACTTCACGGTCTACCCCTTACTTCGGGACCACAACGGACACCACGCCATTAAAGTTGTTTTTTCTTGTCATTAATTTTCTGGTTACTGTCCCTATTTCTACACCAGGACACCAAGAGATCATGCAAAAAATTGTCTTTACGATCTCTGCAAACATTTCTTAAAGTCACTATGCCCTTACTAATAATAAACATTCCGTGCTCTGTGGTTTGTTTCGTAAATATGTTTTATTATAGGTAACTGTACTGAGGAGCTCGATGGCGCAGTGGTTAACGCGCCCGGTCTGCGAGTGCTGTGGTTAACCCTGCAGTGGTCGCGCGGATTACATATGTAATCCAGGGTGGTAAAAAACTGAATATTTCGCAGAATGGTCAAATTTATTAGCTCAGACTCCATGTACTTTAAGTTCGATAGTCCCTGCCCCCGCTCGGTTGCGCTCGCGCATTGGCGATGGGTGGTTATTTCGGGAGAGAGTGTGAAAGTGCGCGGTCTACATATGTAATCCGCGCGACCTATTACGTGAGTATTTTTTTCAAACTCATTTTTACATTTGAAGGTAGTTGTATTGTTCGTAGTGCATAATATTTATTGTTTTATTAGGTACGTATTGATATTATATCGACTAAGAGTATTGAAAACTATAATTTTTTTTGTGATTTTGTAGAAAAAAAAATGGATTCGAGAAAAGGGGCCTGAATCCAGAATGAATGAATGAATTGGCTTTACGAATGTGACCAGCAAACACATTTGTCCGGACCATTCTAGATATGTGTGCAATTCATGTTTAGAAAATAATGAATAAATATAAGTAATGCTCATTTTTAGATCCCATATTATCCAAAGTGATTATTTAAAGACAATTTTCAAGAAGTTTATGTTTTTGTTAATTTTTAGAAGAATTATGTTGATTTTGAGTGTCTTTTCAGTTTATATTGAGTAGTAGATAAGTTTTCTCGAAATATTAATAAAAAAAACGGCATAAAAATGAATTTTATTTAAAAAAAACCTGAAACTAAAATGGACTACATATGTAATCCGCGCGACCAGTTGTGTGACTTTTGGGGGCGCGACCACTGTAGGGTTAAGCAACTTTCGCAAAGGCCGGTCATCGGATGGGTGACCAAAAATTTATCATCTCGAGCTCCTCCGTGCTTCGGAAGGCACGTAAAACCGTAGCTCCCGGTTGCATTAGCAGTCATTAAAAACCATCAATCCGCACTGGGCCCGCGTGGTGGTTTATGGCCCGTTCTCCCTATCCATCCATAGGGAAGACTCGTGCCCCAGCAGTGGGGACATAAATGAGCTGATGATGATGATGAATAATAAACAGACTACTCGCTTCAGCTTGGAATAGATAGACATTCCGTGTTTTTTTCCCGTGATGTAAACTTCATTTCTAATTAAAGTAAAGACACTCCATGTCTAGTTTGGCAGGTTATTAAAGTGTATTCTGCTTCGTTATATTCATTGTTACAATTTTTAAGTGTCAACAAGTTGCGATGACCGCTTTCTATTAGGCAGAGTCTGCCTTACGCTTGTTTGAAGTAAGACCAACCCTGATCTTTGTACCAATTTTTATTAATGCCGGCAGCTATTTTGTTTGGAACTCCTGCATCTCCCTTTCCCAGAGTGGGCAATTAGTTACCCACATTCCTCTATCCCCAATAATCGATTAAAAAAAGATACTCTATGGTCTAGTGGTTAGACCACCGTTTTCAGACAAAGTCCAGAGGTTCAGAGATTTTGATTCGTAGCGTGGTTAGATTACGTACATGTTTGTCGGTTTGGTTGATGGTAGGAAGCAATTTCTTCATGTCTGCCAGGCCAGCTACCGCCATCTAATCGTCTTAATTACATTAAAGTTAGAAGCGCTGTTGTATCCCAACAGTTAGAGATAGGACAGTCAGCGCCTCAGTACTTAAAAATTCCGGGTCAAGAGCGCTCAACTTCAGCCATTACTTAACATCAAATGAAATGCTTAGTGCTTACCCATTGAGAAAGAAACAAACAAAATTTTTTTTAATGCCTTATAAGACAGCTCTTTGTTAGGTACATCACTACATAGATTGTGCGTAGTGGTACATCCCTACAGAGCCGCCATATTTTGTAATACACTGGTGTCGGGGCGGCCGACGACGGACGCTGTAGCTGTTGCTAATATGTACCTATTGTTTGAATAAATAACTTGGAGCTGAAGACCACTGACTGAGCTGTTCTAATATTATTGTGAAGACCCAAACCTCAACAAAACAACATAACACTTGACCTCGATCTCGCCCGATGGTGAGCGTATGAGGTCTACGGTAGAGCGAGTTACCCAAGAAGGTGCCTATTAACTCTCGCCTTGAAGGCATTCAGGCAGTGGCGTAACTATACCATCTGAGGCCCGTGGCAAATCCATTAGATGGGCCCCTCAGTAAAAAAAATTATAAGATATTCCATCTTTTCATACTATGCCCAAAAAATTATAAATTTATGAACTTTTTCAAAAAATTTCTATATCAGTAACCTCTCTAACTGCATCAATAAGTACTAGATTTAAGTTATGAGCAGCACAGTGAACATATATTGCATTTGGCTCGATATCTTTTATGAGTTTTTGAACTCCACCTTAAGTGCCTTTCATTCTTAGCACCATCATATCCTTGTCCTCGACACTTATTTAGAGGAATATTTTTGTCATTTATGGATTTATCAATATTCTACCATAGCCCCTTCCCCACTTCTCAATGAAATACCTTTTGATGGGCTAAAATTTTTCGTAGGTCACTCAGGTAAGTTATCTTAAAATAGTAATAAAGAAGCATCTACGCATGTAACTTAAAGAAGATTCTACAACTTTCTCAAAATATTGTAGATGTCTTATTAAATATTGCAACATTTTTCATTGCTGCTCCACTCCTATTTATTAGTCATATGATGTAACATAGCCTAAAGCCTTCCTCAATAAATAGACTATTCAACAAAAAAATAATTTCAACCAAAAATTAGTATAGATAACTTTTGCATTTTCTGAGAACATTTACCATAGTAATGTATATATTTTTTTACACCATCAGAAAGTAGAGATTTCAACGAACAAAAAGACACTGACTTATTAAAAAAAGCAGATATTTTGACACGAGAATTTTCGATTGAAAATTAGGGTGCTTTTTCGATATTAAGTCAAAATAACATGAAAAAATATATATTTTAAATAAACAAAATTACAGTGGAACATAAAAAGGTAAGTTTACACCAAATTTCGTATAAAAAATATTTTTTGTAAAAGATAATAAAAAACAAAAACTTGGTTATTTGAATTTTTCACATAAAAAAAAAGTGTAAATACAAAAGTTGTAGATCTTTTAAATACCTACAACTTTGCCATTTAATCTTCTTCCATAGGACTTGAAGTTTTGCCGGAAATCAAGATAAACTGTTTTTTACCCTTAAACCCCCTCTCTTCCTCTTCCATTTCCAATGGGTTTCATCCTACTATGATTTTGTTTCTCTTTTTACCATTTTCAAAGGCTTCTGCCCTGGTAGGGTTATCCCTATCTCTGAAACACTTCATAATTTCTTTAAAAATGACAGTTTTCCGTATAATTTTCCTTCCCTGTTACATCTATCTAGGAAATGTTTTTCGAAAAATGTTACAACACGTCATTCTTTATTTTTATTGAGAAATCTAATTATCGATTAAAATAATTCATTTTATAGTTCTTACTTTAAAAATAACGTTTTCTCCAAAAAACACTTCTTCTCTTTTTTACTCATTTAAAGAAAAATAAACGAAATTCCTGAGACACGTCATTCTTTATTTCTTTTCTGCTCTATTATTCTCTATTAATGCTCTAAGTATTCACTACATTTTGTTAAAAATGTTAGGTTACTTCTGAGCTCGCGTCCTCTCGGGCTGGGGGCCCCCTATGGCCCAGGGCCCGTGGCATTTTGCCAGCCCTGCCACCCTATAGTTACGCCACTGCATTCAGGTTATATGTTTTTGGGAACACAGACGATGGCAGAGAATTCCACTCCCTGCCAGTGCGCAGTAAAAATGATGACATGAAGCGCTTAGTGCGACATAGTGGAACTTCTACTAGGTGGGGATGATATCCTGCAGTACGTCAAGAGATTCGGTGGTAAAAGGGCGATGGTGGTATGAGCTCGAAAAGCTTCCCGGCACACTCTCCGTAGTAAAGTCGGTAAAAGACACACAGGCAGGCGACACTTTTTTGTATTTCCTTGACAAAGTGACGCAGTTCATCATCATCAGCTTATAACAGTACATACATAGTACATACTACGAGTATAACGTGCTTAATTTAAACTCTTTTGCATAATTATTTTTTTATTACTTTACATATTCATAACGAGCCTCATAAGCTATTTTCTTTACAAAATAAAATAATGAAAAAAAAAAAATTGAGAATTTATCTAAACTTCATCCGCTAAACGTCAGTGGAAAAAATTCACAGATTTCGCAATCCCCGCAAGAATCGGAGCATTGAAAATGAGTTCAACAATTTACAAAAACACCACATTTTATTTTAAATAACAAAATTCCAACTTAAATGCACTTCTCCTGCATCCGCATCTTTTAACACCATTACCATGACGATCGGTCAATAATCAAAGAAGCTACATCACTTTTTATATACGGGAATACCCGTTTTTCTACAATACCAAATCTAAAGAAACCAATTATTAACCGATTTTACAAATATTTCGCCATTTGATAGTTAAACTAATACCCTAAGACCCTTTTTTAATTTTTTCTTAAGTCGGTTTTTTTTTAGAAATATTTACAATTTAGTTTACAAACACCCCCAAAAATCCCGATTTTTTTACATTTTTCAAACATCCAAAAAAAGTTTTCAGCCGAAGTTCAAAATTCAAACACTCACACGTGTCTCGATAAATTCCTCAACTCTTGGTACTTATTCCATCTCGATTCTCCCAAAATCCTCGGAGCTATGGTCAAAAATACGTCTCAGGCGATTTGCATCTGATAACCATTTTCAATGGTAAAAAACAAAAAAAGAACTTTTATGCGAAAATAAAAAGAGGTCGAATGTGGCGAACGCTACAATACATAGGCCGCTCCAAGTGCACTTCACTGAGCACGAGCCGTGGCTATCTGACTTAATTACTTAAATTAATAACGGTAACTTCCTTACTCAAGTAAATTAGTGACCATCATTGTCTATGACGGCTAAATTCGAAACTATATTTTAATAGGGAAGAGAATAGGAATGTGCAATAACAATCAAGTTTATGCTTTTTACATTGGGCCGGCCATCTCCCTTCGAAACCCTTACCATGAAATTCAATTAGGGCAATTTAGGCGGTAACTGACATCGAACAATTTTTTTGTTTAATATCAATTTAATATAGGTGTACGAGCTGTACATTACGTTATTATAATTTAACCTAAATAAGTTGCTGACCGCGCGCATCACTGTCGCGCGCCTGCATTAGTAATTAACATTATATTTTTTAGTGCAATAAAGACCTTCATATCGAGCGGTACTACATTTTTTACATAACCCTATATCGTGTGAACATTGCATTCCGGGAATCATACTATTCCCTACATACTTACATCTAACATTCATAGTTGGGTACGACCCCAATATTGGTCCTTCGACAACAGTAAAGTGTGATTGTGTGAAGTATTCTACGATAGCGAACCGGTCTCTTGGCCTCCCACAAGCGGGTCTCACCAGGTAGATTGAGGAGGCGCACATATCGTGGAGTACGTAAGCAACTACACTGAACCACAACCTACGCTGAAATACAGTTTCTACTGTTGAACATTTACATATTTGTTTGTGAAACATTACAATACCTACAACATTATGACTTCAAAAAGTGCCATAGCAACTCTGTTGCATCGCCAAGAACTGATTGATGACTGTATGCGCAAGATGGTAACCAACATTAAAAAGGATTCTGCATCTCGAAAAACGTCAGATTACATTGAGAAGCGGATGGAGCTGCTTGAAGTTTACTTTAAGGAGTTTGAAGAAAATCACTTACAACTTCTGAAATCTGAAGATAAGACATCAGATTATTTTTCAACTAATACATACGAGTTAACAAAAAACTTGTATGGCAAGATACTTACATTATTGCATAACATAACACCATGTCAGGCAGAAACAGCTTCAGCTAAAACAGAAGAGAGGGGTGGATTTTCAAAAAGTGACGAGTTGATTAAACAACAACAAACCAACTTTCGTGCTTTTCTGAGAGTCATCCGCAATATTGACATGGATAATATTAACGAGAAATGGGAAATATTGGACAAATTACAAGCTTTGCAGTCGCGATGGAGCGTGATTGACCAGGTACACTGGCAAATCGACAACCTGCTGATCGGCTCTGATTTGAACTACGAACTAGATTTCACAAGATACGAGAAGATGTACGAAGACTGTAAGCGAGATCTCAACCGTAACTTAAACTCTTCTACAAGCCAGTTTCAAGCTACTCCTGCAATCGAGATTCCTACATTTTCTGGGAATTATACACAGTGGCCTACATTTATAGACTTGTACTCTCAAGCCATACACAAAAACAACATGCTTAATAAGGCCCAGAAAATGCAACATCTGAAGGGAAAACTCAGAGGAGAGCCTAGTACAACATCTCAATATATCGGCTGACAACTACGATACTTGCTGGGAGCTCCTGAACCATCGCTACAACAATTTACAACTTTTGTTTACAAAACACATACAAGTTTTTATGGGTCAACCACCAATAGTGAAAGTTACATCATTTGACTTGAAGCGGTTGCACGATATCAGCTTGGAGACAATTCACGCCATCAACAACCTGGGTGTGGAGACAAATACGTGGGATCCGATCCTGGTACATATCCTAACTGAGAAGATGGACTCTGACACTTATGCATCCTACATGGAGTCAAGAAAGGAACCCCGAAACCTGCCGTCTTTTAATGAATTGATTGGGTTTCTGGAGAGCAAGTTCACTGCTTTGGAACCAGTCAACAGGAAGAACAAAGCAATTACAACAAAACAGGTAGCTAGTGGACATAACAGGGATATGTCAAAACAAATAAAACCAAACATCTACAACAACAACAAGTTTCCCTTAAGAACATATCATACATTCAACAATACGCCAAGAACATGCCCTTTGTGTAAATTAAACCACATTTTGATTTATTGCCCAGAATATCAGAAGTTGTCATCGGAAGAAAAAATCCGGTCAATCAATCAGCTAAACATATGCAAAAGTTGTCTCTATTGCCATAACGCACAGAAATGTAATTCGAATAAAACATGCAAGTTGTGTAATAAGTCGCACCATACGACATTGCACGAGTTAATTGCAAATCATCAAATTACAAACAAACAGTCAAAGTCCGCTATGTCAATTGCGCAACCTACAACAAGTCACGTATCCGGTAATTTTGATGAAATACTTTTGGCTACAATTGAACTGAAAGTTAAAACTGCGGATGGAACCTACATTCAACTGAGATGTCTTTTAGATCAAGGATCGCAAGTCAATTTGATCACGGAATCAGCTGCGCAACGCCTTGGTCTACGAAGACACAAACAAGATGCGACAATATCGGGCATCGGGATTTCATCAAACAAATGCAAGGGCACTATGCAATTAGTATGCCAGTCTTTGTATAGTGACTACAAATTTACTACTGAGGCTAAAGTAATGACAAAAATGTTAAACAACTTACCAAATTATACATTTGACAAACAAGATTGGCCGCACTTACAGAACATACATTTGGCTGACCCCAGCTACAACATATCTAGACCGGTAGACATACTTTTAGACGCCGGTGTATACACAGAAATAGTTATGGATGGAATACTACGCAGCCCTAACAGTATCGCTCCAATAGCACAGCAAACCAAGCTGGGATGGGTACTCCTGGGCAATGTTAAAACCTTTAATTGCCACGTAGTGCTGAACAACGTAGAAGAGATTTCTCAGTTCTGGGAAGCTGAAGAAATTAATGACTACAGTCACACATTGTCATCTGAAGAAGAATATTGCGAAGCATTATACAAAAAAACAACAAGAAGAGGCTCCGATGGTCGATATGAGGTGAAAATCCCAATGAAGCCGGACTTCGAAGCGCTCCTCGGTCCCTCGAAATCACAAGCAGTAGCACAGTTTCGGCAACTGGAAAAACGCTTTGAGAAAGATGACACCCTATGCGAAGCTTACAAAATATTTATTCAAGAGTACATACAACTCGAGCACATGAAGAAATGCACCACACCACGTGAACCAAGCTTCTTCTTACCGCACCATGGTGTCGTTAAACCTGACTCGACAACCACAAAGTTACGAGCAGTTTTCAATGGCTCACAAAAGACAAAGTCTGGTTACAGCCTTAACGAGCTTATGTTAAGCGGACCGAACCTCCAGCATGATCTGCTAAGAATGATCATACGTTGGAGAAGTTTTCAATTTGTCTACACAGCCGATATAGAAAAGTTTTACCGACAAGTACGCATCCAAGAGGAAGATCAACACCTGCAAAAAATCGTATGGCGAGACGATATCAAACAGCCTATAAAAGAATACCAGCTGCGTACAGTGACCTACGGTACGAAAGCAGCTCCCTACTTAGCGATGCGCACGATCAAACAGCTGATAACAGACGATGGTCCTCAATATCCACTAGCTGCAGACATTTTAGATCACCAACTATACATGGATGATTTATTAGGTGGACATTATCAGATAGATCAAGCCATCGAAGCACAAAAACAGCTGATCGACATGTTGCAAGGCGCTGGTTTCAACCTTAGAAAATGGGCTAGTAACGACGACAGAATGTTACAAAATTTGGTACAAGATCAAATAAGCCAAAACATGATGGATTTCAAGTGCGCACAAAGCAACAAAACGCTCGGAATCACATGGAATCCGCACACAGACAATTTTGCGATACAAACTAAAAATATTATCGCCACTACAAATAACGATGACGTCATCACCAAGCGGTCATTACTATCAGATTTATCGAAACTATATGATCCACTAGGCTGGTTATCACCCATAACAATGAAGGGTAAGATCATATTCCAACAAGTATGGGTGCTCGAAATCAGCTGGGATGACGCATTACCACAGTATTTACATATACACTTCTAAACGAACATAGCTCTATGGGACGAGCCGTACGCGTACTCGCTTGGGTATCACGTTTCATTAATCGAGCCCGCTGCAATAACAAGGCAAAACAAACTATGTATTTACAATTAAATGAATTAGAAAATGCTCGACACATTTTGATAAAACATGAGCAAATCAAATATTTTCTGACGAAATTGGACAATTAGGAAAAAACATGACGATAAATTCAAAGAGTAGAATTTTGAATTTATATCCATTTTTGGACTCACTTGGCATTATTAGAGTGGGAGGTCGACTACAACAATCCGAGTTAACAGATTGGAAAAAGCACCCAATGATTTTGCCAAACAAAAGCAAGCTAACAAGTTTACTGATTGATGAAGCACATAAGATTACTCTACATGGTGGCATGAGACTGACACTAACACATCTACGCAATAGATATTGGATTTTGAGAGGCATCCGAACTGTCAAAGAGTATATTTTGAAGTGTGTTCGCTGTCGCCGCTTTAAAGCTACCACAAACAACCAGCTTATGGCGGAGCTACCTAAGCCACGAGTAACACCTTCGCGACCCTTCACACATACTGGAGTTGACTTCACAGGACAAGTGGAAGTCAAGGCTAATAAGGGTCGTGGAATCAAAACTACAAAGGGCTACATTGCCATTTTTATCTGCTTATCCACAAAAGCAGTTCATTTGGAATTGGTTTCCGACCTGACGACGGTATCTTTCCTGGCGGCTTTGAAGCGACTATGTGCTCGAAGAGGAACACCAAAACATATTTACAGCGACAATGGTACCAACTTCGTGGGAGCTGCCAAGATATTGAAGCGTGAATACAAAGAAGCCTTACAGTTTTACATCAACATTGATCTCGTCGAAGCAGCAACCAACCTTGGAATCGAGTGGCACTTCAACGCTCCAGCTTGGCCATCGGCAGGTGGGCTATGGGAATCTGCTGTGAAAAGTATGAAGCACCATCTGCGAAGGGTCCTTGGTGAACAGAAGCTGACGTTCGAAGAATTTATAACATTACTAGCACAAATAGAGGCTTGTCTCAACTCCAGACCTCTGATCGCCATGACGGATGACATAGACGACCTGGAGTGTCTTACTCCAGGACACTTTTTGGTTGGAGGTCCAGTTCTAGCTCCACCAATGTCACCAGACCTGCAATATAGAAACATTCATACTAGATGGCAGCTCACAGAGAAAATGTATAAGGATTTTTGGAAAACATGGTCCAATGAATACTTAACTACACTACAAACACGTAACAAATGGCATTACCCAACAAAAAATCTACAGATCGGTGACTTGGTACTCATAAGGGAAGATCAAACTCCACCCGCTAGATGGTTATTGGCCAGAGTAACAGAAACGCACGCAGGTACAGATGGCCGCGTGCGCGTTGTGACATTGAAGACTAAGAATGGCTCAGCAAAGCGACCCATCACGAAGCTATCGCGTTTGCTATTGGAAGAAACAGATGACAATAAACAAGACCATGACGTCACACCTCCAAACACTGCATCTGCAAAAGAAAAAGTTAAAACTGTTAGAAAGAAAAATCTCAGCAGCTTCTTCGTCACACTCATGTGGTTGTTGTTTGCATGTGTATCACCATCGTCACAACAAATGACTAACGTAACAAAACTGAATGCTGCTAAACTTGTATATTTTGATAAAATATCAGATATGCAAATTGCTCAGGATCACTGGAAACTCGTAATATACTACAACATGACAACATATTGGCAGAGTATAAACAGTATTGAGAAGTATGTAACTCACCTGAGCACCATCTGTCAAGGAGAAACAGCATTTCACGCCATCGCCGCACAGTTTGAACATGAAGTAAATGAGCTGAAACATTTTAATGAAATTCTACAATCGGAACACGGAAGGCGCCTGAAGAGAGGGCTCATCGATGGCGTAGGCTATGTGGCTAACTCGTTGTTTGGTGTCCTTGACGAACGATTCGCTGATAAATACAGAAAAGACATCAAATACATTCAAAACAATGAAAACCACCTTCTCAGCCTGTACAAAGAACACACATCCATTATTGAAGGAGAATATAACCTATTGAAGCGAAATGAAGAGGTTATGAACAAACAGCTGTACGTCATCAACAAACATCTAAGAGAAAGTGAAAAACAAGTAGTCTATCAGAATCATGCAAATTATATTACTGCGACAGCGTTGGCTATAAATGTGATTATTTCGAATATACACAGAGTACAACAACAATTACTGGACTTGGTAACAGAAGTGAGAAATGGCCGAGTGGATACCCATCTGCTAACTCCAGGAGAGTTTCAAGAACAACTGAACATTATCTCGGGACAACTCCCACGCGACCTATCCTTGCCATGTCTAAACACACCTGACTGCACCAGAAACATGTACAAAATATCAAGAGTAAATGTCAGAGTTACAGAGAAATTTCTTATGATGGAGGTGAAACTACCGATTATCTCGAACGAAATATTTGAGTTAAGTCGACTCCTACCCATACATCAGATAGATGGTAACACAATGAGAACAGTGATCCCAACCTCAGAATACATGGCAGTCAACATAAGAAAAGATTTACTTATAACATTGAGCTCTGACGATATGCGGTCATGTGTACAACTAAATGACCAACAATTAATTTGCTCATTAAACCTGCCTATTTACGATATAAAGGCGGCATCAGTTTGTGAAGCTCAAATCATAAACAATAGAGCAATATCAAATTGCCGTATAGCGATAACAGAGTGTAGGCATGAGTGGATCCATAACATAATTATACATTCACAAAATAACTTTCAACGTGAGATCAAACAAAATGGAGAACAAATAATGGACCTACCGCAAGAATCGGAGGTTAACCAAATAGTTAATGAATTTAACGCAACTCTTTTCCCTGAAAATCATGAGGAAACGCTGAACACCTTGAAAAAGAAAATTGACTCTGTTAAAACCCTGCAAGAAACGGTTAGCACACAGATTGTTAGTCACGATACCCAACATTATGTCACTTATAGCCTTTTGACTACGATTATCGTGACACTATTATGTGTTTGGGGCGTAAAACATATTAAGAAGCTTCGCCAGAATCGTGAGATGACGGTGATCTATCCAGCTCCACAAACAGAACCTCCTCGAGCTCCTCGAGGGCAGCCGTCGTCGAGTCATCGCCGGTCGTTACCACACGTCAAAACAACCGTTCAACCGAACGTTTCGTTAGCTCTGGAACCAACTGTTATTTTTAACAAAAATGTTCAAGACAAAGCGACGTCTCCCATGTAAACTTAGAACTTAAGAAAGATGCTTTTTTTGTATTGCTTTTACATATTTTACTTTTTTGTACCTTTTATTTATTTTTATTTTTTACTTATTTTTAACATGTTTACTTGTTATTTTCCTAAGTCGGGAGCATGTACGAGCTGTACATTACGTTATTATAATTTAACCTAAATAAGTTGCTGACCGCGCGCATCACTGTCGCGCGCCTGCATTAGTAATTAACATTATATTTTTTAGTGCAATAAAGACCTTCATATCGAGCGGTACTACATTTTTTACATAACCCTATATCGTGTGAACATTGCATTCCGGGAATCATACTATTCCCTACATACTTACATCTAACATTCATAGTTGGGTACGAGCCCCAATAATAGGTAATATATTTTGATCATTTGTTAATAGTTGTTTAATATCAATTTAATATGATATATTTGATCATTTATTTATTTAGATATAGGAAGACCAACAGCTGTGTGTGACTTAAAGACTAAAAATGTCGAGCTTAAGTTAAGTAGGTATGATCAAATCGCCGATTAATTTAATCGAAAAGAATAAAACTCTAGTTTTTACGTATTTATTTATTTATTTATGTCTATAAATACATAAACAGATTACAATCAATGCCTGAGTACAAACAAACAAACAAAGTCACAAACTTTGCTTCTTTATTATAATAATATAGATATATTAAAAGTACACAATTTATAATAAAGACGTTTATAATTTCCGTTCTGGATAGTGTCATATTCATAGTGAAACCTTATATTGTGCAGACAGTTGGCGTCTTGTCGCGGATGTCCGCTTCCAGAGACGAAGTATCGGGTTCGATTCCGGTCGACCGAAACGTTATATTCACTTATAGTTTTTTGTTACTGCAGCACGTGTACTCCTATGAAGGAAGGGAGAAGGTGGGATGAGGTCAAAGAGCTTAGTGATAATACTGCCCTTTGGGCAGTTATCACTAAGAGTGATCTCTTCCAGACATTTACACATGCACAACAGCTATGTTAACCTACCTAGAAAGCTAATATGCTTATGTTATTGTGTAGGTTAGTAGAGTTTACGAAGTCATGGCTTTGAATTGACGTTCAAAAAACACTTGTAAAAGTTCATTTTGAAAAAAAATTTGAATTTTGTTTTTTTTTGGATTTTTTCTGATTTATTTTGAAGCCTTCTTGTAAATGAATCTGAAATGCGTGCAAAGTTAAGAAAACCAAAAGAAGTATTATTAAATAAGATCTGCTAAGCAAAGGCACTCTTATTTAATCAAGAAATTAGATAAAATTTGTTGTAAAAATAAAATTGGAGAAATGGTAATGACGTCACATCACGCTAATTTTAATGATTTAATGGGGATGGTAATGATTCAGAATTCATGGTAATGACGATATTTTGCGGCAAAAGTTTTAAAGACATATTAAGTATTTTATACAAGTAGTTGCTGACTTGTAAATAAAACACGTAAGTTTTGTAATCAGTGTAATAAATCAAACGTTAAAATTCAACAAATCTTAATAACAAACATAATATCGATATTACATTTTTTTAAATTATAATTCTTGATTATAGTCCTAATAGGAGGAGCTAGAGGAGCTCGAGTGCGCAGTGGTTAACGCGCCCGGTCTGCGAGTGCTTAGGTTAAGCAACTTTCGCAATGGCCGGTCATCGGATGGGTAACCAAAAATTTGTCATCTCGAGCTCCTCCGTGCTTCGGAAGGCACGTTAAGCCGTTGGTCCCGACTGCATTAGCAGTCGTTAAGAATCACCAATCCGCACTGGGCCCGCGTGGTGGTTTATGGCCCGTTCTCCCTATCCATCTATAGGGAAGGCTCGTGCCTCAGCAGTTGGGACAAAAAATGAGATGATGATGATAGTAGTAATATCTTTGGCAATCAACAGTTATTTTACCTATGACAGAAATTAGTTTTCATAATACTACTCATTATTTTGTAACTTAAGTATAACTCAAAAGTAACAAATCTTTGAAATCGCGCGTTGCTCGAGCGCGTTATGTATTAAGTTTATATTCTGTGGGTCTCCTTAGTTTGTCGTTTAACTCTATTATTACCAAGATAGATTCATCAGTTTTCACTACTAATTTTTTCTACTAAAATTAATACAAAACGATGTTATCCCCAACAGGATGCCTCAGGATCACCGGAGCGTATCCCTCGGGAGCGACAGGATCTCTACTTCATTACTATGCATGAGATTCGTTTTCGACGTTGCGTTGTGTACTTTCACACTTACTGCTTAGTTGTAAACGGCTGGGTGGTCATTGGACATGATTGTTTTGTACATAAGCTATGCTGGATTCGGTATTTTAAATCTGTAAAACCTACTTAAATACGGAGTTCCACAGGGGTCGGTTTTAGGCCCTTTGCTATTCCTATATAGAGATATTAGATCTCTACACCATTTATAACTAAACAGTGTAGGGTACGCCTGAAAGATGGAGAACTGACGATGCATAATTATGCTCTGTTATGTACTCGTGGGTAAATGCGCTTTGAAATTTTCCATTGTGGACTTTAAATCGCATACATTCAGCTATACAAACTTCTTTTTTCAAATGTTAACCGTCAACATTATCTGTATTTCCCGTAAGCATCGAAAGTTTCATGATAAAAAGAAGTTTCTGTGGGATCTCAAAATCTAAATTTGCTCTTAGTAAAACTGTATATGTGTATTGCCTATATAGCATCAAGTTATCCAACATCACTTTCAACTTTCATTGGAAACTGCAACAGTGTGAGCACTCGCGCCGTGTCTCGTTATCGTCATAACATTTCACATTGCGTCTGCGCATACAGCGTAACGCACGGATTGGCTGGATACCACGCGATCCTGCGAATTTCCCACGTGACCATTGGTGTTTGCGCATTTCTCCATTTCATTAATAACCTATAACCTTTTTTGTTATACACGTTTAGTGTTTTGGTCCTTCGAGCACGGCTTGTGAGCCGGGGAAAGTTGTGAAACAAACGTTCGCGAACATTCGTTTGCGCTTCCTTCTTGTAAAACAAAGAGGGTGAGTGCGCATCCTAATCATGTAACAATACAACACTCAGTAAATAATGTACCTTCTACACTTTCAATGTCACAACCAGAAACCAAGCTTTCTTTTATTTTTGCACCTTGCACCTTTCTGCTTGAAAAAAGCACATAATAAGATCGGGCCATCTATTACGGCATTTCCATTCACACGAGGTGTGACTAGGACGAGTTAACCTTTTGACCGCATCAGCATAAATGCGTCGCCGTGTACGCCAAGCATTCAATTCAGAGCAAAAACTTGCAACAGGAATAGGGACTCGTTTCCAAAAATTTTTATTTTGTTATTTTGTAAACTAGATCGACAATGATCATTGCCGTCGCTTTTTGGCGTTAGCACGTTATCACTTGTCGATTAAAGCCAACTGAGTACTGTGGCGGTCAAAAGTCATGTGTCATTCATTATTTTAAGAAAATATGTATATAGTTAGGTAGCGGCATCTAGTGGTTGCAAAAAAAACATTTTTGTGTTACTTATGGATAGCGGTGTGGGCTGCATTATTGTTTAGATTCTTTTACTACTGTTTATTTGTTTTAATAATTTTAATGTTTGCTGTCCCTAATAAAAAAAGAAGAGGTGTCAAGAAGCAACTTGCGGGTCGGTTTCAAGTTGCAACTTGCAACATTAGCTCTCTTCGCATTTAGACGCCGCTTCTGCCTAATCAATATCATCAGATGAAGCGAACTGTAGTCATTTTCCTACTAATTTATATAAAATATGGATAAAAACGAGGAGCTCGATGGCGCAGTGGTTAAAGCGCCCGGTCTGCGAGTGCTGAGGTTAAGCAACTTTCGCAAAGGCCGGTCATCGGATGGGTGACCAAAAATGTATCATCTCGAGCTCCTCCGTGCTTCGGAAGGCACGTAAAACCGTTGGTCCCTGCTGCATTAGCAGTCGTTAACAACCTCCAATCCGCACTGGGCCCGCGTGGTGGTTTATGGCCCGTTCTCCCTATCCATCCATAGGGAAGGCTCGTGCCCCAGCAGTGGGGATATAAAATGAGATGATGATGATGATGATGATGGATAAAACGTGTGTATATTATGTAGAACACAAAATTTTAATTCAATTCGGTGTGTTATTCGTTGCTTCGAACCTTACATCACTATTACACAAACATATTGCTTTACTCACACATAACTTTAACAGTGCGTATATATTGCCTTGAGAAATCTCAATTGCCAGAACAATAAAAATAAAAATCATCATCTGAAATTGGAGTCCTAAACAGAAATCGTTTAACAACAGGATATAAGGGTGCATTTATTATAAAGAACACGTTCGGCTGTTTGTTCGTCACGCTAGACGTCTTCGGAGGGAATAGGTCCTGATTTTATTCAAAGTTGCCTTATTGTTTTCTAAAGTTTACGCGAACACTACACATTTAAACGAAACAACTTTTACGGATCTACTCGCGTTTATTATTATCGCAACACCATACTGCCAGACCAAAAGATACTGTAAGCTCTTTCTGCGTAATACGGAACGTTATGTGCTGTCGACTGTACAACAACAAACTTTGAATAGGTGTGTCGCGATTGAATAAGACATTTTAAAGGGCTTTATTGAACAATAACAAGTGCAGCTAAGGAGGGTTGCAAGGAAAACAGCGTAGACCTAAAAATCTGATAGACAGTGCAAAAACATTTTTCTTAATTATATGATTGAAATACTGTAAATGAAAATGCTATAGGTAACTAAGCTGCCTAAGAGAGAGACAAAAAGAAAAGTCATCCTGAACGGTCGTCAGTTCGATTCCTATCTGAAGCTGGTCACCTTTTCAAGCGTTTCATGATTTGTGTTAATAAATTTATAATGCATAATGAATGCAGTATAAATAATAAAGTAAAAAGAAACTTTTAAAAAAGTAACTTAGTTACAAAACAGTTTCAGTTACAAACCTGGTAGGCTACTCTTGACGCAAACTCAATCTCAATACAATTCCAATGCGATTAATATGTATCGATATACGAATAAGTTCGCAATTTCGGAACGCCCCATCTCGATAATAACTAGTTCACTCTATTTCCACGCAATTTAATTGCAATGTAGCACTATTATCGCTTTTAAAAGTGCCATTTGAATTTTTTAGATTTGGGATTGGATATTGATTATTGCAATTGTGTTTCAAGAGTAACCCACCTGAACTACCGCGACATTGGTTCTCTTATTAAATTTCTCAATTGCTTGTTTATACGTTAAGTCATCATTGTTTAAAAGTTTTTTTTAATGTCATACGGATAATCACTTAGCCTTCATCATACTTGATATGATTATCACCTTAAATCAATTATATTATATTGTTTAAAATATCATAGCTTTAAATGATGATAAGGCCGAAGCGCACTTCACCCAGATTCACCTCATCATCGACGTTATGGGCGACATTTTCGTTTTAAGACGACAGTGATTATGATGAAGCAGTTAATTGATTCTTTTAAATTGTTGTTTTGCATTTACAAACAGTCACTTTTTCAGGCGACTTTTGTTAAATATTAAACGCAATCTATTGTCAAAATGGCTTGAATTCAAAATCCCATCTAAAAACAAAAAAAAATACCTATTTGTTTAAGTGCAATTTAAGCTGCGATATTAATAGCACTGTGAATGCAAAATATAGATTAAAAATAATTACCTAGTTTTAAAGTTGCTTTAAAATTACAGTTACTAGAGGAAAATTATTACTCTCGTAATGCGGTCTGGGTTTTATTTTATTTATAGCAACTAATAAATCCACTGCAACAGGTTACAAAAGCACAGCGCTAAACGTGCCTTATCTAAAACCGTTGTTAATGATTTAATATTTTACTGTCCATGAATCCTGTTGCGATAAACGTTAACAATTATTTATTGCAACCACACTCATTATAACAACGATTAATAATTTGAATACTTAAATATATTTTATATTTATATTCTTTATTTATTAATAGTATAGACTGCATAGTTGCTCCGTCTGAGGCTGATTGCATTAAATCTCATAGACAAATTTATTTAAAAATGGAACGCGAACGTTTGAAAGTAAATTAAGATTTAACATTAAAAAAAACTACGGGTTGCACTCTGGGAGTGCCGGCAGAAGTGAAAACTTGAATATTAACGTTGTGCATTTTTGATATTTTGGAATGGTTAGGGAATAATTTTGCACGAATTGCTTTAATTATCAGTATAAAAGTACTCTCATTTATGTGGTAGAATACAATATTTATTTATTGGGCTATCGTACACAAACATGACAATTTATATTACATTAAAAAGTTATATTAAGTTATATTAAAAATTTATATTACGCCGCGCCAGCTGTCTACTCTCCATCCGTCTTACGAATTTTCGATCAGGTCACGTGTCCTGACGCGAGTTTAACATTTTTTACCCATTCCTCTACTCTCCATCCGTCTTACGAATTTTCGATCAGGTCACGTGTCCTGACGGTCACGTGTCCTGACGCGAGTTTAACATTTTTTACCCATTCCAAAAAGTGCACAACGCCGCTAAAGAAGTTTTCACTTCAAAAAAACGTTAATTGAATACACATTAGATCTGTCTCACAGTTTTTCGGCTCTATGAATCTCCGCACTAAATTTGGAGCTTAGGAAAAAAATTCAAAGGGCCGATCTAACAAAGATTAGAGGTTCTTTAACACGTGTGGACACACGTGGTAGGGGTCATCGCTCTGCCCATAAACAATATAGACTCATTAAATGTTTGATTGAATTCGGGCAATTTTTTGGATCAATGAGCACTGGATCTTATTCAGTTTGTCTTTTGTTTTATGCAGCTGTGGTATGGTCAAATGTAGTATGCATTTAAAAAAAATTGTACTGGGAAAATAAATCTGTTCTAGGGTCTTATCTTTTGATCAGTGAATATATTAGAAATTGCGTCCGTTTTGTTAGTCGGTTTTCTAACTAATTCTTTGAAGACGGTTACGAGACGACTCGATAGATTCTAAAGAAAATTCGGGGTAAGTATATCTTTACAATTTTTGCATACTTACATCAATGTCGTTTTCCAAAAATATAGGAAGAAAATATGGATTTCGACTGAAATGAAACTACGTTTACGGATACTCACGTTTATTTTATACATTAATTTGATTGAATATAATCCAGACGTTTCGAACCCTTTGCAGGGATAAACGAGTGAGTTAGCGGAATTAACACTACATATTCATCATCATCATCATCATCAGCTCATTTTATGTCCCCACTGCTGGGGCACGAGCCTTCCCTATGGATGGATAGGGAGAACGGGCCATAAACCACCACGCGGGCCCAGTGCGGTGCGGTGGATGTTAACGACTGCTAATGCAGCCGGGACCAACAGCTTAACGTGCCTTCCGAAGCACGGAGGAGCTCGAGATGATACATTTTTGGTCACCCATCCGATGACCGGCCTTTGCGAAAGTTGCTTAACCTCAGCACTCGCAGACCGAGCGCGTTAACCACTGCGCCATCGAGCTCCTACACTACACTACATATTATTTCAATTCAATTACATTTTTATATTTTCCTTCACAATTTAGGTATTTAGGTAGGTAGGTGCTTGAAGTCTAATCGGAAGGACTGGTGTTGAAATAGGTTCCAGACAGACCCGTTGGTACAGGTGAACAGGCCCCACCCTCAGACGGCAAAACAAAATATGACCACGAGCCACGATAGCATAGTTGATAGTGCACCTGACCCAGCATGTCATGGGGTGCGGGTTCGAATCCCGCTCGTGGAGTTTTTTCAACACTTTTTCTTTTTTCAAACAAATAAAAATATAACTTTTTAAACTGTCATGGTCACTTATATAAGAATAAATATTATTAACGGGATTATTACCATGTTTTTTGTTGTGTTTGAGTATCCGATATTTTGGCACAGTTGCATGCGCCATTATCACGGACGAGCACAACAAAAAACATGGTAATACCGTTAATAATATTTATTCTAAATAAAAAATAAATTGCTGACCCCTTTTTTAGGGTTCCGTAGCCAAATGGCAAAAAAGGGAACCCTTCGTCATGTCTGTCTGTCCGTCCGTATGTCACAGCCACTTTTTTCCGAAATTATAAAGAACTATACTGTTGAAACTTGGTAAGTAGATGTATTCTGTGAACCGCATTAAGATTTTTACACAAAAATAAAAAAAAACAATAAATTTTTGGGTTCCCCATACTTAGAACTAAAACTCAAATTTTTTTTTTCATCAAACCCATACGTGTGGGGTATCTATGGATAGGTCTTCAAAAATGATATTGAGGTTTCTAATATCATTTTTTTTAAAACTGAATAGTTTACGCGAGAGACAATTCCAAATTGGTAAAATGTGTCCCCTCCCCTGTAACTTCTAAAATAAGAGAATGATAATACTAAAACAAATATATGATGTACATTACCATGCAAACTTCCACCAAAAATTGGTTTGAACGAGATCTAGTAAGTAGTTTTTTTTAATACGTCATAAAGTACGGAACCCTTCGTGCGCGAGTCCGACTCGCACTTGGCCGGTTTTTTTACATTTAAAGGAAAAAAGTGACGAGTACGGTTACTGACGAACTCTGTCGCCATTACCCTAATAGATTTATTTACAAACTGGCTGACCCGGCGGACTTCGTACCGCATTTCTTTTCTTTTTCTTTTTTTAATATAGCCTATGTTACTTAGCGATAATGTAGCATTCTAATGGTGAAAGATTTTTTTAAATCGGTCCAATCGTTTTTGAGTTTATTCGCTGCAGTTGCGTTTTCAAACAGTGCTTCATTTATAAAACTTTCAGTACTCTCTAATCGTCAGTAGCGCCCGGTAATTAATGAATTAACGATTTGGTAGGCAGGTGTCAGAAGGCACTCTGTTATTAGAGGTTTAATTGATACTCGTGGCCAGCCACAGATTATATTTAATGAGTTTGGTTGCCACACGTATGTTAATGTTATCGCAATTATATGGAAAGGTGAAAGCTTGTTAAGAAAAATCGGAGTATTTCAAACCTCCTTCCTTATTTTAAGAACGCCTTCTTTTACTGGTATCATCATCATCGACATCAGTTCATTTTTTATGTCTCCACTGCTGGGGCACGAGCCTTCCCTATGGATGGATAGGGAGAACGGGCCATGAACCACCACGCGGGCCCAGTGCGAATTGGTGGTTGTTAACGACTTCTAATGTAGCCGGGACCAACGGCTTTACGTGCCTTCCGAATCACGGAGGAGCTCAGGATGATAAATTTTTGGTCACCCATCCGATGACTGGCTTTTGCGCAAGTTGCTTAACCTCAGTACTCGCAGACCGGGCGCGTTAACCACTGCGCCATCGAGCTCCTCGTACTCGTGTTTACTCGTATATTATTGGAAAATTTATAGAAGATGTTTACCAACAAGTTTTATGATAAGAGTGATGTTAGCAGAAAATGAAGAGTTGACATATTGTGATGATTAAACATATTTTAGTTGTCAAAAGGTTAGAACGACGTCGGTGAAAGATTAGGACGTAAGTATAGACGGATTTTTTTAAAGTAACATAGGTACAAAAAGAGATATGAGAATAGTCACATGTAGTAAATAGTAGTAAGTATACTATTTTAGTTTTAGCGGCTTAAAAAGTCAAAAAAAGCATTTTTAACAGTGGTTAGTAAGCTTTAAAATGTTAAATTATCTTAAGTAAATAATTAATTTTAGCTTTTTTATCAATTTACTTGACATTTTAATTGCATAACTTGGTTGGTACTAAATGTCGGAATATAAAAGAACGTGAGTTAATTCGTTTAAAGTGTTTCATTTCAATTGCTTTTTTGTCATAGGCGTATTATAAGAAAAGAAAAGAAGGCAAGTTCTTTTTATAAAGAGTTCCCTATCGTCTTAACCCTAAGAGGGCCCGAGGGCCGGCCCTCTCGGCCATTGCCCTCTCTCTATTATTTGGTGCTCCACAGATCCTGTTTGAGAGGACTCGGAAACCAGATGTTTTGGAAACTTATTTATTTGTCATTCTGAGGAATGCGGTGTGTTGTGATGCGTCATTGGATGTAAACATACTGAGAGACGCAGTACTTAATATTTATTGTTTACTTTACTGACTTGTTTTTAAACTACCCATTGTTATTTTATGTGTAATTTTGTTGTCACCAGCATTCGATCACGTTGATCAAGAGGAAGTTTTTTATGGCATTGAAGCAGCGCCTCTTGGGTGCCCTAGTTTTTAACCGCCTCGGTAGTCTAGCGGTTAATACCAACAGTCTCAGACTCATAGGTCCCGAGTTCTTTTCCCAGCGGGGGGTTTATGTTCGCAGTTTGGTTGGTGGTAGGGCTTGTGTCTTCGCCTGGCTAGCTTCAGCTATCTTATCTAAATATGTCGCCATAACATAAATTTTTGTAGCATTGTTGTATCCCTACAGAGCTGCCTGCTAGAGATGAGATAACCAGTGCCTCGATTGTTGAGGATTCCGGGTGAAGTGCGCTTCCTCCATGGGACTTGTAATTTTTTTTTTGTTATAATTTGATAAGCTTCCATTTTGACTACTATCTGACCTGATGGTAAGTGTTGATGTGGCCTACGGTGTAACATGCTTGCCTAGAAGGTACCGATTCACTCGTGATCATTACTTAACATCAGTTGAGATGAAGGCACTGTGCCTACCCGTGAAATATAAAGAAAAAAGCCAGTTTTTTTATGATACGATTACGTATTTTTATGACAAAATTGAGACTTACCTCGCATGTATTTTTTTTTTAAGTTCTCTACCTTAGTAAATTTTTGTTAGTTTTCATATTTTAATAATGTGATTCGATAGCGACTGCTAATGCAGCCGTGACCAACAGCTTAACGTGCCTTCCGAAGCACGGAAGAGCTCGAGATGATACATTTTTGGTCACCCATCCGATGACCGGCCTTTGCGAAAGTTGCATCACTTCAGCAATCGCAAACCGAGCGCGTTAACCACTTCGAGCTTCTTCGGAATTTCGCAACAGCTGCGCTCGGACTGTTCCGAGTTGTTCAGAGATCCGTGACCGTGAAAGGGTCTATGTGTGCGTTGCTCGAGCGCGATATATTTTTTTTTATACGTAGCACGGCAAATGACTCCATTTCACCTGATGTTAAGTGAATATGGAATCCAGATGCGACGACAACTGGTGCAGCGTGAAAACAACGCAGCATCAGTTACCCTCACTCTGCCGGCCCACAAGGTGCCTCTTCACGCCTCGTTTGAAGGACCCCATAACATAGGAAGGAGGGAAAACGTGTGCTGGCAAACTATTCCATGTTTTGGAGGTGCGACAAAAAAACGAGTCACCAAATTTATTAGTGCGCGATGGAATATTTGAAACAGTGAAGCGGTGACTCCGGGGAGCAGCACGTGTACTCCTATAGAGGAAGGGAGAAGGTGGAACGAGGTCAAAGAGTTCTTCAGAGCACTCGCCATGGTATAAGCGGTAAAACACGCTGAGTGACGCAATCATCATCAGCTCATTTAATGTCCCCACTGCTGGGGCACGAGCCATCCCAGTGCGGATTGGTGATTGTTAACGACTGCTAATGCAGCCGGGACCAACGGCTTTACGTGCCTTCCGAAGCACGGAGGAGCTCGAGATGATAAATTTTTGGTCACCCATTCGATAACCGGTCTTTGCGAAAGGTGCTTAACCTCAGCACTCGCAGACTGGGCGCGTTAACCACTGCGCCATCGAGCTCTTCGAGTGACGCAATATCTCTACGCAATTGCAGAGTTAAAAGAGTATTTGTGACTTCTGCGTTGCCGATAATGCGTACAGCGCGACGCTGCAATCTGTCCAAAGCATCGAGAAGGTACTTTGCGGAACCGTCCCAGATGTATATGAAGGTTACCTACTGAGGGTGTCCTTCTTTTGTGCAGTAACTATAGTTAACGATTGATTGTGTGTGCGCGTATCAGATGATAAATAGATGCGACTGTGGTGGTCTGCATCGAGTGGATGTGCCGTATGATTGACGCGGCGGCCATTTTAGATGATCAGGCATTACTAGACGATAATTAAATGATCTTCAATCAATTATATACTGCATTCCCGATGAGCGCTTGAAAAACGATACGCGACTTTGCGGCCATGGAGCCACAATGACGTTTGTGGCGATGTCAGTAAATATTAAGCACAAAAATTTTGCAACCTGAATTAATCTTTATATTTAAGATTTAAGGACAGGAAGCTGTTGTTGGTAACCCCAACATTATAATTTTAATATTTTTGTAGACTGGCAACAGTCGCTTTCTTCCGCTCCAGCGGTCTCTGTGTAAAGAAGTATTAAAAGTCCTTTGCTATAATTGGCCTCCTTTTTATTTATATCGACATCAAGACTTTTCTGCCACACCATACAAACAGAAAAATACAGTTCTCAAACTTCAAACCATCCTCAAACAGCTGTAGTTGTTGATGCCATCCAATGTTTTTTCAGATTTTGTTATTAACTTTCGAGATGCATTTTTGTTCCGAATCCTTTATCTAGTAGGTACTAATTGATCAAAGTTAATGATAATAGAAATAAGTAGTGATAAATTATGTTCCCCTCAAAACTTCTTGATTATTTATCAGTAAAGTGGGGCTTTAATGAGAATGAGATCTCACGTTGACTCCTTGGGCGAATTAGAAAAGCAACGTTGCCGTGTTTTGTTTAATTTGAAATGAAAATATACTTATTACAACACAGTTACGTACATAGGTACATATGTAGAAAAAAATAAAAATGGAAAATGCGTCCTAGGAGACTCCAGCATTTGTTCAGTGAATAAATCACTACAACGTTGGCTATCTGTAGAGACCCTAGTTTTGTGTGAATGTGTGAGGTATAGCGCTGCACATAATATTTTAACAACTGGCTCAATTTTTGTGTTTTGTAGGTTGTCCTTAAAAAATAAATAAAATAAATAGAAATTGGGATTCTTTTTTTATTATTTCTTGTGGGGACGTCGCCAGCCGAACGGACGATCCACCCGCGTTGTCTGCGGGCCACTTCATCCTTTCCGTTCTCCCCTTTGAGGGGACTTAGGTTTATCCAGCTTTCACGGCACCCCTTCGAATCTTTTGGTCTCTTTGGTAAATCTTGCTATCTGCTCCACCTTCAGATCCTTCAGGTCTTATATGCCTAATGTGTCCGATCTCCAGAGCTCCCATCTTATCAGTGAGTACATAGAGCACTCAGCTAGTAGGTGGAGGCTGGTCTCCTCGCTTTCCGTGCATTCCGGGCATATGGGGTCGGTTCTCACTCCTATCACTGTCAGATGTCTGTTCAGTCTGCAGTGTCCTGTTTTTATGACTAGCCTCATGTTCTCACTGGAGAGTCCCGTTATCCCATAGAAATTGGGATAGTAATGCCCTTCCCGTGATAGTGTGGGAAGTGGCCATTGTTTTCGGGGACAAACGGCGTATTAACCGATCCGTTTCGGTACTGTTTGACAATTCCTCTTCCATTTGTCGACTAAGAGCGTGACAGTAATGCAGTATTGACTTTTAGGGACTCATTTTAAATATCTCAAATGTTTCAGGTACCCTACTTGTGCCTACATTTTAAGGGTTACGCATTTTGTGGGTACGCACACGAGATTGACAAGCACAAGATAAGTAACTCAAAAATTAGGAGTTTTACCATTAGCCAGGGCTTGATAAATTTATCAAATCCACACTATAAGTATCGTTTAATAACGTTATTTCAATAAAGTTAAACTGGAAGTTTTAATGCATGTAGCGTTATCTAGTTCAAGTATCGATACTTTTTTCGTTACCTAATGCGCTTTTTTATAAATGGCATCCACTTAACGATACCAAGTATAACGTTACCTTTGCTATTAACGTTATCTTCGTATGATAAGAGTAACGTTATTTTATTTTATGGGAAACAAACAATACAAAATAGTAAATATAAAAATGTTACACACAAGTTACACAGTAATCAGTAAAGTTGCCACTACTAGTTAACACATATAAAAAACAAAAAATATTAGGACTCTAAGACAGTTCTTAAAGTTTTTAAAGGTACTTATTAAGAATTTAATTTAATTTAAGTATTATTCTAATTCATTAAGTAAAATATAATTGTTGCCTAGCGTCGACTCACCCTTCACCATTTTCCACTTATTTGTCTACCTAATGATCATCTCCGTTGTCCAATTGGTCTATCGAATGGATTCGGTGTGAAAGCCCGCGTCATGCGGAACGGTTTCTAGCTGGTGGGAACTATGAGACCCTCCCATCGGGGGTCCGTAAGACCCCACAAGGCGCCGTCATTGGTAGGTACAGACGCTTGAATATTGGACTATCCAAAACTATAATTCTTCAACTAATATCAACCATATGCCATAGACATAAAATTCAAAGTCTACAGAGGTAATTTGAGAGTTTGTATGCAGTATATTTTGTATGAATAATATGTAGTCATCGGACTAGCAGGCGTGTGTGTACCACCAGTTACCGGACGTATTGTGAGCGGTGTGGAACTTAAAGGGTTCCTCAAGGGGTGTTATCGAAACATCCTCATATGGTTTCTTAATGGCTTGGCATAAGCATGTTTTTGTGCTAACATAGTTCCCGTCACTACTAGATTTTCCGAGGCGTCCAGGTCAAGAGTCCATCGTAGCTGCAACGCCCACCGATTCCCGAAGGTCTCAGGTTCAATTCCCAGGTAGGGCAAAGTGTGTTTTGGTTTTATCGATGCATAGACCGGGTTTGTGATCACTAACCCGCTTGGCAAGCGTGGTGATTAAGCCATTACTCATCAGTTGTAGTGATGACGTGATTTCAATTATGCCTTTGCCCAGCAGATGGACAACCCCGCTATAAACTACTTAAAAGTGTATACTGACACCCCCTACCAACCTTCAGGTTACAAAAGGTGTCAGATGACCTTGAGGAAGCAAACTAAATATTTATATAAAATACAGTGAAAAAATTAAATGCCGACCCAGCCAGGAATCGAACCTCCGCAATCCAGGCGGCTGCACTGACCGCTATGCTACCAGGAAAACTGACGTAAGCACTGAATTTTTCCACTGCTTTTTGATTTTGAAATGCTTTAGAGCGACATTAGTGCCATCTATCCAACGATCATTGCAACCGATGGACATGCAGATTCATCAAGCAAACTAACTCGCACAAGGGACCATCACGGTCGGGTAACGCAAGATCCTGTGCAAGTTATGAGCGAGTTCAACGTCGAGTTCGACGCTGTTTTGCTTAGAGAATAGCTCTGCTGATCTTGCGTCCTGACGCGCCGAAGCGCATTCTTCATCCGGAACTTGTCTCGAGTGAGTTGCTCCGTGGACACATACAGTCCACTACATAATATCCAGATAGGTTACTGGAGCTGTAAGCTCGCTCACTTCTCGTTGCACTAGAGTACAACTCGTAGTTTCCACCAAGCAGACTATATTTACTTTACATCATCATCAGCTCATTTTATGCCCCCACTGCTGGGGCTAGCCTTCCCTATGGATGGATAGGGGAACGGGCCATAAACCACCACGCGGGCCCAGTGCGGATTGGTGGTTGTTAACGACTGCTAATGCAGCCGGGACCAACGGCTTTACGTGCCTTCCGAAGCACGGAGGAGCTCGAGATGATAAATGTTTGGTCACCTATCCGATGACCGGCCATTGCGAAAGTTGCTTAACCTCAGCACTCGCAGACCGGGCGCGTTCGCCACTGCGCCATCGAGCTCCTCTCACTTACTTTACATAATGTTTAATTAATAATGTCCAATTAAAACAATAACGCTGACCCGGCGCCGAAGGCAATGCACCGTTATCAGTTATCTCCATTTCCATCATTACATGTTGCACAATAAACCGTATGCATTTGGACTGTAAGTTTGGGATGTCAATTAATATTATTTTTTATTTTTGTTTTGTTTTTACATATTATTATTATCCCCCGTAATAATAAACAAAGCGTAAGCTTGGAGTAGTTACTCCGTGTTTTGTTCCCGTCATGTAAACGGCATTTCATATTAGAGTAAAAGAGACAAAACACGCAGTAACTACTCCAAGCTTACACTTTGTTTATTAATAAGCCCCTTTAATGACGTTTACATGACGGAAACAAAACACAGAATAACTAGTAAAGTTGTCAGATGCGGGTCGATAGCTGTCGATAGATAGATAGCTTCTTCAATAAAAGATCTTCCAACTTGTAGTTTAGTAGTTTAAGTATATTTAATATCAAGTCACAATTAATTATAGAGATACAGATGTAGACACTTGGTCGGAGTGGAGTAGAATGAGTGCTGGAAGACGCAGCTTCCCCTTTTATACGGTTTTGGTAGCCATGTACTTTGTAACATTTAGAAATGTGCAATATTATCTAATGACCGTGAAAAGTAGAAAATCACGCGTCGATTTGTAACAGTTAATAAATAAGTCTCATAAAAAGATCGTAAAGTAAGTTCTTGGAAACGGATTAAATATTAACATATTGTTAAAGCGTTACAATGTTGCGAAATAGCTTTAAAAAATAAATAAATAAATGTTTCCCACACTCACACCGATTATCTAGCCCCAAGAAAAGCTTCCTTAAGAAACTCGATAAATGGTTAACTAGACAACGGACTTATTACTTTATACTTATTAGGTTGACTAACTATTCGGACCTTATTCTTTGTTTATTTGTAAGGCCATTGGAGACCTGTCGTTCCTAGGTCAGCACAAGCTGAGCTAACTTCAATTGCTTTAAGTTCCAAATATAATATTTTAATATGTGTATTTTTTGTTAAAGAGGTGCTATAAATGTTTTGCTTACTTACTTATTATTTAATTCAAAAAATATATATCATCATCAACATCATCAGTTAATTTTTATGTTCCCAGTGTTGGGCATGAGCCTTCACTGAGCAGAATGAGCAGACACTACCACGCGGGCCCATTGGTGTTTGTTATCGACTGCTTATGCAGCCGGGACCAACCTTTACGTGTCTTCAAGCAGGTAATCGAATGATAAATTTTTGGACACCAATCCAATGACAGACCTTTGCAGAAGTTGCTTAATCTTTGCAATCGCAGACGTACGCGTCAGCCACTGCGCCATCGAGCGAACAGTCCTCTATTTATTTTTAGAAAAGAATAGAATAAAAAACTTTATTTGGTACAATAAAAAATTATAAATTATTATCTCCTTTATTTATTTTCTTTCTTAAAACTAGATTTTACAATATTTTAATATAAAAACAATAAAACATTATAAAAACCTAATCCTAGAGTACCACCAGCAGCGGGGCAGGGCCCAAGCTACCGGTGGTCATGGCTGCAGAGTGAGGAACCTCCTGACAATACGTGCCGTGTCAAGAAGTACTGCCTTTTGCATCTGACCCTTGACCCAACGTTTCAGCGAGAGCCTCTCTAGGTGTTGATCGAGGCTCTTCGCTATCAGACCGTTTGCCGAAACGACTATCGGTACAATAATAGTTGAATCCACTGGTTGGTTTTCCTTTGCTTTTTGGTTGGTGGTTGGCGGACGGCGGCGGCGTTCTAAAAATCGCGATACCATCCATTGTGCAATTAGTAACTGGTTGCTCTTTTTAGGTATTTAAGCCTGCCGTAAAAAACACTTTGCAGCTAGTATGTACAGGCGTAAGTAGTTCTATGTAATGGATATGAAGGTCGCAACCGTAACCGCATCACTGCACACTATCACAGAATACTAATGCAATGTAATCCTTTGCACAGCCCGTGGGCTTAGGTTACCTAAGCTAGCTAGCAATAACTATGCTAGTATTGCTAGTAACCAATCAAAGGTTCTCCTTCTTTATTTATTTATTTATTAGGTACACAAAACAGATAAAAATTAAAAAAATAACAAAAAAGCATGATAAATTGTATAAGAGCTAAATTTCTATCTAAAACATGTGTACACATCATGATTAATAATTAGCGTCTATGTTAAAGTTTACCTAATCTAAAACTATATTCAATTAAAAACTAATTATATACATATAATGGTGAATAATAAAAATATAAAAAACTGAACACTTATTCTAGGTTAATGTTGACAACGTTTTCTTAATAATTGGGAGATGCCGGACCGAGAATTTCCCGGACATTTTTTTCAAATTTATGTATTTTCATGGAAAATATGTCGATGTTGTTATTAAGTGCAACCAGTTCATTGTATAGATGGCACATTCTGACAATGGGATTGTAATATGATGTATTATTTTTATAGACATTTAGTACAAAGGTCTCAGGCGCCCGGGTTCGATACAAAGTATTTATTTGAATTAATGAAAGCATTCTGAGATGACTCCCGTGATACAAACGAACTACTATTGGACCAACTTTCTAGCTCGAAAAAAAATCAGCTGTTCCATACAAAACATCAATATTCATTCGACCAAAATGTATTAAGCAGCAAATTTTTGAAGTGAAAACTTCTTTAGCGGCGTTGTGCACTTTTTGGAATGGGTAAAAAATGTTAAACTCGCGTCAGGACACGTGACCTGATCGAAAATTCGTAAGACGGATGGAGAGTAGACAGCTGGCGCGGCGTAATATAAATTTTTAATATAACTTAATATAACTTTTTAATGTAATGTAATAAACGTGACAATTTAACGTTTGTGTACGATAGCCCAATAAATAAATATTGTATTCTACCACATAAATGAGACTACTTTTATACTGATAATTAAAGCAATTCGTGCAAAATTATTTCCTAACCATTCCAAAATATCAAAAATGCACAACGTTAATATTCAAGTTTTCACTTCTGCCGGCACTCCCAGAGTGCAACCCGTCGTTTTTTTTTCGAGTTAGGGAGTTGGTCCATTAGAAAGAGTTGTTCGTTTGCATCACGGGAGTCATCTCAGAAGGTTTGGATGGTGATAAAAAAGTCGACCTGTATAAAACATCGTAACATCGATGTCACGACATCGTAACATCGAATGTCACTAAAATTGACAAAAAATATTGGAACTTATAATGTGTTCCTCCCTGATATATCCAATTTAATAATTTCTATGTTAAATTAAAAAATCGTGTGATTTTATGGTTGTTTTATTTATTGATGACGATGTTTGCAAAAAAATATCGATGTTGGTATCGATGTTCAGCTATCGATGTCATTATCGATGTCATCATCGATGTTTTTGCAACATCGATCATCGCTAGCAAAACACAGTTATTGCTTGCGTCAAAAACAAATCGATAAAATTATGTTTGGCTAAAGTAAAACTTAGTGATCTAACGAGCTTGATGGCGCAGTGGTTAACGCGCCCCGTCTGCCATTGCTGAGGTTAAGCAACTTTCGCAAAGGTCGGTCATCAGATGGGTGACCAAAAACTTATCATCTTGAGCTCCTCCGTACTTCGGATCGGATGCTATGGATGGAAACACCACAGGAAGAACAGATCACGAGGCCCAGTGCGGATTGGTGAATGCTAACGACTGCTAATACAGCCGGGTCCATCTGCTTTACGCGCCTTCCAAAGCACGCGGGAGGTCAAGATAAAAAAATTTTGGTCACCCATCTAATGCCCGGCCATTGCGAAAGTTGCTTGATTTTAGCGATCGCAGACTCCTTTTAGGCTAGGCTAGGCTAATGCGAAATAATACCACTATTGTCACAACAAATTACCTTCTTACTGCACTGCATCCGCGCAGACGCAGCGCAACAAATCACAATAGGTGGCACAGCGATAAACAATTGTAATCCTAAAGCTAAAAGCCAATAAGGTTGCGATTCGTTTAATTGCACGCGCGCGAAATAAACAATGGCTGAATTCGATGAACGATGACTCTTTATCAGTCAGTTTGATTGCTTTCAAGCTGAGCGCAGGCCGCTCGCGTAGAGCATCTTAAAAATATATTATTAGTTAAATACTTTAATACAAATCTAGAGTGCAGTGCTTCTGTAAATATTGGTGACATATTGTGAGATTTTTCGTTTTTTTTTTATCACTCCGCCTGATAAAGAAAATTTACGTGACGCAATAGCGAAAGTTTTATCATTTTTGGCGCGAAACAGTGCCGTGTTGATTGAAAGGATGGATAATAACAATGTGAGTACTTATTAAAAACATTATTTTTTATTGAAGCTTCCACTTTTGATAGAAACTGTTAAAATAATGATATACTTATGTTTTTAACGACATGGTCGTTTAAGGAGGAGCTCGATGGCGCTCTGTGTAAACGCGTTTACCACAACCACCAATCCTCACTGGGCCAGCAGCGTGGTGGGAATTCTCATGCCCCAGCAGTGGGCTCCCCATTTAAACCGACCAGGCGTTTGTGTGTGGTTGTAAATTAAACTTTAAAAGTATCACATTAGGGTACATCTTTAAAATACTTTTAGAGGTGTAATAACACCCGCTAGGACTAAGTGGGTTGAGCTGGTGATGGAACAATACAGTAGAGCCTCGATTATCCGAACCCCTAATCCTAACATCTCTAAAACGCCAAACGCCACAATAAATTCAAATTCAAATTCCGAACGCATTCCAAGAATTCCAACACGTTCTACGCCCGCCAGTTACTTGCATGCCTGTGTATATTGTCGCGCGAATTTGTTTTTCGTTACTCGTTCCGCCATTTTGTTTCTCATGTAAAGTATGTATTATGTTATGTTTTTGACTGAAAATAGAATTCAATATTTTTTTATATAAAATACACCATAGGTATAATTCTCCATACTTAATAAATACCACCACCACCAACGACTTTGACTTGCCTTCCGAAGCACGGAAAAACGCGAAATGATAAAGTTTTGGTCTCCTATCCGATGACGGCATTTATTGCAATCGCAGACGCTCGCTCGGCCACTGCACCATCGAGCTCAAAATAAAATGAAATGGTTAACCATAGAGATATATTTGATTTTATTATCCTTATTGACCTTTTTTGCGACGCGACGGTTTGTCGTAGGGACCATAATTGTTAATTGATTTGTATTGTTTATATCTACTTATTAATTACGCTGACTGGTTAACAAATTGCAACAAATAGTTAAGTTTCAATTTTTTTGTCAATGTATCTTTGTGTATGATGTAGAGTGGATACCAATTTCAATTATCTATTCTCTCATTCAGAGCATTAAGATCGTCTACCCATTTAATCTTTAAAAGTATTGTATTAGAGTACATCTACATAATACTTTACGGAGGAACTCTATGGCGCAGTGGTTAACGCGCCCGGTCTGCGAGTGCTGAGGTTAAGCAACTTTCGCAAAGGCCGGTCATCGGATGGGCGACCAAAAATTTATCATCTCGAGCTCCTCCGTGCTTCGGAAGGCACGTTAACCCGTTGGTCCCGGCTGCATTAGCAGTCGTTAACAACCACCAATCCGCACTGGGCCCGCGTGGTGGTTCATGGCCCGTTCTCCCTATCCATCCATAGGGAAGGCTCGTGCCCCAGCAGTGGGGACATAAATGAGCTGATGATGATGATATAATACTTTTAGGGATGTTATAACACCCTGTCGGGCCAAGTGGGTTTAAAAACAATTAGAATGCAAAGCGGAACATTAATGATCTTATTTACGCGCTATTATTAGTTATCGACCAAACAAATAATCTATTCACGCTTCATAATAGAAGTAGACTTTGAGGTATGTTGTAACGTACATCACAACACAAATAAGTTATTTCCACGTCTTATCTGCACTCAATGCCCATTTTAAACCGCCCTATAGTTTGCCTATCTCAATCTCGATCTTGCAAAACATCACTGGTAAATAGATTAATCATCAACATCATCATCATCATCATCAGCTCTATTTTATGTCCCCTGGAGCTGGAGCACGAGCCTTCCCTATGGATAGATAGGGAGACAGGGCCTTAAACCACCACGCGGGCCCAGTGCGGATTGGTGGTTTTTAACGACTGCTATTGCAGCCGGGACCAACGGCTTTACGTGCCTTACGAAGCACGGAGGAGCTCGAAATGATACATTTTTGGTCACCCATCTGATGACTGGCCTTTGCGAAAATACCTCAATCTCCGCACTCGCTGACAGGGCGCGTTAACCACTGCGCCATCGAGCTCCTCGATAGATTAATAATTGTTAATTATTACCATTTTACGAGTATTTGTCTGAGTATCTGATTTTATCAATGATATTATGGGTATGTTCCGATATACACTGCGAGCACTGTAAGGTGTGACGTCAATTTAGTATACTGCAAAGCCGTTCCTTTATAGCTAGCTATACTGGTTACTGTTTAAATTGGAACGGTATACTGTATACTGTCAATCAATAGTGCAAGTTTTTTAAATTTCTGGACGCTGTTGATCACGTGGTCAAAGCACTGAAAGCACCTTACCTCGATAATGCCAGTGCTAACAGTACAAAAATGGCGACGATTTATGACATCATATATTTCCCTAGGATACTGCGGCAGTATACTGTCAGTCCATAACGGAACAAATTTTTCACCAGTAAGAGCACTGGACAGTGCTTGCAGTGTATATCGGAACATACCCTATATAAGTAAAAAAGGTATCCGAACCATATAAGGCATTCGTATCCTTTTGGCCTTGGTCGCTATTGAAGGAGTTACAAAATCCCATTTTTAAATTTAGTTTTCGTTAGAAAAATAACAAATTACAAAACCAGCTGTCTTATTCGCTCGTTATTGCTTAAATTACATATGTTTTATTTGAATGAGTTATCAACAATTATTAATTAGCTCATAATACCAAGACAATTTAAGCCTTAGAATAAGTTAAATAAAAATGAAATGTTATTTACGAATTTAATAAGTTTAATATTGTCATCGACTATTTTTATGGCCCCCACTGCTGGAGCACGAGCTTTCCCTATGGATGGATAGGAAGAACGGTCCATAAACTACCATGCGGGCCCTGTGCAGATTGATGGTTGTTAATGACTGGTGTTCATGCAAAATCGATGTATTGCGCCTCTCTAGTGAGAACGCATACGTGACGCGACACTATTAATGTCAAAAACGTCCGAGCGGGGATGCGCTTCCACATCCGCCCACTTAACTGTTGCGAACCGAAAAGAGCTAGCAGGACGCATTGTCGCGGCGCGTGCGGGCCTTAATGTAATATCGGAGGTATCACCTTTACGTAGTAGATATGGTGTGTTACCTGTAGGTCTAGGACCTTTGTATCGACGCGATACCTGTGAAAGTTAAGTTCATACAAATAACCGCAAGGCGCGGGTGTAACAGCGAAGCGCGTGGCGTAGACGCCATTGTGATATCTAGTGTGATTTTCATTGTACATTTAATTTACTGTATTGTAATAACTTATCTTAGTGCATAAATACAACTTGGACCGTGAACAGTGTTTCATTAGTGCGGCACTCGTGGCACCCCTCCCTTCAGGAACCCCGAACCCAGAACCCGCGACCGGCCTACGACACGCGGGACGGCAAGGAGAAGTTGCGGCCAGCTGACGCCGACCGAACCTATCCACCTCCCGCAAGGCTCTCACCGCCAGCCATCATCGTCTACGCGACTGGCTTAACTTCAGCAATGACCGGGCGCGTTAACCAGTGCGCCATATAACTTTAATATATATAACTAACTGACTGGCGGACTTCGTACCGCTTTGACAGTTTCCATGACAACAAAACAAACAAATCATTCGTCCGCTTAAGAACACCCGTATCCCATGATGGACCCCTATCCAATCGGGTCCTACCGGGTCCAATAGTAAATCTAAACCATTCTCGAATCCACTTGAACACACACAGAAAATTTAATCCAAATCGGTCCAACCGTTTAAAAGGAGTTCAATAACATACACACGCACAGAAGATTTATCTATATCTATATATTAATACGTGAAGCAAAAAGTTTGTACCCGTTTTTACGAAAATTGCGCGGACGGAGGAGTATGAAATTTCGCACACTTATAGTTTATATAAAGAAGGTTATCCGAATGTTAATAATTTTTTTTTAATATGCATAAAAAATACAATAAATCAACAAAAACAACATTACACACACTACCATGTATTTGACACACACGTATTGTTTGTCTGTCTTTAATGCGGCCGACATCTGTTAATGCCAATCCAAAGTCACATTCTATCTTTTTAATTTTTCATTGCTAAGGATACAATGCGTGCAGCCTTAATAAAATTACGGTCGAATTTCAACCACTGGGCGACCACTAGTATATATAAAGATGTAATTATTAGTGCCTCTCTGTGCCACTGTCTCTATCATCACCTACGCAATGATCTTTACTTAGTCCGGTTCTATTTTTAATGTTGCACTAGCGACTGTCTAATGAGTCGGGCTACTAGTGTCCCACAAGGATCTTACCGAAGCCCGCTTTTATTTTTAGAATTTCACTTAACATTACTTGACTTTTGACGCAAGAGTGTTGGCGCAGTTCAATTGAACTGAACATATTATAGCTAAGCGAAAGCATAATCTTGGAAAGGTTTAACACAACCAAGCATTTAGACATAATCATCCCATAAAAACTTCAAAACTTAATATTTTTAAAGCAATAAGGTAATTCGAATTAACGTTTAGTTGTATAATGCCTAATTCGCAAAATGGCACCCGAGTCTTCGCTAACTGACTAATTTTCAAAATGACTTATTAGCGAAAAGGCCAAAGGCTAATTCTCAAAAGGTCTAAGTAGTAAAATGCCTAATTCTCTGAATGACTAAATAGTAAAATTCGTTCCACCTTTTTCGACAATGGAAATCTCGTCGTCCGAGTACCACCACGCCCAGACAGGCGCGTCACATAACCATGGGAGAAAAAGGAGCGCACCCACTAAAACTACTGTACAGACGCCTGCTCATCAATCTATTCAAAACTGTCAAATTTCTTCAATAAATGTTTAACCATATGCCATATATATTGGCAAACCCAACCACAAACGACTTATAGTTTATACTGACACCCCCTACCAACCGTCAGGTTACAAAGTAGGTGTCATACATCCTTATGCAAACACAAGGGACCATCTACGTCAGGTCATGACGCCAGATCAGGACGCGCCGGAGTAAATTCTTCATCCGGTACGTTTGAGACTAGTGTCTCGAGCTAGTCGCCCCGTGCACACGTATAGTCCACTACCTATTATCCAGATAGGTTACCGGAGCTGTAAGCTCGCTCAATTCTCGTTGCACTAAGAGCACAACTCGCAGATTCCACTGCTCGGGTCGTCTATTGGTATTGGTGATGGTATTGGTGATGGTATTGGTGGTAAAAAATTGGTAAAATCGGAAGGTGCCAACTCGCGCGCACTTGCCACTTCCACACATGCCAGTTGACGAATAAGACTCAACGACTAATTGTAATTGCGATACGATCTTCATTAAGGCGGCCCACGTTTAGCCGCATCGTGTACTAGTTAGATTGTAGGATGACCATGTCGTGGCCGGATCTTAAAATTGATCACTTTATGATGTAATCAACCATTTCATGAAATGGTTGTATTTCATGATATGCCCAGCTTAAACTGATCATATCGTTAAAGCGTCAACGTTTGATGATATGCCCGTCCACGTTTGGCCATATAAGCCCAAATTACTAGATTTAGTTTTTATTGTATTATCTTCTTTTTGGTCATCGGATGCCGATACCCTTAGTATTATATTCTTATGCATGTCGTGGCAACCTATAATTAAGGCAACACCTAGCTTAGAAATTGTTAAATGTAAGTTACTAGCATGTTTAGTGTTTGATCTTGTTGGTTGTTCAAATAAATAAATAAATAAATAAATAAATATCGTTAATGTAGGAAACCTTACTGTAAGTTAGGTTAAGTTATTTTTTTTCCTCGAGCGAAGCGCAGCGTAGCGAGGACCAGTCATGGTAGGCAGTCAATATTTGACCATTTTATGAAGTAGCCGCGCGTTTAGTTGCCCATATCGAGAAACGATTTCTTATCATTGATCTGCCCAAACCTCATCATGATGTGGCCGATAGACAGTGAAACATTTCATGAAATAAAAACTGTCAAAGCGGCGGCTAATGACTCGCTTTATTACATTACGGCTAGCCGTGTTGAAGAACGTATGTATTCAATCCGGCTAGTCGTTGAACCGCCGTATTTCAAAATGGCCCTGTTTTGAAAATGGCCCTGTTTTGAAAATGGCCCTGTTTTGAAAATGGCCCTGTTTTGAGAATGGCCCTGTTTTAAAAATGGCTAGCCGTAATGTAATGCGGCGTTCTTGTGGTAGTCTGATTTGCAAGCGTGTGTACAACCTTTTACGTGGTATTAGACTGGCTGGGATCGGTTTAGTAATCACCAATAGCCCAAAAATTGGCTTCTATTGTAAATACACCCAAAAGTTTCGTTCACTACAACAGACAGGTGATCTAAAGTACTAACTCGAGTGTATGATTGTCATAGATAACTTTCCTTTGTTGTCAGCTGATTGTAAATATAATACTTTCGATTATCATTATCAACTGTTAATATTGTAGGTAAGTGCTTAAAGATTATATCTTGACGAGTTTGTTTATTTTTTTTACTATTTTGTCGGAGAATGTCGAAAAATAATTAGTTACCTATCATCATCATCATCAGCTCATTTTATGTCCCCACTGCTGGGGTACGAGCCTTCCCTATGGATGGATAGGGAGAACTGGCCATAAACCACCACGCGGGCCCAGTGCAGATTGGTGGTTGTTAACTACTGCATGCTAATGCAGCCGGGACCAACGGCTTTACGTGCCTTCCGAAGCACGGTGATGATAAATTTTTGGTCACCCATCCGATGACCGGCCTTTACGAAAGTTGCTTAACCTCTGCACTCGCAGACCGGGCGCGTTAACCACTGCGCCCTCGATGGCGCAGTGGTTAACGCGCCATCCTCAGTACAGTAACCTATAATAAAACATATTTACGAAACAAACCACAATGTGTTTTTTTATTAAAACTACACGACATACATTATATAGGTTATTAACATTGTATATTATTTATAAGCTTATTAGTTTCTGAAACAGTTCAATGTCATCGACGTACATACATGCACAATTATTGCACAGTGAAATTACAGTACTTAACCTTCTACCGGAATTACTACGGTGAGTGTTCTGAAGAACTTTTCGATCTAATCCCGCCTTCTCCTTTCCTCTCCCGGACTACACGTGCTGGTCTTAGGAACCACCATCATACTGTACAGACAATCAGTACTCGTACCAAAAAATTTGGCAAGTCGTTCCTCTGTAAGACCATTCGGCTTTGGAATTCTTTGCCAGCGCATGTGTTTCCAAGCTCCTATAGTCCCGGGTCTTTTAAGCGGGGCGTGAAACGGCATTTATGCAGGCCGTCATGAATGGGTGCGCTTGTTACCGTGCTTGTTCCACGGTAAGGAGCGCTTTCATTATTTTGGACTGCATCGGCTGCTTACCATCAGGCAGGATGTGGTCACTATGACGTGACAATATAAAAAAACTTAAAAGAGCACAAGATTTAAGTTTAAAGTATAATACTCAAAAAAAATTATAATGTATGCAACTCGCCAAAATTAATCAACACTATCTACTTTTACTTTGTAAGCCAAAGGAGCCCTATTCTTTCAAGTTTCAATATTTGTAAAATATTAAGATCGGATGTTGATGACGTAGTTGTCGACATTGAATAGGATTACAAAGTAAAAGTAGATAGTGTTGATTAATTTCGGCGAGTTGGATTGAGCCACGATAGCATATTTGGTAGTGCACCTGACCCGGCATGTCATGAGGTGCGGGCTCGAATCCCGTTCGTAGAATTTTTTAACACTTTGTCCTTTTTTCAATGTGTAATTTGTTCGCAACAATATTTGTACCTGCTTTCTTATAATCTAACTAAGATATATTGTCCCACTTTCCATTACATTCAAAAACGAAAATAACGTGTTGTCGACTGCCGTATCTATTGCAGTGATGCATAATCTGATGCACTTTAAATGACCTTTGATAAGGCTGCCCGTGCGCAACAACACTGTTGTAAACTAAATACTGATTGTGTTGCGATAAAAAGAATAATGGCAAGTTAGAGATTTTTGGTAAACTACCTTTTTTGCCAATGCAACCTAGTTATCTATAGCAGGACCGTAAAAATGGGGTTGCTCTGGAATCAAATGTATTTTATCTCACCTTATCTTAGTGGGGTATAAATAACAAATTATAAAAATACATTAGAGGTATCATTGCCTCAATTAAAAAATTCTAGTTTCTGTCAAAACTTGCTTTTTGCTTTGACTAGTTAGCGGTTCCCTGTCTTGTTTTGTTACTAATTGAAAGGTTAATGATCGATTACATAAAGCTAACAATAGCTAATAATAGCTTTATGTAATCGATCATTAACTAAGAAGTATTTAAAAAAATTACCTCTTTTATCGAAAAACTGTTTTAATAATACTAATAATTTGTGGTGATAGATCGATTAGCGTGCCAAAGTATACAAAAGGGGTAACATCCAATACAGAGTACAGATTAGAGTCAAAAGGGTCAATGGCTCAGTGATTGGAAGAGACCCACAAACCTTATATTCTGCACCTGCTGAGATTTCTCTCACCCAGTAGCACTTCGATCCATCGGCATATTTTATGCAACCCCACTCTTCTTCCTCTGTATAGATAGATGCCATAAGTTTGGCAACGCCATTGAGAACGAAGAGGCTCAAAGACGATGTCAATCAAGTGTCTTTGCTCGACCAGGTAGGCTACTTTTGACGCAAACTCAATCTCAACTCAATGCGATTAATATGTATCGATATTGGGATAAGTTTCGCAATTTCGGAACGCCCCATCTCGATAATAATTTGTTCACTCAATTTTCACGCAATTTAATTCCAATGTAGCGCTATTATCGCTTTTAAGAGTGCCATTTGAATTTTTTAGATGTGGGATTGGAAATTGATTATTGCAATTGTGTTTCAAGAGTAACCCACCAGGGAATTGAACAGGATATCAGGTCAAGTGTATACCACTCTGCCACCGACAGTGTGGTGTTAAAAAATACTTGATGAAACTAAAAAAATGCTTTTCCTCCGAAATATTTCTTAAGAGAAGACTCATTTAAAATCGACAAGCAAAACAACGCACAACGTACCAAATTCAAACTGGGAAAAAAACTAAAAGCATGTCTCCGTGATTAGCCGAGGCATGCCCCGTGAAGAGTGAAACAGATTCGAAGCGGCGCACACGCAGCGACAGGTGCAATACGCGTGAGGTCACTTAATCGATTTACTGACCCTTTCCCACTTTCACGGGTCTATCGGCACTATGCCATAGTGCAGTTTTAACAGAGAATACTGACTGTTTTTTTTATTCCTTACGGTATAGGTATAGAACTTGACCTTTACCTCACATGATCTTAAGTGATAATAAGGGCGAAGGTAAAAGCGCACTTCACTTCACTTCGGAATCCTCAACTACTGAGGCACTGGCTATCATATCTCTAACTGCCGGAACACAACAATAGACGACAATGCGACTAACACTGATGTTTTATGACGACATATTTTAGAGAAGATGGTGGTAGCTAGCTAACTTAAGGCGAAGGGTAAGGCACACTAGCGCCACCAATTGATAATTTGACAATTACTAACGGACCGGATCTTTTTTTAAACCGACAACAGGAAAGCATCCATAGTATTTATTTAATAATTGTGCACTACTTTTTGTTGCGTGGTTTATTCACAAAACGGGCTATAGCATTTATTCACAAACAATGGCCACTGTTGGTGTTATCGAATAAATACAAAAACAAACCTAAAAGTAGTGCACAATTATTAAATAATAGATGTTTGCCTAGTGTCGGAAGGTCCGCAATGTTTGAAAAAAAATCCAGTTTAGCAGTTATCAAATTAAATCCATTAGCGACGCTAGTGTGCCTTACCCTTCGCCTTAAAGAATTGTATATGTAGAAGTGTTGATCGTAAAATATTTATAGTGTTGGCGTTGGTTCTAAGGTTCAGCAATGGGGTCGTCTCGTAATGAGATGGGATGGTTTTGATTCGCCCTACATTAAGTCTGAAGCTATATACGGAGCCACGGATCACGAAAAATTCACGGAAAATTCGCTTTTTTAAAATTCTTGTTACTTAAACTTTAAAGGAAGTGTCTTGACATGACAGCAAATATAAACTTGATGTGATTGTATACTATATAAGGTCACATTTTATCAACTGCAAATATTTTGACAAAACATCTAAATATAACAGAGAAATAAGATCCTAGCATTTAAAAAAAATTCAGACTAGTTTTTTTTTAACTTTTCCTGACACAAAAATTGTAATATTTTTAAGAGCGGCCTCTCTGTCGGCTCCTTTGAATGAAACTACGGGCACGTGTAAGCGGTAAAGGCATTGCGGCCTCTCTGTTTCGGCTCCTTTAAATTGAAACTACCGAAAGTGCTTTAGTTTACTTTTTAATCGAAATGTCTTTTGGCGTTTTTCTTGAAAACTAGCGTATACATTTTTTTTCATAAAAATTGTTTATATTATGTTGTTGAATTTATCCTCAAAATATTTGCAGTTGATAAAATGTGACTTTATATACTGTATGAATGTTTCACTGTGGCATCAATACTTTACGCTTTAAATGCGTGTCCATCTGCCCTTAACTGTGATACTGAGGTTTTATTGTCAGTCCAAAAAATTGTACTCGGATTTTTTAAGTCAGCCCAGGCCATCCATGTTACGATGTGGTTGTGAAATGGATAGCTGATAGCTAGATAGTTTTCCAAGTGATGTGTACCCCCGTAATACCAGAAATCCAAATAGATTGGTACTGCAAAAGAAACCTCAAACATTGCAGTATTCCAAGAACTGTCTTACTATGAGTAAAAAATTTTAATAATTTACCAGACAATCTTAAATCACTAAATATTAATAAATTAAAAAATTGTTTATATAAATGGATATTGACCGTAAACATTTTTTAAATAAAAGACATCATATTGAATAGAAATTTTGCGAACACTACATTAATTTACTAATTAGTTTATCAATAATTTATTAATTAGTTCAATTGAAATTGTAACAATGTTGAATTGTATTTTTTTTTTATATTGGCACGTCATAGTGACCACATCCTGCCTGATGGTAAGCAGCCGATGCAGTCCAAAATAATGAGAGCGCTCCTCACCGTGGAACAAGCACGGTGACAAGCGCACCCACTCATGACGGCCTGCATAAATGCCGTTTCACGCCCCGCTTAAAAGACCCGGGATTATAGGAGCTGGAAAACACATGCGCCGGCAAAGAATTCCAAAGCCGAATGGTCTGACAGAGGAACGACTTGCCAAATTTTTTGGTACGAGTACTGATCGTCTGCACAGCATGATGGTGGTTCCTAAGACCAGCACGTGTAGTCCGGGAGAGGAAAGGAGAAGGCGGGATTAGATCAAAAAGTTCTTCAGAACACTCACCGTAGTAAAAATTTTCATGCTTAGGCGAATCATGATGTACGTAAATATTGTTACCATCTTAATTTAACATGCATTCTTGCAAATATATAGGTAAATTTTAATTTTGAATTTTGATGCTTAGCTGATAGTGATGATGATTCATAAAGGAGTCGATCTATCACAAGTTTCAAATCATCTCAAATTATTTGTGCAGTGCGATAACTGATTAGCCTAGTCGGCTATATAGGTGCTCCTGCGGCTCCTGTGGTCTAGTGGTTAAGAATCCGATCTCAGACCCAGATTCTATTCCCAGCGAGCGTATTTTAACAACAATCCCGCTTGTTGAAAATAAATTCTACACTTTTTCAAACTATCAAATCTGATTTAATCAATGTTTTTAAAATTTATAATAGAGGTATAAATTAGGATGTCAAAAATATCTTTCGACATCGACTATCAGCCGAAATTAATAACCTATCTCTGGTAAAAGACAGGCCTATCTTAGTTTAGTTACCTAGCAACCGCTGTTATTTTCCGATAAATAACAGAAATAACCAAGCAACTAATCTCTAGTAGGCCTATCTCTTGCTGAGGATAGGTTATTAATTTCGGCTGTATAGCGACTTCGTCCGCGTGGATTTGAGATTTTAAAAAGAAACTCTTTTTTACATAAAATGTAGCCTATGTTACCCGCAAGAAATGTAGCATTCTATCAGTCAAAGAATTTTTGGAATTGGACCAGTAGTTCCAGAGATTACCCAACACAAACAAACATAGTCACAAACTTTACCTCTTTATTTATAGTAGGTATAGAAATGCGACCTTCGCTGTAACAATTACATAACTACGCAAATAGTTATTTATTTTTTTAATTTCCTACCTAAGTATATATTTTTAAACATTATTATTAATGCGTTATCACCACATCTATATATTAATACGTGAAGCAAAAACTTTGTACCCGTTTTTACGAAAATTGCTCGGACGGAGGAGTATGAAATTTCACACACTTATAGTTTATATAGAGAAGGTTATCCGATTGATTTTTTTTTAATTATGCGTAAAAATACATTAAATCAACACAAACAACATTACACACTAGTGTGTACATGGTAGTCCATGTATTTGACACACACGTATTATTTGTCTTTAATGCGGCCGACATCTGTCAATGCCAATCCAAACTCACATTCTATCTTATTTAATTTTTCATTGCTAAGGATACAATGCATGCAGCCTTAATAAAATTACGGTCGAATTTCGACCACTGGGCGAGCAAAAGTACCTACTGTTAAACCATACTGAAAAGCTATAGTAAAACGATGGGTGGTGAAACTGGTATCAGAAACACCTGCATAAGAGAAAGTTAATATTTACTCAGCCACTTGTACGTTAATGAGCTTCGATTGATCATTAAGTTAAGAAACACCTTTTATTTTAAATTGGATAAAGTAATTTCGTATACATACATACATACTGTCCCGTCTTGCTTCCAAAAAGGAATAAATAGAGCAATGAAAATTATCAATTTTGTGTAAACTCGCCGTGATCTTAGTGATCTCGACGCCATATTTAGCATAATCAAAGAAAGGTTCCGAGGTGGAATAAATAACTTCAGTGATAGGTTGCTAGCTGATCTCCTTCATCATCATCATCATCAGCTCATTTTATGTCCCCACTGCTGGGGCACGAGCCTTCCCTATGGATGGATAGGGAGAACGGGCCATAAACCACCACGCGGGCCCAGTGCGGATTGGTGGTTGTTAACGACTGCTAATGCAGCCGGGACCAACGGCTTTACGTGCCTTTCGAAGCACGGAGGAGCTCGAGATGATAAATTTTTGGTCACCCATCCGATGACCGGCCTTTGCGAAAGTTGCTTAACCTCAGCACTCGCAGACCGGGCGCGTTAACCACTGCGCCATCGAGCTCCTCGATGCTCCTGATCTCCTTATGTGTGAGCATCTTGGAACCCTTGTCCCTTAGTGTAGCTGTGGAGGTATTGATATTGATATTAATATTTATTTATTGTAACATGTCGGTATGATAGATAAATCTACATTAATCTATATTTTACATTAAACTATAAGTATACAAAAGTAATTATTATTACAGGGGTCTAGGCTCCGAATATGATTTTGTCCCTTTCGGTGTCGAGACCCTTGGTCCTCGGGGCCTAGCGCTATAAGGCTTTTTAAGGAAATAGCAAAAAAGTTAGTCGACATTACAGGAGACCGAAGAGCTGGCAGCCACCTCGGACAAAGAATTAGTCTAGCAATTCAAAGGGGGAACGCTGCCAGTATCTTCGGAACCTTGCCTAAAGGGACTCCTTTTAATAATTTATTTTAGTTATTATATTATATTTTTAAGGTTTTTAGTTTTAGGTTCAATATTTATTTGTATTTGTATAATTTATAAGACATACTCGTATATATAAAAAGGCTTGTGTTTAAACGCCTACCAAAAATGTATCAATTCTACTACCAATAAAATTCGTAACGCTTACCAAAACGGATAAATGCTCACCAAATAGTGTTTCCTAAAATATTATAAAAAGGATACAATTTATATTTTTATTAAATGCAATAAAAATATATGAATACCTTTTAACTGCATTTCAGACCAAATATGTTGTTTTGTCACCAAATAGATAACACCGATATTTTATGCCTCGAGTTTCAATTTGGTAATTTTTACTTTCTGTTGACTAATAAAAAAAATAACCTCGAAATTCAAGACTTCTTTTCTAACCTATCACGTGACCTACAGGAGTAGGGCAACTAGTATCCTCAAATGAGCTATAATTTAGGTGGTGTGAGTTGCAGTGTTTTATATTAAATTTTTATTACTATTCTTAGTTTTAGTTAAGTTAAGTTCTAGCCTGGGCATCTTCGGAAGACCAGCGTCGTAGCATTACTAAAGTGCTATAACACATGCTGAGAAGATGCCTTTTCAGTATCATACACCATGTATCTTAAATTATAATGCTTTACTTGTTTGAATGCTGTTTGAATTATATTCTTCTATTGTAATCTAATCTTTCTTAGTCGACTTGCATGCAAGGAAAGTTAGACAACTGATATATTGAAAATGAAATGAAAATGTTTATTTACCAAAAAGAATAGTAAGCGGTATTACAGGAGTGTACAATGACTCCCACACTAGGCTAGGCCTGGCTAGTGGGGATCAATTCTCTAGGGTTAGCAAGGGTAACAATGTGGCTATTCATTACAAACAATTATGATTAACAGCATGATTCTGACAATAACACATCATAGATTTATTAATTATTGGACGGTGCAATGCGCAGATGTGGAGTGCATGTATGTAGGAATGAGTTAAGTGCGTGTGTGGCTCAAGGTAGCTCAAGGTAGCCCTGCGATTTAATCTTGGGATCGGACAGCAGTTATAAGTACCAATGCCGTCCACTACCTAATGGAAGGCCAAATTAGGCCGTAACTTTTAAAATTTCTTCGGATTGAGCGTAATCCCAAGTCAATAGCAGGGATAGAATTCTTGATTTGATCTAGTTGAAGTTGACAATGCTTTATATCACACACTTTGACCAGATTATTATAAATGTGAGGGAAAAGAAATGCTCTAAAACGTTGTGCAAAGGTGGTCTTTACTCTAATAGTGGGGACCTTGAAAGTTCTCCTATTTAGTAGCTCACTATACTTCGGTAACCTTAAAACTTCTTTGTGCATAACCATTGAAGCTCTCAACAAAAACAATCTACGGACACTCAAGACTTGGGCTTCTCGATAAACATCCGATGTGGGGTATCGCCTTGGTCTACGCAGGGCCACCTTCAGAACCGCTCTTTGTGCTCTTTCTAGTACTATCAAAATGGAAGGGGCAATGCCACCCCATGCAAGTATACAATAATTAATCACGGACTGGCACAACGCCAGATACACTGACTTTAGAACATTTCCATCGGAGACCTCTCTTATTCTTTTAATGTTCCAGGCCAGCATGGGATACTTAATTAAAATTACTTAAATAAAATTATACATATATCTGCAGTTCTGCACCACTTTAACGCAAATCTACAGTCTCTAACCGCATCAAAACGAGATAACGTACAAGAAACCTCTGGCTTGCGTCACCATTATTAATGGCGTCCGGATTCCGGAACTAAACAGACTGCATTAGTGTTCTAGAAGCATACTAATGCACCAGACGGCATTCCGTTATCGCCCACTTTAGACCTTTGTCCCTCAGTCAGCTCTTACGATATGCACGGGAAGTGAGGCAGCTGATAGGTTCGCTCTTAAGACTTAACAGACCAGTATCATCATAATCATCATCTCAGCCAAAATAGGTCCACTGCTGGACAAAGGCTTTCCACAACGACCGGGTTTGTGCTACTCGCATCCAGCGGCTTCCTGCGACATTCACCAGATCGTCGGAATACATTAATAATAATTTGGGGGCACGGCAGTGCGCAAAAAAGCGGTACGGCTATTACATCTATTTCTCGAAACAGTTCTGGTAGGCTACTCTTGACGCAAACTCAATCTCAATACAATTCCAATCCCAAATCTAAAAAATTCAAATGGCACTCTTAAAAGCGATAATAGCGCTACATTAGAATTAAATTGCGTGGAAATTGAGTGAACAAATTATTATCGAGATGGGGCGTTCCGAAATTGCGAAACTTATCCAAATATCGATACATATTAATCCCATTGGAATTGTATTGAGATTGAGTTTGCGTCAAGATTAGCCTACCAGGCCATTTTCGCACTAAACAATCTAATTTAATGTAATTTACTTGTGAGATACATTGTTTTCATGCGATGGCCGAGTCAACATATTTATTTAAAACATAAAAGATTTGTCATATTGATATGGTCACTTTACGATGTTGTTAGGTTAGCTAATTACGTAATAACTTAAGACAGAATGTCCCTTAAGTAGGGACTGAATAAATTAACCGACTTGGTAATATGGATCTCACAACTTTTTACGGTAAAAGAACTGAGTTGCGAGACTTGGTTTTTTTACAAGTATGTTTTTGGTGGCTTATTTTAACATTATTTAATTATTATTAATATTTTTATTTGTCTGTGTTGGTATATTGATAATTGTACTGTGGACGCGTCACCGATTTAGGCCCCTCCAGAATACCAGCGTTGCAGCGGCTTTATGTCTTATATATTGGCCACACTTCGTCTTTTGTCTTTGCTTTGTATAGTTATTGTAAGTATCGTGTAATTTTGTAGTGTGTGCTAACAAATGTATTCCATTTCATTTCATATAGACCAGTGTGGAACATGGAAAAACAACCTTTACTTAAAGATGGATAGAGCAAAACAGCGTGCCTTTATTCAATGATCGACGTACTTTTTATAGACAATAACTACACTTTACTTTTTTGCCGGGGTGATATAAGGTGGCCCAGATTAGAGGCGAGTGCAGACGCCTTTGCCCAGCAGTGGGACATAATATAGCTACTATAAAAAACTCTAAGAACATGGTTTTCATAATGCTCTTACGCGCTTTTGAACTATCCCCTGACGATATGTATCTATAATCATATATTTGTAAATAACAATTTACTTCAAAATAACGTTGTTAGTCGGTACAGGTCAGTGAACATTCTCTATCTTCAAGGACAAAGAAAATTATAACAAAATATGATAAGCACATAATCTGGCCTGAATTATTGTGAATTGTTGATATGTTATCACTTTTATCCGATGTACTGTACAATACATGCAGATCAGCTATTCTTCAGTACTCATTTCATTATTGCGATTCCTTACTAGGATAGTCATTCATTACAGATGTTGGTATGATACGAGTGTATAAAATTTTACTCAAATTTTGTAATGCACCACAAACGTAGGGATGAGCGATATTGACGAAATATCGATATTGAAATCGATATTGATATCGATATTGAAATCGATATCGATATTGAAATCGATATTGATATCGATAGCTGAATATCGATATTTCGATATTATCGACCGCAAAATATCGACATTTTATAATTTTAGGTTTTTAATTGGTGAAAATGAAACGTATACAATTGTATGTTGCATTACATGCAACGCACCACACGTACTATGAAAAGTCGGTCACAAAAACGGTACTAAAACCTTGGCGAAAAAATCGGTCGTTTGAAACGAGTAGTCAGTCTTTTATTGTTGTTTTTGCAGCGCTGGGGTGTTTGGCACCACCAGGTTCAGATAGAGATGGATGAAATAAAAGATGGAATCGGTACAATCGATTTATTCCGCTCAGGGTAGTGGGTTACGTTGGTCGCTTGTTTCGCTCAGTACTGCCGCGCGGTTTAACAAGAGGACTTAGCTTCTTGGGGGTCTTGAATACACGAACGCAGTTCGGCGCCTAGGTCAGCCTAGACCCGGACCGTAGACTGCGCCGGTGGGATCTGGATCCCGAAGCTGGGACAGCCGCAGTAGCTGCCTCCGGAATGCAGGCGGGTAGGCGCTTATAGAGCTGCCTCCGGAGTGCAGGCGGTAGTGTGCCCCAGGGATTCGCTGCCCAGTAGAAGAAGACGCTGCCCGGTAGGGGGTATGCGCTGCCCGGTACAAGAACCCTGTAATTGAAAGAAAGGAATGAACAGATGTTCAGTAAGTCCAGCCGCTTCGCGGTCTGGGATTAGGGTAAGCTGCTGCAAATGAACCTGGCTCACTAACATTGACCTCTAATGGTTAAGCAATTGCAACATAAAAAGGTAAGGTTTAAGAATCTAATTGGGATTAATCTTGGTAGAAAACAACAGTAATGATTAACTACAATCCAATTAGCCATCAAAACTCCCGAGGGAATAAATATTTTATAATAAGTATTGATTATTAAATTGTGAAGGTAGGCTCGACGCCACAGTAACGGCTACTCGGCCCAATGAAATTTTATAAATCTAATAAACCATTAGAGATTTCTACATGATAAAATTAACTGTTAATTGTATTTCGTCCACGAGATCCATTAGGAATCACGCTTCACCACAATACAATTATCTATTTAGAAAACATGACATTAGAACGATTTAACTCGTATGAGTTTAAAATCGTCATTTCAACAAAAGGATTAAAACATTAAATGAATTAAATTCTCAATTACTGTAGGACACAATTAGTAACTTTAACAAATAAAACAGAAAATCTAGATCAGCAAAGCTAAGCAAAAATTACTATTGACGAAGAACACTTACCCGAGTTTGGGGTTATAATTTATATGTAGTATAGAAAACTGGTATTAACTTTAAAACAATTGAGCAGAGTCACGGCAGGAATGCTGGTAGATGAAAGAGGGTGTTCATCCCCTCTGCCGCCTTATATAGCCGGCATTGAACGAGAATCTTCTCGAACTGACCCAGGACTTCTAGGTTATAGTTAAACACTGACCATAGACCGGCGACCGCTGCGAGTGAAAACATGATGGCCACAGACAAGAAGAACACGGAGCCAATTAGTCCACGGTTTCACTCAATTAAATATAGGTAAATTAAATAAATGTAAATATAGGTACTTCCTCGCCCTATTTTTATTATTATATTTCTTTAGTGGAAATAATAAAATAATAATTTAATGAAACCATTTATTAGGATTTAATTCTTTTAAGTTTTGTTCCCGAACGAACACGAAACGTTCTGTTCCCAAACGGATGACAGTTCCTACACATCTGTCAAACAGGTTGTTTGTTTACATTTTATTATTTTAGTTTTATAACCATATATCATTTATTTTCCTTATGTAAAATTATTAAAATGTTGTTTAATGTATGCCAACCGGTAAGTACTGACCATTGAACAATTTGCGCCGTTCACTTAGGTGAATTGGCCGAAGTGTTACATTTTATTTGAATCTTTTAACAACAACACTATATTTTTTCATCAAAATCAGATACAATCGAACCAAATATACAGTCTACGCATCACAAAGTATACTCTACATTTAGTAGAGTAAAAAATAGGTATTTTTTTATTAACGCCAAAAATAAGCTACGCGTTATCCTAAACAGTTATGATTCTACAATCACAACATTACACCAGCCCTGTGTAAGAGTACACCAGATGTCCACACCACATCCCCCGCGAGTTTGCGACCAACCCCACAGAACCGAACCCGGACCCTCTCGTAGCAACCCCACGCTTACGCCAAAATCAATAAGCGCGCGCCACGCCACGCCAATCGAATTTTCTTTCGTTCAACGCACATCTGTTGACAGTTGCACTCTTGCTCAACTCTTTGTAAATAATAGTTTTAATAATATTGAAATGAAACACTGAGGCATCACCTTGACAATTCCCCTTAGATCACCTACGCTAAAGTAGCTGCTAGTGATGATGAAACATATCGATATAATCATCAGTACGTTTTTTTTAAACATTGACATTTTTAAAGGAGTTTAACGAAACCTGCTTAAACCTGCTTAATTATGTATAGCTATTACATATGCTAAGCATACCAAGATGCCTTTTTTTTTTTTTTTTTTTTGACCCAGAGGAATCACTTTAGACTTCCCTCACCCTGCAGGGGCAAGGGGGTATGTGGGGGTCGCCCGTCCGCCTTTCCACACCCACTGACAAGGGGAGAAGCCCCGAGTCAGCTGCCAGGAATAAGTCCCGGCTGGGAGGGCGAGACGGAGGGGAATACCCACTAAACCTCTGGAGGTCCACAATCCGAGTGCAAAAGTAAGGCGACGGCACGGTATCTGTCAAAGATTAAGCCCGCGACCGCCACCCTGCGCCCGTGCACCGACCTGTAGCCATCTCCACACACTTACTCCCGTCTGCGCGGGAGACGTGTGCTTTGACGGCCACGCGCCGGGGCACGGGCACGTGCTGGTGACACACAGCATTAAACCGAAGCTAAATCAAAAGAAGGCCGCAGCGCCCTTGGGGGCACGCAGCAAAGTCAGACAATACAAACACATGGACAGCACATGGACAGCACAAGACCCTAGGCCTTCGGGGAGGTATAATACACTTATACCTATGCCGAAGCCCTACCACATATATCGCCTGCGTAGGCAGGCGATCTCCCCACAACACACACATACAAACACAACAAAAACTGACCAGGAACCGGCCCGGACGCAGACCCCCATACAAATCTGACTCCAGCTCGGTTCCCAGTCCCACACATCCATGCTCCCACACAAGAACACGGCACAAAGCCAACACCACAAAGGCCGTCAGCTCCGCGCCTCCGGTTCCCTCATCTTAACTGCCGGGGGGCAGCACTCCCTGCTCCCCATGACGTGCTCATGGGGCAGCGCCGCCTCGGCACAAACCAGGCAGTTCGGGGGCTTTGTGCATGCTCCCGCTTGGTGGCCCTCCATGCCACAGCGGAAGCAGCACCCCGCCCTGTCCGCCTCTGAGGGGCACATAGGCCTCGTATGGCCCGTCCCCATGCACTTGAAGCAGCGCATGGGTCTGGGCTTGACAGTCTCTACCCTGGCCAGGCTCCATCCGATTCGGAGGCTCCCCAGGGCGGCGAGCCTCTTCGCCGCCTTCACCGGGCACTGCACCATCACCGAGTCTCCGCTGGGGGCCGATCGAATGGTCCCCAACTTGACCCTCTCCCTCAGGGTTCCTCCCTCTTCCGCCACCGCGGCAGCTATAGTCTCCGAGGAGACCATGCTAAAGCCACTGAGGCGGACATTCGCCCGCTTCTCAGGACGGGCAATCTCTGCCACGTCCGAGATGACTCCTTCAAGTTTCCGGGCCAGCCCATCAGCAGCGTCGCCGCTGTCGGCACCCGGCACCTCCATCAAAAGCGCCCCTGATTGGGCCGTCCTCATTTTGACACCAGGGATGCCGAGCTCCTCCAAGCATATGGCTTCCCTGGCTCTTTCCATCGTGGCCGCATAGGTCACCCCCCCGGCAATCGCCTCCGGCCTGAGCCGGACGATGACCGCTGTCGAGGTTGGCTCCCTAAGCGCCCCCTTCCCTCCTTTTTCTCCCGGCACGTTGGTTCGGGCAGGGCCTCTCGCCCCCCCTCTCCCTCGCCTGCGTCGCCTGCGGGCGCCGTTGGTCCGCACTTCAGCCGGGGGGAGACCCCCGGACTCGGCATGCTGGACCTTCGGTCGCACCCCTTCCCGACTGGGCCCGGTCTTCATCATTGCGGCGGGACCCTCCGAACCGCGCGCAGCCACCGAGCTGTAGGACCTTCTGTCGGGCATCAGAAGCCTGGCCTCCAGCCCGTCCATCCTCTTGCTCATTCCCTCGATGAGGGCGTCAAGGGTGCGCCGCATCTCTGCAAGCGCAGCCGTCACGCCCTCATCCAGCGCGGAAGTAGGGACAGCTCTTGCCTCCGCAAGGCGCCTCGCTACCTCCGCAGCCTCTCTGGCCTCCTTTGCCTCCAGGGCCTCTCTCCTGGCCTCCAGGGCCTCTGCCCGGCACTCCTTCAGCCGCCGACAGCGCTCCTTCAGCTGCCCGTGGAGCTCCGTCATAGCCTCCTCGGCAGCCTCCTTGGCAGTCCTTTCCTCATAGAGGTCAGTCCGAAGCCTGGCGATTTCTCCCTTCAGGTCCTCAATCTCCAACCCCATATCCTCCATCATTCTCAGACGAACGTCCTCTACGTCTACGTACACTTCCCTCTCGGCCTTCCTCTTCTTCAACTTCTGCGTATCTTTGCCCCCCCCAGAGACGGTGGGGCAGCCTGAGTCCAGCGAGCTGGGCCCAGGGAGGGGTTCTCCCGCCTTACGGCGGGTACCCTCCTGGGGTAATAATTCTTCAGATGACGCTTCCATTTTCTTCGACATTTATGGGATGCCACCCAGACAATACACGGGTTGTCATCCCCAACCTACAACAGAAAAGACACAACAAAAACACGCAACTGCAGGTCCAGAAGGGACACTACCAAAAACTCCCCTCAAAGCCGCCCAGAAGGAGCGGCGAGTAGTGCGGCCCAAAGTGGACACGCACAGGAGTTGCAGGGCCCAGAAGGGGCTCCTGCCTTGCCAGATGTTAGCCGATTGGGCCCAACTTTCTCCGAACGGAGAATGTTGGGACCACTCGTTGCCCAGGATGCACCACGTGGAGGTCATCTGACTCGCACCCCATACCAAGATGCCTAGTTCAAGTTTCATATTCGACGGTTGAAAGGCTAATTGATCTAAGCGACATTTTGTAAAACTTGTAGGATTAAAGTTTTTGTTTGAGAAAAAAAAAACATAAATAAACACCTATCTAGATAGTGAATTGCGTTTTGTGGACCACATTGAGAAGCTGGTGAGACAATGTTTTTTTAGGCTAAAGGTGCTCTACAAAATACGCAATCTGTTGAGTCAACCTGCGCGCATTAGTGTTGTTGAGGCAATGGTATTGTCAAGGCTTAATTATGCAGATCTTGTCTATGGGCCTCGTCTACTGTATAAATCACAACGTTTGATCCAACGTGTACAAAATGCCTGTTTTAGGTTTTGCTTTAATGTTCCCCCACGTAGTCATATTTCTCCCTTTCTTAATAACGAGTCAATACTGAACATGGAGGCGCGCAGGAACCTACACTTAGCATCTCTGTTGTTTGATATTACTCGCTTTAAAAGTCCAGAATATTTATTTTCAAAATTGAATTTTAACACCTCTGTAAAATATTTTGATCATGCGCCTAGGTCTACACGTCCGCCACTCAGGGTTCAACAACATCGGACTGTTGCCTTTACTGGAAGTTTTCGGTATCATGCAACTAAGTGTTGGAACAACATACCTCCCCCAATAAGACAATTGCATTCCAAGTTCTCTTTTAAAAAACAATTTAAGTCTCATCTGCTCGCCGAACAGAAGTTGGGAATTCCTAAGCGATTTTTGTAGGTGGCGGCAACAAGGGAACCAGGTAGCATAGCACACTTATTACATTTTCTATTTTATTTTACTTTGCATGTTACTTATATGTTATTTATTATATCCTTATCTAATTTAATGTCAATAATACACAATACACTGCACAGCTTTTATATAGATAAATCTTTATTTATTAATTTTTTAAAATAATAGAATAATTTGTTACTACTACTTGGTCAAGGTTAAGCGCATGGGCACATTATTGACAATTGTTACGGGCACCGTCTTCGTGGTTACTCCTGGTTGTTGCTGAAAATCAGCGATTCACTTGCTATGCGAGTGAATACCACGCTGAGCAACGACCCTTTTGAGATGCTGCGGCACACACACATTTTTGTATTTTTATAGTTATATAGTAGACAAAATAGTTTAGGTACTGTTATTATGAAATTATAATTGTTTTAGTGTAATTGTTGTCATTTTACGATTGTATAATGTGTGTGTGTATATGTGTGTGTGTGTCTATAGTGTCCAAATAAAAGTTTTATTATTATTATTATTATTATTATCTAATAGACTTTGATTTATTATCCTTAATTAAGTAAGGAAGTTTTATAAGCTATTACTGTTGGTAATTGTGTATTATTTTGGGTTTCTCGGTTTCTTCGGTTTCTAAAATTTATTTTAGTTAACCCTGACTAAATGCATAAAATTTAGATATTTTTAGGGTTCCGTAGCCAAATGGCAAAAAACGGAACCCTTATGGATTCGTCATGTCTGTCTGTTTGTCTGTCTGTCTGTCTGTCCATATGTATGCCACAGCCACTTTTTTCCGAGACTATAAGAACTATACTGTTGAAACTTGATATGTAGATGTATTCTACGTGTACGTAATTGTAAGCGGGAATTGACTGAATGGCTGAAAACACTAAATTACTTTGAGGTAGAAAACCTAATGCAATTTGGACTTTAGTGTGTGGATATTTATGTTTTTATTACACACAAACACACATGCATACACACACACATTTACACATTCACACACACACACATACACATCCTCACACACACACACACACACACACACACACACACACACACACACACACACACACACACACACACACGCACGCACACACATACTTGTGTATTTTAATTTGAAGTGAAAAAAAAAAAGAAATTGTTTATTTTTTATTTTGTTTTAAATTGTAAGCTATGGAGGAGTGGCTACTTCTGGTACGGATGCATTTCGCGTTCAATAGAAGTAGTCTGCCCTGATTTTTGTTTAATTGTTAATATGTTAACGAATAAATCATTTTTCATTTTCATTTTTCATTCTGTGAACCGCATTAAGATTTTCACACAGTTTTTTTTGAGAAACGCAAAATAATTCAAATGCCTATCGTTAGTAAAAGAGCTTTCAGTTAAGTAAACTGGCTCAAGCATCGACTTAGAATAAAATAATACGAGAGAAAATTAAATGAGCGCAAAGTTAACTAAAGTTGAATATTGCCCAATAAGCATATTATGCAACATGATGGTGTTGCACCAGAGTGGAGTAACGAAGCTTAGTTTCGGTTTAATGCAAAATAGACCAAACGACAAAACCACAACCATGGCGAAAAAGCCAAATGCCTTAATCGACACATTCTATAAAACTTTGTCTAATTTTGTGTCGTATATATCAATGAGCTTAGAAATGAGACCTGTTTTGCTCTGGGTGCTAAGCGCTAAAAAAGTAGTCAAAAAATTTGGAAACCTGACTCAAACGACAGAGAAAAATTTGCTGATTCCGAATATGGTATTAACTTAATATCACAAAAAATGTCGCATAGACCAATTAGCCTTTCAACCATCGATATGTTTCTTACCTGAAGGTAACTAAGTACTTGCATACATTTTAATTTTTCACATACAAGTGTTTGGTGTGAGTATATAAATAGTTATTTGTTATACAAGAGTGCAAAGTTGTTTTTTAACCGCGTGCTCAATTTTGATGACCGAGCAAGCGAAGGATTCTAAAATTGAATCACGAGCGCAGCGAGTGATTCAAAAATTAGAATCCTGAGCGTTAGCGAGGGAATCAAAAGAGCACCAGGTGAAAAATCTTTGCACTCGAGTGCAACACCTAACTTTTCATCCCACCTCAGCGAGGAAATGACTAAATGCAAAAAAACATTTACAATCACAAGATACTTTTATTTCAGTTTAGGTATTAACTACTACATTATGAAAGGTAAGTATTACAGAATAATCTTTAAATTATAACAAACAATACTTAGGTATAATTAAGAAAAATTGAAAGTAACGTTGCTACAGTTACTAAGTGTAATATTTTTGTTAGGTACTGTAATGTTGGTGTTAGTAACTTGTGTACTGTAACACCCCGCTGGGTCGTTACTTAAGGAACGGGGGGTTGTATCGAATAATAATGCTTTATAGCTTTAAATATTTATATTACTTTCAACATTAAATAATAACAATCAATTCGTCGTCGCGGGTGACGGGTCGTCACCGAGTCCGCGATGTTCTTTTTTCTCTTCTACTATATTTTAATGCAGGCCACGGTGGCTGCCAGTAAATATGCCCGAGCAAGGAGTCTCGGTTGCTACAGTACTGATAAATTGGGCACCATGGAGGTAGAAGCAAATAGGTTTAATGATGTTTTGAATTCACAAACTTAGTGCACACGATGTTCTAAATTCAATTTACTTTATCCTCTAGGGGATAAAAACGGCTTTTGCACTCAGATATCGAAGAGCAAAAATACTCTTTCCGAGATGGTGGGATGAAAAATAAATTTACGTAAATACGAATTTGCATATAATCACGGTGTCCTTATACTTGGTTGCAAGCGGTTTCAGGATTATACACCTAGCTATTACCAATAAATAGGTACCTACCTATTTAAAAAGTTATTATAAATGAGTTAGTGCATTTTGACTGAAATATTTCATACTTAAAAAGATCTGGGATACTTTATTTTCCATGTTCTTTTCCTTTCTTCGTTCTTTCTCTTGCAATTGGTCGTAGGACAAAGCTAAAATCCTAAATTTATAAATATTTGAAAATCTTTCTTCGATTCCCGTATTTCTATCCTACGGAAAGGCAAAAGTTAAATTTAAAACTACCGGATATTCTATTTCTGTGCCGAGGGTTAGGGTTGAGCGAGTGTGGGGTGAAATGTTTAGTTTACGATATTGACATCTGTCAAATTCAAGTTAAGCCGTTGGTCCCGGGTGCATTAGCAGTCGTTAACAACCACCAATCCGCACTGGGTCCGCGTGGTGGTTCATGGCCCGTTCTCCCTATCCATCCATAGGGAAGGCTCGTGCCCCAGCAGTGGGGACATAAATGAGCTGATGATGATGATGATGATGAAATTCATTTCGATTTCCATTTGGCAAAATATCTCTCAAGTCACACCAGGACCACTAGTAGAGTATGGAACATGAAGCTGTTATATCTACAGCTTCATGGTAGAGAATGCATTACGGTGTTAAGTTTGACTTTTTTACACACGCTTGCACACAGACTGTCACAAACTGTTTTCACAGTTCCTCAATAGCCTCTGTGGTCTAGTGGTTAAGACCACCGGTTTAGACCCAGAGGTCCCGGGTTGGATTCCCAGCGGGGGGTACATTTTTGTGTACTCGGTTTGGTTGGTGGTAGGACTTGTTTGTCCGCCTGGCTAGCTACCACCATCTTATCTAAATATGTCGCCATAACATCAATGTTTGTAGCATTGTTGTGTTCCGGCAGCTAGAGATAAGATAGCCAGTGTCACTAGTTGGAAATCCCGGGTGAAGTGCGCTTCCACCACGGCCTTATCATCACTTAACATCAGGTGAGATCAAGGCACTGTGCTTACCCGTAAATATTAAAAAAATAGACTTTAAACTTTATCTCAATAGCATATGGTTGAACATTTATTGAAGGAATTTGACAGTCTTGTCAGTCTTTGGATAGTCTGTGCAGGCTGTCTGTACAATGAGGTTTTAACAACTAGACCACAGAGACGGGAATGATGCTATTGTAAGTCCCTTTGCTTCCGACTCAACAACCGATTTTAACTTAATCGAATTGAATATGAAAGTCTCTACTCATCAACTTTTTTATGAATTCCTGCTTTGTTGTCGTAAGTACCAAACATCAGAACCGGTCAAGGGCGACTTTTGTTTGCGTGCTAACTGTTCCTTACATTAGTTTAAATTATTATGTAATGGTTGAATAATGATATTGAACAGCTTGATAAGCTTATAATATTTGATTAGAGAATAGAAAGAGTTTAATACAAAATAAAAACGTTCTTGATATGGAACAGCTGTTTTTTGTTTTTTTACATGGCAATTAGTTTTTCACAGAATATCGGCGTGAAACAATGGCACTCGTTGCTGTTGTGTTTCGTCCGGTGAGTGAAAGTATCGGAGGCCCCTCCCCCTCCATGGGCGGCGGTGATTACTTTCCATCAGGTGACCCAACTGCTCATTTGCCTCCTTTTAACATAAAAAAATACTTTAAATAGCAATCAGGTATAAGTACGGCTCGCCTGGGCCTTGAATCTTGTATTTTGAAACGACCGCTATCGTGTGTTTATTTTATTTGGGTACTTCATTGATTCACACTACGACTGGTTCGCACCACGGTGTGAAACGCAGAAGGACGCTTTTTGAATTGGCTGTTTCGAACCATGGTATGAATCAGCGAATGTCTTTTTCGTACTTCAGCGATTCGCACCACGTTGCACCACCCAAGTATTATTTTCTTAGGTGAATCACAAGTAACAAAACAAGAGTAGCTATGCAGTTATACATCAGAAATTAATGACAGATTCACACCAATAGAAGTTTTAAGTGTTATTTATTAAGTTTTACAATACTTTTTTTTTTAATTCTAACGGCCTCTGCACTAAGACAAGCTTAATCTACAGCAGAAAGACCCTTTACACAACTATTTGTATAGTGGACACTCAATGTAAACATACACGTTATGTCATACATTCAAATTTAAAGAATATAAAGGTGGAGTGTTTTTCTTTTACTAAAAATTAATCTAAGAAAATGACCTGTGACAAACACATCAGTGTAAGATCTTATAAGTGTTTCATCGGTTGTAATGAACCCTAAAAGGGTAAAGTGGTCTGTTGTTAAGTATAATACCTTTTTAACACTCCGAGATTGGAATCCGAGCCATCACACACCGACCACCACAAAAAGCGTTACCGATCCCGCAACATGAGCGTCGATGGGCCTATTACATACGCGTGCGCATAAGCCGTGTACTCACGATCGGCAGTGATATTCTCAAAAGGTTGGTCGATGAAGGTATTATGGTTTCTATTTATAGGTATACTTTTTCACATTTTCATCCGCGAGCGATCTTAGTAAAGGTCCTACTTTGTCTTTACTGAAACTGAAAATTAAGGACAGGACAGGGCAAGGCTTGTTAATTACACGTATTTAACAAGCTATTTATTATTATACGTGAAGCAAAAACTTTGTACCCCTTTTTACGAAAATTGCGTGGACGGATAAGTATGAAATTTCGCACAATTATAGTTTATATAGAGAAGGATTGCAGAATGTTAATATTGTTTTTAAATAATGTATAAAAAATACATTAAATCAATAAAACAAACATTACACACACTTCTATGTATTTGACACACACGCATAATTATACTCTTTTCAAAAATTTCAAAAATGGAAGAGGTGCGGCCGAAATCTGTCAATGCCAATGTAACATTTAGGTTGCAAATATAGGTTTGAGTTATTTATCATTTATTAAAATTACACAAAAATATTCTACTAAGATTCGACATAACACAATACATATATATATATATATATATATATATATATATATACATACATATCATTTCTCACTTCTCATTTCTATTATCAGTCATCATCATCATACAGAAAAGAAATATAGTTTATTTATGTATTACTTGTTAAAAAAATTACTTACTTTTTCAATGGCTTAATGCTAGTGCCAAACCATTAAAAAAATATAAAAAAGTACGTACCTCGTTAAATTTTTCTTCCGTGCCCACCGGCCTTTACAGTTCAATTCGTAAGACGTTACCGCGCGCTCGGCCACAGATAACTCAATGCTGAACAGTTCGGTATGCGGTACATTACGTCTCGTCTAGAATTGCAGGCACTTTCCGATTAAACGGATGCGAGTTGAGCGAGCACGAGCCATTGTATCATACGAGCTCATGACGGTTTCACTACTATATTCGAAGTGATAAAAAGCTCGATGGTTACCGCGCTCGCGATTCGCGAAGGCCGGCCGGTCGTCGGATGGTTGACGAAAAATATCTCATTTTTGGTAGTATGTCAGACAGAATAAGAGGTTTTTTTTCGTAGCTGACTTTTTAAACAAAGTAGATACATAATACTCGTATAGTAATGACACCGTGTTCAACACTTTAAACCCAAAGTCGACTCCAGTTTTCATCATCTAAAAATATTATAGAATTTCATTGAAATTTTACCTGATGACAGCTTTTTCTATTGATTAGGAGAAAAAAGTGGTGATCACTGTGGTTCATATCGAGCACTGGTGTTTTGAAAGTCCGCTCTATTAAATTACAGTGATAAATAGAAAACTGTTAACTGAAAAAAATGCTTGTTTTGACAAACTACGAAGCTAAGATAGGACCTCAGATCATAAAATGTTTTTATGTTCTAAAGATAGGACACAAGTTATGCGAGCGACGATTTCAGGAAGCATTCCACTTGAACTTCAGTAGTTCTTCTAAGTATTTATTTGGACAGTGTTGATAAACCTCGTGCGTCATTACTATAAGCCCACCGATGACTGAAGCGTTCAATTCTTGGAATAAATGGCGCAGTGATAATTATTATTTGTTATTGTAATAGCGACCTGGTTAAAATTAATCCACCAAAATCTAATTGTGAATTCCATTCATTACATTAATGCAGTGTGAAATACATCAACTTACGTCTACGCATTAATCAATTTAAGTCTTACCGCTTTGATCTTGGTTCTAAAAAAATTAAATTAAAAAAGAGAAAGTGTTGATAAAAATTTCACGAACGGGAAATTTCACCATTGAAAATGGCAATCAGATGCAAATCGCCTGAGACGTATTTTTGGCCATAGCTCCGAGGATTTTAGGAGAATGAAGATGAAAATAGTACCAAAAGTTGAGGAAATTTATCGAGACACGCTTGAGCGTTTGAATTTTGAAAATCGTCTGGAAACTTTTTTTAGAATTTTGAAAAATGTAAAAAAAACGGGTTTTTTGGGGGATGTTTGTATACTTAATTGTTAATATTTCAAAAAAAAACCAACTTAAGAAAAATTTAAAAAAAAGGGTCCTAGGGAATACCTAAAATTTTTTCGCCATTTTGTAGCTAAACTAATAAGTTTAGCTACAAAATGGCGAAAAAAACTTGAAAATCGGTTCGCAACCAAATTTGCGTAAAATTATATGTGAATAATCATAATAAAATGAACTTTACCTTGACACATTGCCAGACCTAGACATCGCGCACTTTACCACTCCACCATCGAACCAACAACGGCTACATTTCTTTTTGTAACATCCCATTTCGTCGGTGGAAAGGGAAAATGCTAAAGCGCCAAAAATCAATTCTTCCTTGCTCTTTTGGCGTTTTATCATGGATGTAAATTTTAAGGTTTTAAGAGCTTTGGATTCCATAGAAGGACAATGTTTTTTTGTTTTTTTTTGTTGGATCATTTGGTAAACTGGACTACATCAACACAGTGCTGACCGCTTCCTCCTTTTCACGACATTTGCATAATAATAGTTCTTAATAAAATCAAAGCAGTAAAGAAATTCAGTACTTACGATCTTAATTCCCGATAGCATAATGGTCAGTGCAGCCGCCCGGATTGCGGAAGACCCGGATTCGATTCCTGGCTGGGTCGGGTAGGCATTTAACTTTTCACTATATTTTATATATATTTTGTTATTAATATATTATTATTATACTCTTTATTTATTTTTAATCTTAGATCTAGGTTTTATAAAAAATATATAAAAAGTAAAATATTACAAAATATCATACAAAAATACAACTTTTATAAAAACCTAAACCTAGAACGCCGCCAGCAGCGGAGCAGGACTCAAGCTACCGGCGATTAAGACTGCAGAGAATGAAACCTCCTGACAATGCGTGCTGTGTCCAGGAGTGTTGCCTTATGTATCTGACCCTTGATCCAGCCATCTCTTTCATTCTTCTTATTATTATTATGAAACCGGCCATACATCTTCCAACGTACTTCATCATCATCATCATCATCAGCTCATTTATGTCCCCACTGCTGGGGCACGAGCCTTCCCTATGGATGGATAGGGAGAACGGGCCATGAACCACCACGCGGGCCCAGTGCGGATTGGTGGTTGTTAACGACTGCTAATGCAGCCGGGACCAACGGCTTAACTTGCCTTCCGAAGCACGGAGGAGCTCGAGATGATACATTTTTGGTCACCCATCCGATGACCGGCCTTTGCGAAAGTTGTTTAACCTCAGCACTCGCAGACCGGGCGCGTTAACCACTGCGCCATCGAGCTCCTCGAACGTACTTGTAGTTTTCAAATTGAGAGGAGCTCGCCGTGTATGTAGCAATTTCCTCCGTAGCTAGACCGTGCGCCCTTTAATCACATCCTCATGCGTCTATCGCAATCGCAACGCTCGAAATGCCTCTGTGATGGACTGTACTTAGTGTAATGACCATTGATACCAATGCATCTGTGGTCTAGTGGTTAGATTGCCGATATCGGCGCATAAGGTCTCGGGATCGCCATGGGATACACAGATATTATGCTTGATTTTTCCTCCCTTGAGTAATGGTTTCCTGCAGAATTGTCTTTGTTGGTTAATAAATTTTAACAAATGATGATGAAAGTGTTTGGTGGAAATGATATTTCTCGCTACCCCTTCATCAGTAAAGAGATGTGGTGCTTTACTGACATCTCATACTTCGCGGACTTCTTGAGGAAATTCGAAAAGTGACGTTGCACTGTTTTGTTTTATTTTCCAACACTTATGCACGAACAACGAACATCATTGTTTCACAATATGCGACGTAACACGAATGTTAGAAAAAAAAGCAAAATTGCTGACAACTCTTCACTTTCCCGCCAAGAAGTCTGCTCAGTTTTCACTTTCCTCAAATTGTTTGCTCTCCTCGATCAACACTAGGACGCTATGCAAAATCTCGTTTTGTGTTTGAAATGCAAATAAGAATACTAGAATATTTTGTATGTTGATTGTGGTGTGAAATAAAAAGTTACTTACTTACTTACTTATTAAGTACCAGGTTTCCATCAAGGTTAAACTGGCCAAGTATTATTAAAAGAGTAACCCTATTAAATATTTTATTTTGTCTTTTACTCGATCGGCCCGTTACGAAAATAGTTAAAGCTAGTTTCTCACAGCTCCCCCTGCGCCGGCGCAGGCGGAAGCTGCGGCCGACACTCGAGCCAGCCTCGTGAGAACACGAACACACCCTGGGACACGATTTATATGTTTAACGGCATGTGGATATCAAATCTGAACATCTGTGATAATGGAAATGGAAATAGCACTTTAAAAAAGACGAACTTAAACCATTTAATTTATTTAGGTCTACCAACAGTTGTTTACATCAATACTACTAAGGATTCTTATATTTTATTCGTCAATTAAGCTAAGTGTTTCAACTAATTACAGGTAAACACAGTATGCTTAGAAATAAACACAATTAAACACTAATAACATATTTGGGGTAGAAATATAAGCAAACATACACACATTAGTTGACGTAGAAAAGAAAAACTTGGAACTCAGTTATCATCAGGACCAGAAAGATGCTTCCAATTGGATTTGATTTTACGGTATGCATTGTATTAAAGAGTTATTGTGTCATCCATTATCATCAGCTCATAATGTCCCCACTGCAGGGTCACGAGCCTTCCCTATGGATGGATAGGGAGAACGGGCCATAAACCACCACGCGTGCCCAGTGCGGATTGGTGTTATTGTTATTGTTAGTTATTGTGTAAATCTATCATATGACTAACGCTATTAAGTAATTTCCATATCCTTGGTACAGGAGAGCTACCACCCAGTCAGTTCTCCTAAACGGTAGACACAACGGGGTAATGGCGGTTCTAGGAATCCGGGCCAATATTTTGGTAGTAGTTTTTCTACTACTAGCTCACGGCTACAAGGAATGTATATGGCATTTAATCTGCGCCTTCTGGGTGTCTTGTGCGAGTTTCCTCGCTCGAGACACGCCCTCATTTCGCACGTTGCGTTGGCGAAAACGAAAATTGTTATAGCAACATTTTAACTACTTAGAACTTCCACTAGGCATTGCTTGCTGTGAAGAGATGTCGGTCGGATTGAGAAAGGTTGTTGGTTTGAGTCCCGCCTGAGGCAAGTCATGTTTCTTCAAGTGCTATCTTCAGTTTCGTTATAAATATAGTATTGTGATTATAAAAGCTTTTTTAAATGTGATAAATTGAAACTCTTTATTTTAGGGGATTTATTATGGCCAGCCGCTAAACATCCCTAATTTATTTTGTTTGAAAACAGAAATGTTGAAAAAATTTCCACGAGCAGGATTTGAACCTGCACCCTTCTGACATTCCGGGTCAGGTGCTCTTCCAATTGAGCTATCGTGGTTCTAACCAGCCCGCCGTAATTATTCAACACTTTTTACTTTGAAAGCCAAAGGCGCCCATTCAATGTCAACAACTACCGTCACTAACATCCGATCATAATATCTTTACAAATATTAAAGATCAGTTAAGAAGTAAGCAAGCTATTTATAAATGTTCAAATAATTTTTAACGCAACAAAATTTGCGTTAAAAATTATTTGAACATTTATTTTGTTTGGTCACCCATCCCGATCCCGAAAAATTGAATTACAAAAGTAGCTTAACTTGCACGATTGCATTACAAACGCGCCGCTAGCGAACTATCATATAGTCCACTCAATTTAAGTCAAGGCTTCTAGTTCAACGCCCTCCCGTCGTTAGATCGTATCCCGCCGTACAAAGTTATTTCTAAATCGTATATAAAAATGGCGGTAGCAAGTTCTTTGTCACATAACATGTTCCGACATTCAATTTGATCGCACGAAATAGACTGTAATGCTTAGGAACAAGAACGTATGTTGAATGATCCGTTGGAGATGACATATTCATAGCGGAGTGACGCTAGGGCTGCTTACACAGAATAAGTTGTTTTTTTACTTTTTTGCTGCCTGGCTGATGACTTAATTTGTTAAAAAACATACTAGTTTTATTTTACAACATTGGCCTGTGTCTTATCTGATGTAGTAATAAAAAAATTTAAACGTATACTACACCACTGAGAAACAAGCAAGCCTACATTCTACAAACCGAGTACAATCTGTATTCACAGTAGGGAATCGAACCGATCTTAGTCTGAAATCGGTGGTATAACTACTAGACTTGATCACAGAGGTGGTAAAAAGTACAAAGGTAGCCTGAACGACTTCAATATTATAGTTTCAAACATCAATGTTCTTGTATTTTTATTAAGGTACCTACTCCTCATAATGCGTTCGGTGAGACGCAGATAGTTGATAAAGAGGTGGGACTTCCCTCCTCTACCTTCGTCTAGCTACAAAAACCTGGTAAAAGGGGAGAGGAGGTATATACCCAATAAAAAACTTAGTATACCATATCTTCACAGCCACAAAGATAGCTCGGGATCAGCAGAGCGGGAAGGGGAAGGGTGGCGTGAGGTAACGTCGCATCATCATCATCGCAGCCAAAAACTCCAGCAATTACCTTCCAGAGTGATCCGTGACCGCTCTAGAAAATTACCGGAGTTTTGATATGTGGCAGCGACCCGCCATCGCCAGTGGGAGTTAAGGCATGCTGCAGATACAGTCGCTGTAGCTAGTTACAGCAAAGAATTTAAAGTGACAGCCCTAAGCTCGAGGAAGTGCGGTTCGCGGCGCAAGCGCATGCCGCGGTGCGAGTGACGGATGGGTGACAGCGCATCGCAAATGTCAAGCGGGCTATTGACACTTACTCGTCTGTGCGAAATACATGTGATTTAAAGAGTTACATCGACTCTTTGGCGGCGAAGTGAAAAGTCATGGTTGCAGTTTTGATTTTTCATCTTAAACTATGTTCTTTGATACATGCCCATGTCAAAACATGGGCATGTGCAAACTGCATCAATTCATTAAAAACGAAAAAAAAGAGTTATCTACGTATGTATGACATACCACTTTGTAATCTATCTTTGTTTGAGATGATGATGATGATGATGATGATGATGATGATGATGATGATGATGATGATGGTCGGTCCGACCGATTTCGGTCGCCCAGTGGTCGAAATTCGACCGTAATTTTTATATTAAGGCTGCACGGATTGTATCCTAAGCAATGAAAAATTAAAAAAGATAGAATGTGAGTTTGGATTGGCATTGACAGATGTCGGCCGCTTAAAGACAAACAATACGTGTGTGTCAAATTAATACATATGCGTGTGTGTCAATTACATGGTAGTGTGTGTAATGTTGTTTTTGTTGATTTAATGTATTTTTCATAAATAATTTTAAAAAAAAATTTTACTTAATATTATTATTTTACTTATAGAATTACCTTATCTATATAAACTATAAGTGTGCGAAATTTCATACTCCTCCGTCCGCGCAATTTTCGTAAAAACGGGTACAAAGTTTTTGTGTCACGTATTAATATATAGATATACACTCAAGTTTTTTGTTTTGTTATATTTTACTAGTGTTTAAATTATAAAATAAACAAAATTCATAATAATATGTATTATTGTCAAAATTTATAGTAAGTCGTTGTTATAGTTTGCATGTTGTGATTACTTTAGTTAGATAGTTGTGTTGTTATCTTTATTTATAAAATGTTGTGTGTAAAGAAAGAATGAAAAAAAGAAAGAAACATATTTATTAGCACACGCTAAGTACAACAAAAATTAATTACATGTAAAAAATATTGAAAAACCAAAAATACATTCACAATAAAAAACAAAAAAAAAACAAATCATAATGTAACAACTTTTAGTGGTACTTAAATAAAGAAAAATAAAAAGTAAATAATTGATAAACTAGAGTCTTACCATAAATACTGTGGTAATCTTGTTTCTGTGACTGTGGGCCTTTCAAATTGTCATCCGATGAACTGTGACGGGCGGATGGGTGCGGTTCCCCCACTGGGGCACGGCGAAGGATGTCCGGGAAGCGCCGGGACCTCGTTTGCCAGCCTCACGAGTTTGTAGTAGGTAGCAATAGCCTATACTATCCCACATTTGGTAGTCGACTTTAGAGTTAACGACCTATGCAATGGAAACTATTTTGCTCTTCGTATACAACGAGAAGCGAACGTTTGACAGTTCTGGTCACTTATATGAAAAATAGGGAGTGGACTTTACGTATTCATGTTGCGACTCTCTTGAAACACTAGCCTTATGAGTTTTGAATGAAGAATGCGCTTCGGCGGGTCCTAATCAGGCGTTATGACCTGACGCAGATGGTCTATGCGAATTTTACTATCAGTCTTCTGACTCCTTTCGTTTAACTTATTTGGTTGGTAGAGTTAAAGAAAGATTATCCCACTGTTGGTCAAATGCCTGCATCATTGAAATCAAGTCATCGCTACAATTAATGGATATTGGCGTTGGCTTAATCTCCACACTTGTCAAATGCGAATTGGTGATCAGAACCTGAGCTATGCATCGAAAAATTCGAAATATACTTCGCCTGACCTCTTACCCAAGACCTCAGGATGTCGGGCTGGCTGACGCTTTGCAACTCTGACACCGAAGTGCTTGAAACTATTATAATAAGTAAAATCACGGGAAAAAGAAATGACATTGCTTAGTGTCCTTCCTGCCAGCTGAAGACCTTGTACTAAGAAGTTAGTACAAGGTCTCGGCCAGTAGATTACGAACCGATAGTCACAGCATTTGAATGAGCGCAATTATTGTAACGTAAAACATTTAGAATTTTGATTTTTAATTAAATAACCTTTATCCTCATATGTATACCTAATAGGTTCGCAGACAGATAGATAACAATACCGATGTAAATTAAATATTTAGAGAAATCAATATATTACTCAAAGCATTCCAAATAGGGTGGCCAGGTCGCCAAACCTAATAGCCGGACAGACCAACCAGTTGGGCCGGACATTAGGGTAATAAAAAGGCCGGACACCCTACATTATTGAGGATTTTGTGTCTCAGTATTAATAGTTACGATGAAAAAATTTTATGTAAAATCAAGCTTTCTTGATTATTGCCATAAATCTTGTTAAATTCTAATGAAATATAAATAAAATCGAATGCCAAATCAGTCTAAGTACCTACTTTATTATTAATCAGTCAAATAAAGTCTACAGTCAAAAAAAGTAAAAATGTAAAAAGCCTAACAAAATCCGGACAAGTCGGACACCGTTTATTTTGGCCGGACACGCTATCAAAAAGCCTAACTATGTCCGGCTTTATCCGGACGCCTGGCAACGCTAATTTCAAATCATTATGTTTGTCTGATAGAGACCTTTGCCCAGCAGTGGTGGGTAGGTAATTTACTTACTTACTTTTCTTACTGTGTTAGACTGCCGATATGTCCCTGAATTGAATTTGGTTTTTCCATGCCACTACGTAGGTACTATTTTGAATGTAATGTATTCGCCTTGTCATTTCCCCTTTTCTGCGTAAGCCAGTCTCGCTGCTCAACTTCTGCTGCGTCAACTACAACAATGAAGACACCAGACAATGTCGTAATTAATCCGGGTCCAATGACAATGGGTTCTAAGTCCCACATCCTGTATTGAGCCACCCGTGACGATAGATTTTGCGTCTCATGAACATGTAACAACACTTATATGGAACACATTGAAGGGAAGGCGAACATTGTGTCTCATAAAGAAGTAAAAGAATTATCTTGGGATAGAGAAGAATTAAGCAACTTTTGTAAAGGCCTGGTCATCGGGTGGGTGACCAAAAATGTATCATCTCGAGTTCCTCCGTGCTTCGGAAGGCTCGTAAGCTGGGACCAACTGGCTGCATTAGCAGTCGTTAACAACCACCAATCCGCACAGGGCTCGCGTGGTGATTTATGGCCCGTTCTCCCTATCCATCCAAAGGAAGGCTCGTGGCCCAGCAGTAGGGACATAAAAATGAGCAGATGATGATGATGATGAGAGAAGAATTAAGCAACTTTCGTAAAGGCCGGTCATCGGGTGGGTGACCAAAAATGTATCATCTCGAGCTCCTAAAAAGTTAAATTTAAAAAATATATATTAGACAAGGATGTTTTGACGGAAACCTCCTTGGGATATGAGAATGCAACCTTTTTTTGAAAAAATAAATAAAAATACTTCTATTTGTAATAGATTCGTAATTATTAAAACAATTATAAAGTGAAAAAATAATATGAAATAAACAAAATGAAAATAAATTATTGAGGAAAGCATTTATTCAAGATTTTTCGTTTTTTTTTTATTAAAAAAAGTGCAAAGGCAAAATTTTTTTTTTGAAGTTTTGGAATCACTCAGTATCCATTAAAAAAGCTTTTTTAATGATAAATAGAAAATCAGGCGTTTAAGGGGTCGATACACTATCGATTAAATCAATGTGATCACTCGAGTAAGGTATTCACATGACGGCCGCTGTCTCGTGTGATTGTATCGACATCCTGCCCGATTGTTAGGAATCGGTGAAGCAAAACATTGGCCCGGAGCGGAGGTAGCTTCGTTTTGCACTATTGAGCAGGATTTGGAACGAATTTAAACGGCATTGATGGTATTTGATGCCCAATGTTGGGTAAACTAACTATATTGATATTACGTACATATATATACATTTTTAATCATTAAAATTTTTAGTTCATATTATACTCGTGTGTTGAACGAATTGTGAGCAAAGATCGTCACATTATAAGTCCCGCCTGACAAACGAACGACGACAAAGGGAAAGTCACAAATGATTGACCCGAAATAGCTCAGAGTAAATACACAAGAAAAACGGTGGCTGATAGTTTAGTACCCAATACTACTATTATCTTGTACCATCTACTCAGTCTGTAGAGACAAATCGTCGCTTAAGTTCTAACACCGCGTAAGATACAAATGACAACTTTTTAGGAGAGCAAAAATATCGTGCCTTTTTGTATGCCGCGATCATAATAAGTGTGTTTTTGTTTTCAAAATAAAACGCTTCCATTGGTTAAAATCCCTGTTTCTGATTGGTCTAGAGGTGCGTCTTCCTATTCTCTATCGAATGACATGCAAAAGTCAAAATGACAAATTATGGACTTCCGCGGAGTTAGAACTTGGCGACGAAATGGCAAATTGTAGTTTGAACGATTGTGTTTTTTCTAAACAAAAATGAGCGATTGTGCGACACTTTACGACTTATAAATTGTTTAAATAATTTTTAACGCAAATTTTGTTGCGAACTAATTACAAAAACACAATGTTGAAAAAATTTCGTGAAATTTTTTTTTTATCAACATTGTTTTTTTTTTTTTTACTTTATGACTTTGTATATAAAAATTACACCCACCTGTATAAGTAGTAAAGTACTTTATATTATTTTTTAAGTATATTATTTTTGTGATTTTTGTAAGTGTCTGCTATATTATGAATAAGGAAAAGTATACCCTTTTCTTAGTAAGTTTTTTTTATTTATTTAGTTTTTTTTATTTATTTTTCTTAGCAAGTATTGGTCAGTTGGAGCACCCCAACTTTTGTACGAACATGGGAAACTAATTACGAAGATATCGTACGAACACTCTGAGTATAAATTCTTTATTTATTTAACAACAAACACATTATCATTTATCATTTGTCTGAGTGGTAGAGCCACGCTGCGTTGCAACACGAAATGAGCCGGCTCGCCCGGCGTAATACCACAGAATAATATAAAGGGTAATACCATCCTCTCACAGAATATCGGCGTGAAACAATGGCACTCATTGCTGTTGTGTTTCGTCTGGTGAGTGAAAGTACCGGAGGCCATCTCTCACCCCTCCCCCACCCCCTAATTCCTACTTTTTCCTCAAGATCCAACTCCAAGGCCGGCAACGCATCTGCAATTTCTTTGGTTTTGCGGGTGTCCCATAGGACCACGTCTCTCTCCCGTATGTAATCACTGGCAACACACTCGTTTGCCTCCTTTTAATATAAAAAAAAAATTATGTCTGGACATCTCAATTCGATAAAGTGATCCCTACTGCTTATAACAATATCTGCTTTACCACGAACCGACGGACGCCTAAAGATAGACAATGCTTAAGGGGGTGCAGCGCGGACGCAAAACTGCGAATTTCAAGTTTCTTTATGATAGCGAGCGAGCTGCGCGTGGCAGTGGTGTGACAACGGTGCACGACTACGAATACGCACGAACACTAATATCTGTACAAAGTAGGCTGGTGATTTAATTAGAGCAATGTTTACTTTCGTAAAATCATAGGCGTTTGGGTAAAAAATAAGAAAAGTCTTAATATTTTCATATTCATATTTTTTAATTAAAAAATAAGACAACAGTGACCTGCGGAATATCAATACGAACATTTTGATGTCGGATCATTGTTTCATTTGTGCTATATTTACAAAGTTTCTGAAGAAATAAGTTTTCAGATATCATTACCTTTACGTATTGTTTATGCAGTTTCTGGGATTTTTTTTCAAATTCCAAGACAACCATGCCCTTGTGAAAGGATCAAGCTAACCTACACTAGTACTTTTAATGTATATGACCTATTCAGCGCCTAGCAATAGTGACTTAAAAACACGTAAATTTTCGAAATTCCGCACGGTACCCCTTAAGACGGATGCTGTCACTATTTAGCTAATATTTTTAGACAGAGACACAATATTTTATTCATGTGTTTAAACACTGTTTTTTAGTACAAGGGATAACGTCCAATGGTATTCTCGCGAATTCACTCTGAGAACACAAAATAATTAGTACGAATGTGGAATTCGTTCGTATACGTTTAAAAGGCGCGGGCGAGTTTATATAAAAGTGGAGCAAAAAAGCATTAATATCAATTTGGTATGGACAACTATTAGAACGGCGAATTAGCGCTGACCGGATCGCTAACAGCAAGTTAATAACGGTTAACAGATAAATTGGTGTCCAATTCAGGGCTATTACTTAATACGGACATATCGAGTAAGGAATTACTGCCCGCATGTCTGTCGGGCGAACGCGTTTGACAGCATCCCTCTCTGTCGAATTGTCTCATGTTAATTTGTATATTTAAGTAGCAGGAGGACAATAGCTTAAAACGATATGCATTTTCAGATTTAGGATCTCTATCCTAAATCTGTATCGGTACTCTTACCGGCAACAGTGTTTACAGTGATCAATCAACATTATTTCCATCCTTCATCATCTCAGCCAAAAGACGTCCACGCTGGACAAAGGCCTCCCCCACGGATCTCCATGAGGGGTATTTGCCGTAATCGCCACGCTTGGCAGGGTTGGCGATCGCAGTTGATAAGAGTAACCTTAGAGAGATGCTGCTGCCCATCCTCTGGAATGATCCCTTAGTCGGCTTTTACGACACCCTCGGGAAGATATAGGGTGGTGCAATTCTTTATCTCCGGCACCACACACACATTTCCATCCTTGCGTTGAATCATTAAAAAAGGGGTCAGATACTATAATGCAATTCGCATACCTATGTGCCTAAAAAAGTATCGAAGTCTTTAAATTATTCTACACTCATAACATAATAAGAATGACATCCCATCCTATAAAAAGTGTTTCATAAACACCCAACTCAATTAATATAAACCACCCGGGATTCCAGAGCATCTACTTGGGCCAGCGTATAAGCATTGCTATCCAACGTGGCAATGCTACTAGCTTACTGGGCACTGTCTGATGGGGATGATTTGGGGCAAATTTTTTACTTAAAGTTAGTAGTACAGTAGAGCCTCGATAATCCGGACCCCCACTAGTTCGGTGATCGCGGTAATCCTGACGCAGACAGTCCGGGCAGCGGATGTATTCGCGGGGCAAGGGGAAGGTATTTCACATCGATATGAAGTACCAAAATCTCAAGCAGAAGAGTATTACAGATTTTTTCACATCAACGTAAACTCCTTTTTTTTACTACATATTTACTAGTGTTTCTTTCTATAATTAAAATTAATAGCAAAAAGACATACACGTCTTTCATTTATTTCTTTATACATATTTAACTTCAACCAAAGGGCGATTTTTTGCTTGTCCGGATAAGCGAGGCCCTACTGTAGTTATAGTTTATAGATTTTTATAAGTTCAATTTTAAGTAGTTTAATTATTATCTTGTTATTGTCTTTACTGGAAATAAATTCTTTTAATTAACTCAATTACCAGTAACGAATAAATAGAATATAATAGAATAGACTTTTTATTTGCTTAATACCATCTAAAATAAAGTAGCGTAGCACAACGAAAGTAAAATATGTACCCGTTGGTTTATGAGTAGGTACACAACGTCCTACTGATTAGCAAACCGTTCAGTGCGGCTTCGATTCCCGGAAAAGCAATGAATACTGTGAACAAACAGTGCAACGGTATATAGTTTCTTGGTAATAGATCTTGGGTATGCAGTCGGACGAAAACGGTATACAATCTCTAGTTACGAGAGCTCGCGTTTGGGTCGCGATTGTGTAAATGAAGCGACCTTCACAATGGCGGATCATTGGATGGGTATAAAAAAAAAACCTTTACTCATACGTTTAAAGGCAGGTAAAGCCGTTGCTCGTAAAACTGAACTGTGCAACGTCCCACATTGTCATTTAACATCGATTAATCCTTTATTGTACACTAGTTGACCCGGCGGAATTCGTACTGTTCGCTCTGACAGATTACTGTAACTGTAACTGTACTTTATTAAAAAGCGTATAAAACAAATAAACAAACAAACGAACTTTTTTTTATAATAAGTATCCTATGTCTTTGTTTACACTCTTGAGAATATGTATAAAAAATTTCATGATGATCGGTTGAATAGTTTACGCGTGAGAGCGTAACAAACAACAAACAAACAAACAAACTCACTTTCGCATTTATAATATTAGTTAGGATATAAAACACACATAGAAACACATGTTACACAAGGCATATACAAAGGTGAACTTATTCCTAGAAGGGATCTTTTGCAGCTAACCCTAGCTGTAGTGTGAAACATAAATTTTACAATATAATCAATATCACCCTAACTTTGACACTAGCTAAATTTACAAAAAGGATACATGATGAGGAATAGACAGAAAAAAAATTGTAACAGATTGGTATCCAAGATATGACAAGAGAAGAAGGGAAATAAAACATAAGCGATGGGAAGAAGAGCGGGACCCAACTGGAAAAGGGATGCCCGGCTCCCAGGTTTAATTCCCAGCAGTGGAACATGTTTGTGCTTGGTTTGGTTGGTGGCACAGCTTGTTTTAAGTCCGTCTAACTAGCTACCACCATCTTATCTAAATATATCGCCACGATATCAATTTTAGTAGCATTTTTATGTTCTGGCTAGTGATAAGATAGCCAGTGCCTCAGTAGTTGAGGATTCCGGGTGACGTACGCTTCCACCTTCAGCATTATCACTTAACATCAGATGATTTAAGGGCAAAGCGCTTCCCTGTAAGATATAAAAATAAAGTACAAAAATATATTAACAACAAAACACAAACATTTATTACTGTCCTTTACTAACTGCCAGCCGCCTCTAAATCAGGCGGCTGCAGTAACGACGCGTGCGCATCCCGTTGGCGCGTTCTATTTCAAAACACCCCAGCAGCGGAGTCTGTTGTCCTTTGACAAATGAACAGATTTGTCCTTGGCGTGGGTGAGACGGAATTAGCAAGTGTTACAATGAGTAGTCATCGTGCCACAGGATGCGAAAGGATGATCAATGATCAATTATCGTTATCATGAAAATTATCACGATAATTATCGTGATTGTATAATATTAGGGTAATGGCGCTAGTCTTTGATACTTTGAGGCCAGTGTCAGTCTACAGAATATTTAAAATTCAAAAATTCAAAATGTTTAATTTTATGCCAAGGCCCTTTTTACTAAAAAAAATGTAAAAAATATATGTAAGTATTTAAAAAGAGAAAAAGTGTTGAAAAAAATCTACGAGCGGGATTCGAACCCGCACCCCATGACATGCCGGGTCGGGTGCACTGCCAACTATGCTATCGTGGCTCAATCCAACTCGCCGAAATTAATCAACACTATCTAATTTTACTTTATAAGCAAGTAAAATATATATTTGGTTTCGATTATTGGGAGTTGGGACCCTTTAACCCTCCAACTCCCCCTATATACGACCATGTCTCTAACTATCGTACCCTCTATTTTGCTACCAATATTTTTGTTATCAGACAGATTAAAGATTGTCTACCACCAGCCAAACCGAGTATAGTAAATTTACCTCCACTCCATCCACTTCACTACACCTCAGAGGCAAGCGTAAATGAAAAACTTTGTAAATTAGAATGTCCAATTGCAGCTTGAAAAGGTAATTTAGAATGTGAACTCAAAATAACTTGTTATGTTTGGTATTTCATCTGTATTAAAACTTGTTATTGCAAGAAACACATGTCGATTTGATTTGAACATTGATATGAAATAGCTCCTAAAAAGATGTGAGAATTCAACAAGTTGTTAGTTTTACCACTGCATATTTATACTGAGGAGCTCTATGGCGCAGTGGTTAACGCGCCCGGTCTGCGAGTGCTGAGGTTAAGCAACTTTCGCAAAGGCCGGTCATCGGATGGGTGACCAAAAATTTATCGTCTCGAGCTCCTCCGTGCTTCGGAAGGCACGTAAAGCCGTTGGTCCCGGCTGAATTAGCAGTCGTTAACAACCACCAATCCGTACTGGTACCGAGTGGTGGTTTATGGCCCGTTCCCCCTATCCATCCATAGGGAAGGCACTGCCTCAGCAGTGGGGACATATAATGAGCTGATGATATTTATACTATGACGTCATGTCAAAGAGCCGTATAGGTGATGCAAAAACGTTGCGATCAGTGTCATGTTCTGATAATAATATCGATAAGGTAAGATATGGTTTATTTTGCAAAAGTTCTATAAATTACTAAAAAATTCTGGTTTTCATTTACAAAATTGAATAGTTAAATTAAACGTTTTTCTCTTCCTTTATTTCAATAAGTAACTAACTATACTGAAATAAAACAACTTTTACGGGTCTACTCGCGTTTATTTTACACATTAGTTTTAATAATTGTTTATCCTGATGTTTCGAACTCTTTGCAGGGTCCGTGGTCACAGGGAGACTGAGGTGTTGGTCGTCTCATAATTAGTTAGTAGCTTGTATACCCTCAAAAAAATTACCTATGAGTAGATCCGTAAAAGTTGTTTCATTTCAATGTGTAGTGTTCGCGTAAACTTTAGAAAACAATAACTAACAGTCGGCTTGTTTCAAACCAAACGCATACAAACAAGAAAGCCAAAATTATTGTCTACATCAGAGGACGTTGTTGCGTTGCCGGCCGTTGCACTAGCAGGAGTTCTAAGACTAGTTTCATACAAAAGGACAAAACTAGTTAAACTAGAATAAAAAAAGAGCCATCTGTCACACGATCCGACCACAGAGTATCACTTTCGGATGCACTTGTCAGCTTTCGGGCGGAAGCGGTCCGTTGAGTAACAAACACATCATTCTGCATCCGCGCGGCGCGTGCGCAACGATCCTCGCCATACGTCACCTGATTAGGGTTGCCAGACTCTGAAATAAAAATACGTTGAATTTTAAATTAATGTAACGGACGTACTGTTCTTTGATACAGACTCTTTAGACTTTATAGCTGACTGGTTCCCAAGCCACGTTTAAAGACGTGCTTCGAAAAGCACGTAAAGCCGTTGTTCCCAGCTGCAGCTGTCATTAACAACCACCGATCCGCACTGGGCCCGCTTGCTGGTTTAAACCGGCCCGTTTTTCCTATTCATCCACAGGGAAGGCAATAGACATTATACATAGACAACGTGCCCTAGCACTCAGCAGTGAGGACATAAATTGAGCCTGAAGATGAATGCGATGTATAAAGATGACAAAGTCTGATATTTGATAGATAAGCTAAAAAATGTGACGATGCTCAATGTCACGACTTAGACTTAATGTGTACTTCTGCTCATAGATATTTGAATATTACTGGAATACCTAAAACTTCCATACCCTTTTAAGACCGGCCATTTTGCTCAAATAAAGAACTAGTCGAAAATAAACATTTTTTTAAATGAAGATACTGAACTTTTTCATTTAAAAATCCGCATTTCTTGCTAGGTCTGCTAATGCTTCGTGCGACACGTTATACTTACATAAAGCCTAACAAAGGACGGATAAGCAGGCCGGACTTGTCAGACTAAAGCCGCCTGACGGTGACAACCCTACAACTAATCAAAAAGTGTTAGCTTAAATTATCGCCTACAATCAATACATGGCTGGGCGCTGCACTATCAACTACATTGCGTTTCATGAACACGGAGCAGTGTACCACGAATTAAGCGTTTTACCGACACTGCTTCAATTACCTGTTTTGTTCTTTGCTCTCTCGGTTATATTTAGCGTCACTTCCGCGCATAGCAGTTAACAACTGTTTTCAATGCGGTTTCAGGACTAAATAAACGATACGAGAGCTAATAGCTACACTTGTATTCTTGTCGTAACTTTGTGGCTATGTTTTAGACCAATCACAAAACACTTACCGCATTTCAACCAATGAATAGCTGTCGTTTCAAGTCTTCTTAGGGAGAATAAGGAATAAGGGGAAAAGGTTGCAATTTACCTCATTTGTCACCACGAGTCTGTGCCATGGAGGCGTTGCTCTAATGCCGACCGAATGGCAAATAAAATTTCGCTTTCTCAGGCAAAAGACGTCCTCGCGAACCAAGGATCTCCATCTTTTTTCTTTTTATTCCTTAATTTATAGTCGTCATCACTACGTAGTAAAAAACAAAGTCGCTTCCCGCTGTCCTTATGTATGTATGTATGCTTAGATCTTTAAAACTACGCAACGGATTTTGATGCGGTTTTTTATAATAGATAGAGTGATTTAAGAGGAAGGTTTACATATATAAATACATCCATAACATAGTAGAGAAACACTGATAATATCAGCATTGCACCCGTGCAAAGCCGGGGCGGGTCGCTAGTAAGAAATAAACTTACAATTTGCTCATAATCATCATCATCATCATCTCAGCCAAAAGACGTTCACTGCTTGACAAAGGCCTCCCCCAAGGATCTCCACAACGACCGGTTGTGTGCTGCTCGCATCCAGCGGCTTCCCGCGACCTTTACCAGATCGTCGGTTCATCTTGTTGGGGGCCTGCCCACACTGCGCTTTCCGATACTATGCTTTTATAATTTGCTCCTTAGTATCTAAAAGACCGATGTTTAAAAAAGCTTCATCATCATCATCATCAGCCTAAGGCTCTCCAAGTGCACGCCACTGAGCACGATCTGCGGTTACTCTCATCCAGCTCTTGCCAGCCACCGTGCGAAGATCGATTTAAAAAGCTTAAAAATTATGTTTTTTTTATTTTCGCGTTCATTCAGATTCAATAAAATATTGTCCAAAGTACAGCTGCTGCAATTCAACATTAACTGCAATGGGCACGTTCACGTAGCGTTAAATCATACGCACCGCTGCCGACGGCTCGCAGGACCTATTTTTAAATCACAGGTAGCCGTCACAGTCTGGAGAGTGGAGGCTACGACGGGAAACAATAAAAACATAACGTTGGATAGGAACTGGGCGTCCGTTGCTACTTTTACTATTGAAATCGAGACGTGGGGGAAAGTTAAACCGTTTGATGCGGGGAATTAGCTTGAGAAAAGTTGGAGGTACGAGAAATGTACGGGAAATAACTTAGTTTATAAAGTGCTGTAGATTGTATGTTCATAAATAAATAAAAATAATTAAATAAAATAATATCCGGGCGAAAGGAATTACATATCGCGTCCTTCTTCCAAAAAGATCGACAGAGCATAAAAATCACTAACTTTGAGTAAACTCGCCGTTAGTGACATCGACGCCATATTTAGCATAATCAAAGTAAGGCTCCGAGGTGTAATAGATAACATCAGTGATAGGTTGCTAGCTGATCCTGATGTGCGAGCAGCTTGGATCCCTTGTCCGTCAGTCGGCTGTTACGAGTATGACATGCAGGCATCAAAAATTCCGGATTAGTAGACTGAAAACTCAACGATGGAAATGGAGGTATCCCCACTAAAAACATAGACACATCCTCTACACAAATTGTTATTATGGTTTATGTTTACGTTTACTTTGTTTGAAGTGATAAGAAGTTAGTTGGTTACAATACGATTGTTGTAACTTAAACTATCTATCTTTATTTTTATGATAAGGCAGAAGCAACCTATTTCTGTTGTTGTCCATTATTATGATGACAACGTATGAACGTTAATCATTCATTGGCCTTTATTTAAAACCAAAATACAGTTTAAAAATCCCTTCTCTGCCCCGTGGCAGATCCATCCCCGTGGATGGCTCGGTATCATGAAAGGCAAGCACCAAGTCCCCTCCCCTGCTACGGGGCGCCTTGGATAGTTTGGGTGTCCCCCCCAATCTTCCGTGAGCCTGTGCGATGCAGCTAGTTGTGTGTCACCCTTTTCTTGCTGCCTCACTGTGCAGTAACAACACCAGCAACCCTACCTCTCCCTAGTTAAATTTGCAGTCACTAACACTCGCGATACACCACAAATACGCACAAGTGAGAACCATAAAAAAAATCTCTAGGGTCATGTAATTAATGCAGTCTCCAGATTTCGTATCGTGGCGTATCGTGCGATGTTACGCGTGCCTGAGCGCGAAAATTCCAGATAGGCCCTTAACGATGCCCTTCATGAATATAGATAGGTGCGTGTGCGCAGGGGGAGCTATCTTGACGTTTCGTGCAGGCAGCAGATTAGGAATCGGATCGAAATCGAATCGAAATCAAAATTGTGAGATCGATCTCGTTAACGAAAACGAGAATTGTATACTTTCCTGGTTTGATATTAGAAGGCGCTTCATTGCCTTGATTATTATAAATTCTCATTTTCGAGAACGAGATCGAATGTTAATAGATATAAAACTCTCATTTAGTACGCTAAAGACATTTGAATCCTCATCGTTACTTTTGGAGATATTCTATGTTTCTAGGTTTCTGGGTTTTCTAGGTCAGCCAGCCAAGTAACTTTTCAAAAATAAATGTTGTCTTAAGATTTTTTCTATTTACTAATTTCTAACAACAATAACTACTAACACGAAACGCTTTATATCTCAGTCGAAGACATTATCAAGTTTCTTTATTTACACAGAAATGCATATAGATCTTGACTAAAAAAAATACTAATTCTTTTTTCTGTGTAGGTATGTGTGGTAATTTGGATGCTATCACTAAATTTTGGCTTACGCAGTTACATACATACACTTTTTGGGAATAACCCCCCAACAACAGATTTTGTTCAAAACTTTAAATTACAAAACGAAATTACATGTTCGTAACGTGTTGGTAATTGTAACGTACTTCTTATCTCTCGTGTCTAGTTTTTAATAGCGTAATGCTATTTTTGAGCTTCTTAAAATGTATATAGCATTTAGCCTAATTACATTATTAACTGTAAATGTGTATACATTATTTATGTAGCCCTAGGTCAGTGTTTATTCGTTATTCGTCGTTTCTGGTTGTAATGAGGTGAGTGACTGTTACAGATGAGGAGAAATAGCTCTGTTAGAAGTAACTTACGCTTACGCATTGAATTTATTTTTCTTCTCAGCTCAGTATTAATATATAGAAGTGAGAACTTTATACATTGTAGTGGCACCAGCGTTACTTAGCCCAGCAGCGTCCGGGACAGTTTTCAACGCCAAAAATAATACTCGTATAGTGTCATCAGGGCCGTCTTTAATTCTATTGGACGCCCTGGGCACTTACGGATAATGGGATCCTTATGCTACGCTAGATTTTTAGTAAAACAAGCAAAAGGAGTATATAATCAAAACTCTAGAGATATTCAACTGGTATTTTTATTTATTTGCAGCCAGAGTTGCCAGTGTTAGGCTCCTGGTTTATTTGAAAAAAATGTCAATAAGTTAGTAATTCTTGTTTCGCAAAACAAATATATTTATCAGTAATATCGATTATCGGTTAGTGATCTGGCAGGAACAAGGAGGCCCCATCGATTGCGGGGCAATGGGCACTTGCCTAGAGTGCCCAATGGCACTGGGCACTTGGCCAGAGTGCCCAAAGAAGTACCTGAGTGTACTTGAAATTTTACTGGTGGTCTATAATCAATTGTCACAATGTCACAAATCAATTGCTGACTCTTTTTCTATTAGTTAAAGGAAAAAAGTGTTGATCACTGGGACCGGTCGAACACTGGTACATTTACTCTACCAATGAGTTCTTATTGTTCTTAGAAAGTATCAAAACTTCTTGCATATCCCCGCGGCTTTAGCTCCTGTGATGCCATTTCACACTCAAAGTAAACTAAAAAGAACTTTTTAATCTTCGAACGGCACCGTTAGCCGTTGATCTCGAACCTGGTTGTCGTAAGATGGCAGCCATCAAAACCCAAGCTACTTTCCGGAGTCACCGCTGTACTGTCTCGAACATTCCATCACGCCAAAAAAATTTGGTGACTCGTTTATTTATGGCACTTCCAAGAGTTGAAATCGTTTACCAGCATTTCCCTCCTTCCAAGACTTGGGGTCCTTCAAACGAGGCGTGAAGCGGCACTTTGTGAGCCGTCAGGATGAGGGTGTCTGATGCTGCGTTGTTTTAACGCAGCACCAGTTGTCTTCGCGTCTGGACTTTCACGAACAATGTTGCATTATCCATCCACATTGCATCACTCGCTTGTGGCTATGACTAACCAAAGGTTATGTGCATGTGCCGCATATTGGGTTATATATAGGATAGAATCTAGGTCGCCGTCGTTGGTACTAAAATACTTTTTATGTCAGTCATCTATTAGGTCAATGCAGTTCATTTCTGGTTATGAGTGTAGTAAGTCTTCACAAGTGGTAATTGCTATTTTTAGAAACGTTAACGAGTACCTATTAATTAATCCTTTTTTGTTTACAAATATATGTCTTCAAGTAGAAACTTGAATCTTTAAGGAGTTGAAAATTCTTTTAAAAAAATCGTATTTTCTCGACATATTTAGAGTATTGTTCAAAAATATACATCATCGTTGCCGCCATCAGTTTGTTCGTCTTTATAGAGAGCCTTGTACTAAAAAGAAACGCAAGAAACTAGTCAAGGATTTTTAATTTCTCTCTCTCGATTCATAATCATCATTTAGCGTCATCTTCATACTGAAGTTTGAAGATTAGGTACTACGCAAAACTTCCTGGGTAGCATTTTGTAACATTTTTTTTAACCCTCTTCAATTACAGTGTCATATCGTTGAAGAATTCTTAAAATATTAAAAAATTACAAAAACACAAATGTTGAAAAAATTTCCACGAGCAGGATTTGAACCTGCACCCTTCTGACATTCCAGGTCAGGTGCTCTTCCTTCTTCGTGGAAGTTTTTTCTACATATGTGTTTTTGTAATTTGTTCGCAACAAAATTTGCGTTAAAAATTATTTGAACATTTATATTAAAAAATTGTTGAATGGCGAAAGAAACTCTCACCTGTACTTATCTCACAAGTGTAGATATTTATTATGCAACGACTCTCAACGGAGATTCAACAATTAGAACAAAGTCTATGCGTCAGTAACGTAACAATACTTGTATATTACATTGTTACTTCCATAAATATTGATGAGAAACTGAGCCATCTACATTACTTCCTAGTGTTTAAACAATGACGTGTCTGAAAAACTTCCAGCTCGAAAATTATACGTTGTCTGTATTTAAAACTTCGGCAGAGTGTTTCAAAGTTTTTTCTCGTACAAATATATTATAGATCTCTAGTATGTTACTAGCATTGTATTAATGTTTGTATCTCGTATCGCCAATGCAAGGCAGCTTTAATGTAAACGTGGATTTTACGCCTAAAAGAAAAAAATGCCTTAAGAACTGAGTTATTTACTGAGACACAGGAAACATCATACTTTACGTGCTTTTTTCAGTCAATTAAATCAAATTAAATTAAATGAAGTATCTACTCGATCGAAAGTTACAATAAGGTGTAATGTAATAAGAAAATATATAAGTTACTAGCTGACCCGGCAAACGTTGTTTTGCCATATAAATTACTGCTGCTCTACTCCTATTAGTCAAAGCGTGATGTAATATAGCCTATAGTCTTCCTCAATAAATGGACTATTCAACACAAAAATAATTTTTCAATTCGAACCAGTAGTTGCTGAGATTAGCGCGTTCAACCAAACAAACAAACAAACTCTTCAGCTTTATAATATTATAGTATAGATTATAATGACCAAATTTGTCACTTCTCAGTGTACCTAATCCCTTTAATACATAGTAACTGATAGTTACTGCTGTATGTATCTCTTCTTTTTTTATTAACTTTCGCAATGCTTTCACGTGTGTGAAAGAGTTAATGATGAATTATTGATAAAACATTCGAAAAGTTTCAGTGAAAACTAAGATATCGTAATTTGAAGCTGATTATAGCGTAACCGGACGTTTCGGGGGCGGCGAGAAACTTAAAGGGTTCCACAAGCATCAAATCAACCTCAGAGGGTTTTTAGAGGGGATGGCATCACGGCCTGACCACATAAACGGGATGTCTGCTTTAAGCAAACCTAATAACAATAGCAGTGTCAGCTTAACAAGGTGGACCGACGATCTGGTGAAGGTCGCGGGTAGCCGCTGGATTCGAGCAGCACAAAACCGGTTTGTTGTGGAGATCTTTGGGGGAGGTCTTTGTCCAGCAGTGGACGTCTTTCGGCTGAGATGGAGATGATGATGATGATTAACAATATCACATAGGGATATCTGACCACAGCCATAACACAACAATGCGAGTTATAGATCCTATACGCGTAAAAAGTTCTTATTTTTTTAAATGTAACTTTTAGAGTGACCAGCATATCATGATCTTGTGAGCAACCGAAGTGAAGGTAACGGTAGCCGTTAGCTTAAACCGCAGTTACTCGCTAATACGTTGTCAGATATGGCGGTCAAAGCCTTCGTAGTAACAGGCGTGCTTTTTTATTATTACTAGTGGTCGCCCAGTTGTCGAAATATGACCGTAATTTTATTAAGGCTGCACGGATTGTATCCTAAGCATTGAAAAATTTAAAAAGATAGAATGTGAGTTTAGATTGGCATTGACAGATGTCACCTGCATTAAAGACAAACAATACGTGTGTGTCAAATACATATGCGTGTGTATCAAATTCATGGTAGCGTGTGTAGTGTTGTTTTGTTGATTTAATGTATTTTTTATGCATAATTTAAAAAAAAATATTAACATTATGATAACCTTCTCTATATAAACTATAAGTGTGCGAAATTTCATACTCCTCCGTCCCGCGCAAGTTTCGTAAAAACGGGTACAAAGTTTTTGCTTCACGTATTAATATATAGCTATTTATTACCTTTTGAGTGAAAACCTACTTTTACACTTATCATAATTAATAGCCGTTACATCATTAATCTTTGTAATTGTACAAATAAAACAACATTTAAATACACTTTACACAAAACATACAAAGTTGAGCTTATCACTGTGAAAGATCTCATCCAGTCAACCCTAGCTGTGGCGTGGAAAGGAAGCCACCAGGTGATCTTACTGGATTATATATATGGCTGGAGGAACATAAATCCATTTTTGTACCAATATACCGTACATATATTATTATTATTATATACCAATTAGATTTGTTGGATCAAATAAAGATTTTTCTGTTTCTATTTCAATTTTATTTCGAATATATTTACCGGATAATGATGGGTGACCGCTAAAGACCTCATGCATGGCATGGAAGGATTTGCTGGACAGCTTAGCACAGCTGCAACACAGCAACAGTGTCACGAAAAATAAAATTTCTCGTACACACGTATTAAATTATATCCATACATTACATTTCATAACTCGCATTTGATTGTTTCATATTATTTTAATCAATTAGTTCAATGCCAATTAGTTGAAAGAGCGTGTTATCAAATAATTATGAAAAAGTTCGTCATCATCATCATCATCAGCTCATATTATGTCCCCACTGCTGGGGCACGAGCCTTCCCTATGGATGGATAGGGAGAACGGGCCATAAACCACCACGCGGGCCCAGTGTGGTTGGTGGTTAATAACGACTGCTAATGCAGCCGGGACCAACGGCTTTACGTGCCTTCCGAAGCACGGAGGAGCTCGATATGATAAATTTTAGGTCACCCATCCGATGACCGGCCTTTGCGAAAGTTGCTTAACCTCAGCAATAGCAGACCGGGCGCGTTAACCACTGCGCCATCGAGCTCCTCCGAAAAAGTTAAATCAAATCAATTCAAATTATTTATTCACTGAAAATAAAGTAGGTACAATGAATTACTGTCTGACTTACTTAATGACTGAGTTTATATATAGTTTTTAAAAGCTTTTAAAAATATTTTATTTCAGAGTCTGTGTGTATGCGTGTATGTTCGCGTAAACATTTAAAACAATATGCTATATCCATACACATCTGAGTTCTAAATTTATCATCTGCTTTTTTATAATCGTTGCAGCTTTAATTTTGCAAATATTCAAATTTCTCGTAGCGTTGCTACGAATTTTTACAGCTTGCAGTGTAGCAAAGTATTATATAGGTTTTGTCAGACTCACTCACTGCGAACTTAATAATGTACAAGTCCACAACACACTTCCTATATTTGAGTTTTTAGTTAAATTTTTACTTACTAGTTTCTGTAGTTTGTAGTTGTTATTACGGGGAATGGGGCTGAGAATAAAACGTTAGTGAACTCACGTTTTATTCTCAGCCCCATTCCCAATTAGCAATCTATTTAGACTGGTGTACATCGGCTAAGACCCGTATCACCGGCACCGAACTTGCGTCTCTTTTCACTTGCTCGGGGTCAGGGGCTGTCGGTTCCGCACTCTGATAGTCGAGCCACTCTTCACATTCATTAACCTCGCCAACCCCTTCTTCTGGCCTCTGGACGGGCCCTACTAATTCCAGTACCGGCGAGGCCGCAGGAACATCTTCTGAGTGCATGTGAGATCCTACGTCTAGAGGTGATAACAGCAGGCCGTTGGTTATTCCCACAATTGGACAAGCGTGTACATGAGGTACCACTAGGTCTGATGCCGACTTCGCCCTGATTGGTGATGAAGAAGATAGATCAACCACCTCTAGCTCCCCCTTCCATTCATGAATCTGATTAGTATGTCTCTTTATTATGTGGCTATCATAATCGCATAACTGGATTAAATAAGCTGATCTTCCTAATTTCTGATTTCTGAGCTGATGATGATGATGATGATGATGATGACGATGATGCTTAGAATAACCTATTAAGTGGTTTTCGCTAGTTTTTTTTTCAACATTATTAATTTATTTTGTTTGGATAAACATATTGTGAAATATATTTTTTTGGTTTTGTATATCTGTAGTATGACTCTGCAAGGACCTATAAAATTGCTTTCGCTCTATTTTACTGCTTTTACTATAGGTTATGTCATTCAATGGTCAGAGTCACTGAAATAAATCATGGCGTCGCTTTGCAACAATCGCAGAAGCTAAAGGCCTTCTTCATTCACGGGCACTCCTAGTTAATACTTTTAGAGGTTTTATAACACCCTGTCTTACTAAGTAGGTTCTGTCGTCTGCTGAATACAGCCACAATAGAATTTTAATTGTTTGTACGACGGATCTGGCATTAATACGAAAGGTTAATACTGCACTCAATCAATCATTATGTTTATGCCGAAGTGTAAGCCGATGGTCGTGTAAACATCCAACACGAAGTCTTACTCATTGCACGGCGATTTTAAACATTGAACCTGGCTCAAACTTCATTGTTCGTTATGATCCAGACAAACTTGGAATTTCGAATCGAATTGTTTTCGAATCGTTCGGTCGAAAGTTATTTGATCGAACACGTTTATTCCGGACTCGGTCAACCTAAGAATAAGTCCTATCATTTTTTTTTTAATCTTGTTAATTTGGAGTACCTACCAACATTTACAATAATACGGCAGTTAAATATTATAAGAAACTTGCAAGTTAAATCAAAAAACCTCCGCATGCATTGAATAATAGTAGTTCTATCACACTAATAATATAAATGCAAAAGTATGTGTGTATGTGTGTATATTTGTTGCTTCTACACGCTGTAACGGATGGATGGATTTGGATGAAATTCGGCATACAGATAGTTTATAACCTGGATTAACACATAGGATACTTTTTATCCCGATATTCCCACGGGAACGAGAACCACGCGGGTGAAACTGCGGGCGGCCGCTAGTACATCATAAAAATTTACAAAGCAAATGTACAAATTTATAAGTTTCAACTTATAAATATGTAAAATTTATCTTTTACATACAGCAACAGCTGCTGTAAAGTTTAGCTTGGATATCACTATATACATGTGTTGATGGAGGTAATAAACTGTCGTACTAGCGATTGGTCGATTTATCTCATGGACAATAAAGAAACTTTTCAACAACTGTCAAGCCTTTTTTTTCAATAGAAATTGAAGCGGAATGGAAACTAGGACATCACTATTTTGTTCCGTCATTTGATTGTTTATTAATAATATTTTAGGTCACAGAAATTCAGAAATTCATGTTTAAGTCAAATAAAAAAGGTTAATATTTTAAAGAACTGTTTCGTGATTTCATTTACACGTTTAATTTGAAAAAAGACAAAGTGTTGAAAAAATTCCACGAGCGGAATTCGAACCCGCACCTCATGACATGCCAAGTCAGATGCACTTCCAACTATGCTATCGTGGCTCAATCCAACTCGCCGAATCGAACGCCGAACTAATCAACACTATCTACTCTTACTCTGTAAGCCAAAAGAGCCCTATTCAATGTCGACGACTACGTCATCAACATCCGATCTTAATATCTATAATAACGTTGTCTTTTTTCAAATTGTAATTTGTTCACAACAATTATATCTAAATAATTACACGTTTGTTCTTGAATTAATTATAGTTGTTTGTGAACATCCCTATTGAGTAGAGAACCAGTGATTGGTCGAACTCATGGACAATCGAGTATGTTCCAGAAAATAATTTTCGATCAAAAGGTATTCGAAATTAAATAATGAACCCGATTGGAACATATCTCATCGCCCTCAGTAATTTTCTGGTTAACATAATTATAAACAATTTATCTACGTACTTGCAAGAGCTGCCCAAAACGCAAGCATTAGTTTTATGACCAGATCCAGACACTACACATGTTTCAACATTTTTAGTCAAGTTTTGGGTTTTATTCCATACGTGTCTCGGATTTGATACATAGCCCGGTAGAGATGGAAAAAAACTGCTTAATTTTTTCACACGTTTAAACATTGTACGATTTTATAGAAGCATGCTTAAAAAGTGCTTTTTTGCTTTTTTGCTTTTTCGTGTACTTACAAAAAGCTGGCTACGTTGTTATTTACACTGGCAGTTAATCACACTGATGATGTCATTACACAACATTTTAAAACTTTATTATATTACTACACATTTTCATTAAGCACGTAAATAAGCAGGCAAGGAAGCACTCAGTACAAGAACGCGCACTTACCGCTTCACACTGAAAAACGTACTACTATTTACTTTCTGTATAAATAAATACACCTAAACGAAAATAATATCAAAATAAGTGCGAACACTTTTTTAAATGAAAAGCATCATACGTTCAAATCTAAAAGCACGTGATATTATAATCACCACCCCGCTCTCCCCGATCCGATCCAAACCCTTCGGAGAATCTAGTAGGGCACGGGGACGCGCACTAGTGCGCGATGCCATTCCCTCTAGAAAACCTCCGAAGGTGATTCGTTTCACACGGCTTGAGGAACCCTTTAAGTTTCTCGCCGCCCCCAAACAAGCCCGGTGAAGCTGAAAATGCCGTCTGAGGCAATCAGCAATCTCTCTCCAAAAAAAAAACCACCCCGTATCAACACGACGTAGCCAAGACGCTCAGACTTCGATAACAAACAACGCATTGTACCATTTCCTGGCGCCTTGATAATGATGTCTCTGCGAACCTTCGCATAATAGCAAACTGTATGTTTAAAGTAACTTATCTATCTACTATTACTATTGTATTATTTTAGCATAGTCCTAATTGTAAACTATCTCTTAAGTGCTGCCCTTTTAACTATTCACTCACTATCTTTTGTTATGAATCCTTTGTCTAGATAAGCAGTTCTCGAAGATTCGTCATTTCTTTTTTAATGTTAAACTGTAAGTTAAAACTAGCTGGACTCGCCAGACGATCATCATTCTACATTTTGAACTCGGAAGGACAAGAGTTCCTAATAAAGTTGAGCTTATATCCAAGTCTCGCCTTTTACTTGTAACACACGCTTACCTACTTTTTTAGAGAAGCATGTTTTTTTAAATGCTTTTGCTTTAAGCGCCCACCTCTATAGCCCGGGTTTGTGATTACCAACCCCCATTTGGCAGACGTGGTGATTAAGCCAATACCAATTAATTGTAGCGATGACATGATATCAATGATGGGACGTAATAATGGGACAGTAAATAGGGTGTACCTGTTTTTATAAATAAAATCAAACATATTCTGGATTTATATTAGGAAAAATTTTGAGTGATATTATATAATTTATTAACAATAAAATCTTCTTTTCAGCACCTAGAGCGCCCGCTTCCAGATCCAAAAGTGCGGCGTAAACTCTTCCCCGAGGGTGAAGACGATTTGCGGGTTGGTGCAAATTTTTTTCTGATACTTACCCAACAAACGGTTATACGGCCCGCCTATTGGAAAGCGGTTTCGCAAAGGTCGGTCATGGGGTGGGTGACCAAAAATTTATCACCTCGAGCATGCTTGCGACCATGCTTCGGAAGGCACGTAAGTCCGTTGGTCCCGGCTGCATTAGGAGCCGTTAACAACCCACCATACCGCACTGGACCCGCGTGGTGGTTTATCTCCATGCATCCATAGGGTAGGCTCGTGCCCTAGCAGTGTACAAAATGAGCTGATGATGGTGATAATGGTGGTTAACATCCATGAAGCTTCAGCTCTTATGCTTATATGCCCTGTAGTTGTATTGTATCTAGTACCCTTCTGGACAAAAACATACCAACAGGAAAGTTTTGCAGGACTGTTGCAAGCAGCTGCGTTGAGGCTTCTTCATAATGAACGCCGATTCACAAATACAATGAAAATTGCAATTCTGTTGCATAGTTCATTTCCAAGATATAATATTTGAAAAAGCTGCACATATCAAAACCTATATAAGAATTAAGTAACAGCCAATCAAATTGTAGGAACGACTAGTAATAAATTATACCTAGGACACTATACATGCCTATACTCAGCAGTTTCCATTGAATATACTTCTTACCAATTAGGAGACCGACAGAAAATGGTAGTATCGATCAAGTATCCCAACGAGGGTTGACATCTTAATGCAAGGAGTTAAGAAAAGAGATTCACTTTATTTTTTCTTTTCAGACTAACATGCCTAGTGGTCCATCAGATGGTTTCAATAATCGAAATTCTCCCGCAAACGACGTAAACTCTATGTACATCAAAAAGCAGTTGGAAGAGGATCAGCAAAAATTTAATAAGAAATATAATTTCAATACAACTGAAGATGTTCCTGTACGTGGTAGATACATTTGGAGTGAAGAAATCAACGGTCTACGTAGAGGTATAGAGCAGACCAATTATGACGAAGTCACTGATGAAGTTACCAATGAAGAAGGCAACTCCATACAAAGAGTCATAGACACTCAAAATGATATAGTTATGGATATAATTGATAATGCTGAAGGCCACTCAAATGAGACAGATAGTAATAAAACTCCTATAACAAAGGATAGTGCTAATGGAGCCCCACCAGTGAAGAAGACGGCCAGAGATGAGAACAGTGATGATGAAGATGATGATGCACAACGCAGACGAGTGGTGCCATACAATTTATAAGTGCTGGCTATTAGTATAAAAACTTCTTCTTTTAATGGCAATTATACTATTATTATCTTTTGTAAGAAATGTGGAGAGGACACATACATCCAGTACTTAATGTACCACTGTGACTCTCTGGCTAGGAAAAAATGGGACTCCTGGGTTCGACCTGTCTGAATCTAGTAGAATTCAGGGTTTTTAACTTCACAGATCTTGAGAAACTTACGGCAGTTATGTTTACTGAGGAACAAGAGTGATAGGATGGGGTTGCATAAAAATTCCCGATGGATGGAAGTGTTACGAAGAGAGGGAAATCTCTGCAGGCCCCAATAAGATAAGATTGTTGATTTTTTGACTGAGTCTGGTACTTATATGATACATGAGTGATTCTAGTGTTTTTCTCCTAACATCACGGTACCATAGCTTTAAACATAATAGTATAATGTTTTTTTTTATAACTTAACTCTCCATTTTTAAATTTTTCACAACGAGGAATCGCTTGGCCTGCAACATAAGTGACATTTGGCCGAAGGTGGAAACACCCGGAATCCTCCTCGATTGTTTTTTATAGTGGTCAGTATTGTTTTTTATATTGGCTGTATCGCTATTACTTGACACAATAGGAAGACTGCAGAAGATAAGCTTGACAAACGCGCTTGAGCAAAGCATTCGTAATAGCTGGTTTGAGCTGTTGTGAGATTCCGTGCACGCATAGACCGCGTGAATTTCTCGAGCGCGGTATGTCGTACCTATTTAAACCGACCAGGTGGGTTACTCTTGAAACACAATTGCAATAATCAATTTCCAATCCCAAATCTAAAAAATTCAAATGGCACTCTTAAAACTGATAATAGCGCTACATTGGAATTAAATTGCGTGGAAATTGAGTGAACAAATTATTGTCGAGATGGGGCGTTCCGAAATTGCGAAACTTATCCCAATATCGATATATATTAATCGCATTGGAATTGTATTGAGATTGAGTTTGCGTCAAGAGTAGCCTACCAGGCATTTGTGTGTGGTTGTAAATGAAACTTTAAAAGTATCACATTAGGTTACATTTTTAAAATATTTTTAGAGGTGTTATAACACCCGGAAGGACTAAGTGGAAGGTGGGCCGACCAAAAGTGCAGTCACGGTTAAGTTGATATAATTGAAAATACTATCGTATTACATAAACAAAATGTATATTTAGTATCAAAGGGAACGTGTTTACAATTAGTCCGATCCATAAATTCATTCTAACACACTATAGTTTTTTCTACAATATCATTTAAAGTGGGGGTAAAAATCATGAAAACTAGTGGCGGCGTTTAGTTGATATCTTATAGTTTATCTAAATTATTGCACCTCTGACTTTGTCTAAACAATCACCAATGTCTAAACTACAAATCGTCCGTCTCACATTTTCGATTTATAAAGGGGTTATTTCAATTATTATTTTTCATTAAGCACCTTAAATTCCCCATACAAAAATAGTATGGCCGCGCGGCATCAAATAAATATGGACGAAGACATTTCATAAAAATATTAATATGACACTTATCACTTACGGACGCGGCGCACCCTTGAGGCGAAGGGTAAAATTTCCATGGTGTCGCCATCTCTGAGGTCCCGGGTTCGATCCCCGGTCGGATCAATTTAGTAATAGCTGTTTTTCTAAATTGTTTCGGGTCTGGGTGTTTCCTATGTATAATAAGTATGTATTTAAGTATATTAAGTATGTTTATCCGTTGTCTAGTTAACCATATAACGAGTTTCTTGAGGAAGCTTTTCTTGGGGCTAGATAATTGGTGTGAGTGTTTCCCACATTTATTTATATTTATATTTATATTTATACCCTTCGCCTTAAACTTATCTTCTGGGGTCTCCTTATTGTGCCTAAGGTGCTTGTATGTATACAATTGTACAAAAAACCTGCAAGTGTTTGCAATAGTAAGACACTGTTACCCTTAATATGCAAAAAATTGGCTGTACAACATCTTGAAGTTCCTTGTATTTTTGTGAGAAAAAATATTATTTATTCAGAAATACGCATAACTTTTAGTTACCCATCCAAATAGTATATTTTTTTGTGATAATACATTTTATATTTTAGCGATTCTACTAACTAATTTATTTTTAATAACTTAATTTATTTGTTATAGTTACCTAATTAAATTTTAGGACGAACGGAGACACCGAATCGCTTAATGTTTTGATTAATCACTTTGTAAATATGTAACAACCACCTTTTATTGAATTGAGCACAATCCAATTTTAAGCGAAATAATTTATATTTAGTGCTAATTAAGGTCCTAACATAGAGGCACCAGTTTTCGACTGGAACCAGTAATCTACACTTTATTATTTAATCATCTATACTAATATTATAAAGCTGAAGAGTTTGTTTGTTTGTTTTTTTGGTCGAACGCGCTAATCTCAGGAACTACTGGTTCGAATTGAAACATTATTTTTGTGTTGAATAGTCCATTAATTGAGGAAGGCTATAGGCTATATTACATCAAGCTATGACTAATAGGAGTGGAGCAGCAATTAAAAATGTTGCAAAAACGGGAAAAAAAAATTTTTAAGAGCTTTCCTTTCGTGCGCTGCGTAGATTGTTCGCTAATTGACGAGGGTGAAACCACGAGGCACAGCACACATTAAAAATATGGGTCAGCGACTAACTTTTGACTTGAGCAATAATGGACCACCTGCTTCCTATATATCATTAAGTACAGATTCTAGGAAATTCTATATTATTTCGATTTCGATTATGTTTACCTGGGACAAACGGTCCAGCTAGGTAGGTCCAACTTCAGCAAAGAGGTCAATCGTCGAATCCAATTAGGCTGGGCAGCGTTCGGTAAGCTACGAAATATCTTTTTGTCCGATATACCGCAGTGTCTCAAGACCAAAGTCTTTGACCAGTGTGTGTTGCCAGTGATGACATAAGGGACTGAGACGTGGTCGCTCACTATGGGCCTTATCAGAAGGCTCAAGGTCACTCAAAGAGCAATGGAGAGGGCTATGCTCGGGGTTTCTCTGCGAGATCGAATCAGAAATGAGGAGATCCGCAGAAGAACAAAGGTAACCGACATAGCCCGAAGAGTTGCTAAGCTCAAGTGGCAGTGGGCAGGGCACATTGCTCGCAGGACTGATGGCCGCTGGGGCGGAGCAGTCTTCGAGTGGCGACCGCGTACCGGAAAGCGCAGTGTGGGCAGGCCTCCAACAAGGTGGACCGACGATCTGGTGAAGGTCGCGTGGAGATCCTTGGGGGAGGCCTTTGTCCAGCAGTGGACGTCTTTTGGCTGAGATGATGACTATGTTATTTTTAGCGACGAAAAGCAAAACTAAAGGTGCTATTCCGAACCGAGCTGCCAACTGCAACGTCTGCAACTGCCGACTGCCGCGGCGGCGCTTGGAAGCCATTTCATATAAATACATACAAACCAGTAGTGCAGCTGCGGCCGACTTCATGCAGTCGCTGCACGTGCTGTCGGCAGTTGCAGTTGGCAGCTCGGTTCAGAATAGCACCTTAAGGGTTGATCTCTGGTTCCTGTCGTCACAAAATTTCTGAAATTGTCTTTACTTGTTTCAGTTACAACACTTTAGTCAGTGTTGCCATGTTCTTTCCGTTTATAAAAAGTTTCTATTTTAAAAATTGGCAAAGCATAATTTAAATTAACTTTAGCAATATTGGCAAAAGTTTTTCCTTAATTAACACATCACCAAATAAATGTTATTTACTATTAAACGAAATGTTTATGTAATGTTAGAATAATTATAGTTTTATTTATTTAAATGCCAAAGTCAAAATAATTTATTCATAGAAAAGTTTATTACTTCTGCCATTCATTGAGTAGATGCATGTCTCAAATTATTATAAATCACACACTATATTAAAATTAAATATAAAAATACAATTTGTTGCTATATTGCGTAACAATCAAAATGTTTTGTTTAATTTTTAAAAGTAATTTTTGCTTAATATTGTGTAGGTATAACTTTTTTATCATAATGGTCACATAATAATGCTATAAAGAATAAGGAATAATTCCGTCGTCTAACTGGACCTCTGTTTATAGGAAAGTTATTTGGTATAGTCAAAGTTTATATGAAGAAGGAGTCCCGAAATATAAAGATGTATAAAATGTGTTACAAATTATTTATTATGTAACGGTCGAATTTCGACTGCTAGTTATTAAAATAGTTATTATGATGTGGGTAAATGCATTGTGTTCTTCGTAAATGTTAAAATTACGTAGCCTCTTTATCCTGTTTCCGTAGAAAATAAACAAAAAAATTCAAATTGTGGAACGCTATCAAAAGGTTTGGATTATCGTAGTGGCACCTGGTAGGCTACTCTTGACGCAAACTCAATCTCAATACAATTCCAATGCGATTAATATGTATCGATGTTGGGATAAGTTTCGCAATTTCGGAACACCCCATCTCGATAATAATTTGTTCACTCAATTTCCACGCAATTTAATTCCAATGTAGAGCTATTATCGCTTTTAAGTGCCATTTGAATTTTTCAGATTTGGGATTGGAAATTGATTACCTGTTTGATACAGTAACCTTTGGGTTACGAAAACTACGAAAGCTTTTAGTTTTCGTCACCAAACAATAATATAGTTTTCACTGGATTACTTCTAATCGCTATTCAATTGTTCCTGAAGCCTAAATCAGCTGCTGGCTCAAAGCTGACTCTGTTTTTAATGATTAATGGAAAAAACAACGATTACTGGCTACAGTCGGACACTGGTAGTCTACTATTGTAGTCTATTTACGGTATTTTATCATTATCTGCATGCAATGAAGGTGGTAGATATGCCGTGGTGGAAACCAGCTTGCTCAGCAGGTGGTTTCATATCTAGGTCGACTTAATACGGTTCTCTTTCACCTTCTTAAAAACTTTGTTAGTAGATATAAGGAATAATTTTCGGACTTTTTACCCTTTTTTGAAGCGGGGCTATGTATTGGTGTGGCAATATTTTCTTGGTTGTGTAGTACGTATGTAGTACAATTATAATTGTTACTAAGTAAAAGTACTTTTTAGTAATTTTATAGTTTTTATATGTCAACTCATTATTTAAACTGTATTTGGAAATAGGCTGTGAAAAACTAAAAAATAACGTCAAAAATTAATAAATAAATGTACCTGTTACTATATAATTGTTGTTTATTTATGTATGTCCCCAGTACCATTAAATACAAGCGATAAACTACTACATATTAAATTATTTTAAATTTTTTACTTTTTATTTTTAAGTGTTAATTGCTACACTTAAGCTGAATTAAATATATTATATAAAATACAGTGAAAAGTTAAACGCCCACCCAACCCAGCCAGGAATCGAACCTGGGTCTTCCGCAATCCGGGCGGCTGCACTGACCGTTATGCTACCGGGAAGGCTGACGTGAGCGCTGAATTTTGTAAGTAAAACAAAATTCAGCGCTTACGTTTAATTTTTTTACTGTATTTTATATATAAAATATTTACTACATATTATCATCGTTAAAGTTCTAACACCGTGGAAGTCGAAAGCCGTGCTTCGAAAGGCATGTAAAGCTGTTGGTCCCGGCTGCGTTAGTAGTCGGTAACAACCACCAATGGCCCTGCGTTGTGGTTTATGGCAAAATCTCCCTGTGGTATTGCCATTATTAGGGAAGGCCCGTGCCCTAGCAGTGGGAACATAAAATAAGCTAGTAATGATTGATGATTGAATCCGTAAGTAAGCACTGTAAGCTATTGGAATGGGCGATTTTCCGACCCCAAAAAAAAAGAAATTAGTTCCAAATGACTTCATAGCTGGCGCTTAGAAAAAGGCGAGTCCATGGAGAGCACGTGTATGGCTGCGTAATATTTATTCCATTTCCTTTTAAAAATAAAAGGAACAAAATTATGGAAAATAGGAATAGGTCCTGAAATGAAAATACTCATTTTTTATTTTTTTGGTTGACAAGCAAAAGCTCACTCTGTGTACTGCACAATTTATTACAACCTCTATGTACGGCTCGGCTTTAATTAAACGCCATCTATAGAGTTCTTTTGAACTAATTCTTATTTTTTAATTTGGGCTGTCCTTAGAATAATAACGCCTAGAACGAAAGTGTCAAACAAAGTTCGTCAAAATATTGAGGCACAAAATACTCCGTCGTGTGCGTCAGCAGCTTGTCATTACTCACACAACCGTACGAATAAATGTTGCAAGTAAAATGGTAATTTCCCCAAACTCGGGGTAAATGGGTAAGTTACTAAACTCTTATCTTGTGTCATAGTTTAAAAATTGTATTGTTGTTACATATGATTTTTTAATTACTTCAATTTTTTGATGTGAAAATAGCCACAAAGTCAATAGTCACAAAAAGAAAATTGTCTTCTATAATTATAACATATTATTTTATTATATTAACGGCATACATTAATAATATTAACTGTTATATATATTAAGATGTTTTCATTTAAGTTTGTGATTATTATTTAAAAAAGTAAAAATTTTAAGGTACATACATACATAAATAGTCACGCCTCAATCCCTCAGGAGGGGTAGGCAAAGACAATGGACTGCCACTTCTCTCTTAAACTATTTGGAAACATAATTTTATATTTATAAATTTTCTCATTATGCATTGAATATTATTTCGGGCCTTTAGCTAACTAAAAGATAAGATAAGATGGCGGTGAAGCTACGACTACCACAATTTTCATATCATTAGCTACTTATTTAAAGATACTTACATATAACACGAAAACATGTACATGTAATGTTATGTAAATGTAACAATGTTTGGTGATAAATAAGAATGCCAATATTTATTCATTTACTTTATTGCACAAAAATCAGTCTTATCAGAAAAAAAATACTGTTATAACATTTTTTCAGCATGTCAGTTTAAAATCCTTGTAGTTGTTACTATTTTCTAAATAACTGGCGCTTTGATAACAGCAATCGTGATAAATTGTCATTCTTGGACTCTAGACTTGGATAAAAACAACTCTAAATAAAAAAAACTCGGAACACAAAATGGGGTAAAAGTTTTCCTACATCTAGCAAAACATACATGGAATGACATATTACAAATTTACGAACATTAATATCGTGTTTTACGAAAAAATAGACATTGATTAGCTGTTCTTACAGGTGAAATGTAATCTTAGCATCCTTTTTGCTAGATTCTGACTTGTGAAAGCATCCTTTGATGGCACAAATCGTCATTATAAACAAAAATTGCGGAGCTGCTTACGACACGACGTGACCTTGGATACTAGCGAGCCGTTCGGCCAACCAAGCCACATATGGCTTGGTTAAACTTGCCTCAATCGCCGTTCGCGTACTCGGCTTCTAGGCGTTATTATTCTAAGGGGCTGTCAGAAAATCGCTCTTTGCAATGGATCTTTAGAATGTAAATCAAAAACACATTACATGCACACATCTAAATATAATGTTGCATTTAATAGTAGTAGTGGTCGCCCAGTGGTGGAAATTCGACCGTAATTTTATTAAGGCTGCACGGATTGTATCCTAAGCAATAAAAAATTAAAAAGATAGAATGTGAGTTTGGATTGGCATTGACAGATTATCGGCCACTCCTCTTCCATTTTAGAAATTTTTGAAAAGAGTTTATATGCGTGTTTGTCAAATACATGGTAGTGTGTGTGATGTTTGTTTTATTGATTTAATGCACTTTTATGCATTTTTTTTTTAAATATTAACATTCTGCAATCCTTCTCTATATAAACTACTAGCTGACCCGGCGGACTTCGTACCGCTTTGACAGTTTCCATAATTGAGTTAAACATATATCAATGGTTTCCATGACAACAAAACAAACAAATCATTTTTAATTTTTGTATTTTATATATATATATATATTTTTTAATCTCAGTACAAGATCTCCCGCCCAGAGTAGACTTACGAACCGATGGCATAGTGACATTCATAAGAGCTACTTGTAGCCTAAACTGAATAAAATGATTTTGAATTGAATTTGAATTTGAATTTGAATAAAACCTATGTTACTCAGCGTTAATTTAGCATTCTAATGGTAATAGAATTTTTTAAATCGGTCCAGTAGTGTTTGAGTTTATTCCTCCAAACTATTTTTTACTGTAAAACAATAACTTATTTGGAATACTAAATTATGCCACGGAAGAGATAATAGTATTATTATGCTAAATATTGATTCGTTTTCCACCAGTTTCATCCACCAGGGTAACAGATGGGAAGAAAAACGTTTCATCTGTCCCCCCTTTACTAATAGGGGGACAGATGAAACTTTTTATTCTCATTTGTCTATCCATGAGACAAATATTAATTAGTACACCTTTACAATCTAGTTATACAATTTTTTAATGTATTGTAATGGTAATTACGATTTAAAGTAACATCTTTGTATTTCTTTTAAATACCATCCAGTCGTTTCCGAACCGTGCTCGACCGTTGTGTCCACCCAACCGCGACCAAAGGCGGCGTCACCTCAGGAACTGATTTGAAGCAAGCCACCGGTTGTACACACGGCGACAGATAAACTGTCAAATTTCTACAATTAATTTTGAACTTTAATGATTGGTTATAAGGATCAATATTCATTGGAGAAATTTGACAGGTTTACACATTCTACTGCAATACTCGTACGTCCGTCGTCGTCATGTCACTTGTTTTTTGTTTTTTGGAGAGAGTTTGCTGATTGACTCAGACGGCATTTTCAGCTTTACCTGGCTTTTTTGGGGCGGCAAAAAACTTAAAGGGTTCCTCAAGCCGTGTGAAACGAATCCCCTTCAGAGGTTTTTCAGAGGGAACGGCATCACGCACTAGTGCGTGTCCCCGTGCCCTAGTAGATTCTCCGAGGGGTTGAGAACGGATCGGATGTACACGTCACGTCTGACCTGATAACCTGACAGACTGTTATTTGTTTCATACTGATGTGACCAGCGGAGGCGTGACAAATGAATTTTCTCTCTTCATTCATCATCGTCATTACCAGCTTCTTTTATGTCTCCACTTCTGGGGCATTAGCCTTCCCTTTGGATGGATAGGAAGAACGGGCCATTAACCACCAGGCGGGCCTAGTGTGGATTAGTAGTTGCTGCTAGTGCAGCGCGGAGCAACGGCTTTTTGTGCCTTCCGAAGCATAGAGGAGCTCGAGATGACACATTTTTGGTCACTCTTAATCTTTGCATTCGCATACCGGGCGCGTTAACCACTGCGCCATCGAACTCCACCTCTTTATTGCGCGGTCGAAACGCCTACCCATCGGTTAATTGGATCATCATCACCACCCGTCTATATTAATCCACTACTGGACAATCAGGACATAAGCCTCTCCAAGGCACGCCACTGAGCCACTCATTCAGCTTTTGACAGCCAGCCGAAGATCGCAGCTCCACCTAAGTTTTAGGGGGTCCTACACTACGTTTGCCGATACGCGACAATTGGCTTGGTATCATACGCAAGGCCGGTCTTTCTGCTGAGTGGCCAGGGCAATAAGGTTGCCTATCCATTGACGCGGAGCGAGGCAGCGGAGTGAAGCGAGCGAGTATTGCGGAGCTGAGTTGCGGACTGTGCGGAGCTAGGCCGAGTTCACGCGTCCGTTTCCTCGTCGCCAGACTTCGCTCCGCCGCTCCGGTCTGCAGCCCCGCACCGCTACCACGCTCCGCTTCCGCGTGGTAGCGGCGCGTGCGCGCAATTTTTAAACTAGCCCGCAAATCCCTGTCCACTGGAGCGGAGCGTAGATTTATTGCAATCCTATTGGTTAATATTTCTTCGCTTCTCGGCACCGCAGCCTCGCTCCGCTTCAATGGACAGGCAGCCTAACATGAGCCCTTATAGCAATATCACTGTTATTTTATTGCATTTGAATTCACAACCGCAACAACACTGCTACAATACTGCTTTAGGAACTCATGGCTATCGACCAGGCATGGGGCGGAGTGACTAATTCTCCGCAATAATATCAATTGTGCTCCTTTTTCTCTTATTCAAAGCCACTGGTAACTTATTCTTGACGCCGAAAATTCTCAAACGGTATGGATAATAACGATATAATGGATAACTTTATAAACAAATTGTAAATAATGCCAAAAATATTATATTTCATGTAGTTATGTCACCTTTAATTTCAAGATCAACGGTGTGTTGCTATAATGAAACCTCTGCGTCATGGGCTCATGGCTGAGAGATAAATATGTTAAAAGTAACATATTTATCATTCGTGTGTCCCATCCAGTCGTGTCTGGTCCGTGCTTAACCGTTGTGTCCAGCCAACCGCGACCAGAAGCGACACGTCACCTCACGTCACCATAGGAACTGATTTGTCACAAGTCACCGACTGCATTCAACTTAGGCACGAAATAAGAAGATAGCAGTAGGTAAGCTACATACAAATGCGTTTGAGCAACGTACACATATACAACCTCTAACCTCTCTCATCTCATCTCCTCTGTCAGACACGGAATCTCGCATTCCGTATCCGACAGCTGTGCTCGGACTGCAGCGCTATTCTCTAAGCCAGTGGTTCCCAACCTTTCTCATACCATGGACCCCTTGCCAAATTTTTATGTGAGCAAGGACCACATAAGCTGTTCTTAAAAAAAGTTTTATCTTTATTCAAACCTTACGGGTTTTAAGGGTAACTTACGCTACAAAAAGTATTTGTAGCGTAAGTTCAGTAGTGACAGTAACAGTTTGTCTTCACACACTTCATGCTACCAAAAATGCTAATGTCAAACGTTCAGTGCCTAGTGGTACTCCTCTAGGAACGCCATTATACATATTGTTCCACCCTAGGACCTAAGAACAAACAAATAGATAAAGTAAGTGACAGTGCAGGTAATAAAAAAAAACATTGTACTGCCTCTTTAAAAATAGTTTAGTGGATTTAATTATGTTCTGTCCCGCGGACTATTACCTTTGCTCTCAACCGCGGACCACCAGTTGGGAACCACTGCTCTAAGCAAAACAGCGTCGAACTCGCTCATAACTTGTAAACGAATTTCAACCTACTTTCAAATTGTTATAAAGTCTACATTCGTTTGCAAGTTATGAGGAAGTTCAATGTCGCAATTCAACGCTGTTTTGCTTAGAATATAGCCATGCTGTTCCGAGATCCGTGTACGGATCCATAGACCTCAGGATTGCACGGGCAAGAGATTTTTTTTTAAGACCCTGCAGATGGGGCACCCACTTGCTAAAACTAGCAACCCGGAGGTGGGAGGAGGTGAATACTACATGTACGGTTCTACCTCAAGCGGTTGAGCTAGCCTGTGTCAGACTCCTACTGACTAAACACCATGGTGTTGCCTATAGCCTTTGAATGGCTACATAGGCTGACGTAACGGTCGCCTCCCGTGAATGGGAGGTTAATCAGAGTGCACCGCCGGCCGTGGTGAAGTCGGCGCGCCCCCTAACGGGGCGCGCTCAAACTGCAGTGGTGCTGCCTATGCCGGCTGACTTAACTAAGCAAGTAGGCAATCCAGGTCACGTGATAACTGTTTGGGGGATCCGATAAAGCGTGTTTGGGCCTACGGAAATGGGGGATGAGCAAGAGGTCTATGGGTGAGTTGCTCGAGCGCGGTATGAATAAAGCTTACCTTCTGGATCCTCCTTATTTTGTGACTTAGTTGACACGTGGCTCACTAGCAAGATAATATCTGATAGCTCGAAGCCTATTTTTAAATATATGTATGTATAATTATCATCCTTTTAACTTAAAACGTATGGCTTCAGGCCTTTCTATATAAACCACTAGCGGCCCGTCCCTGCTTCACACGGGTGGACATTTTTTTTAATTTAGCCTATGTTACTTAGCGCTAATATAGCATTATAATGGTGAAACAATTTTTTAAATCGGCCCAGTACTTTTTGAGTTTATTCGTTGCAAACATACATACATACAAAAATACTTTATAATATTAGTATAGATAGGACATGGTTATTATTATTCCACCAATGTTGGTGATTAATATAACTTCATTGATACACGATGTGTTCACCGGTAAGTAAAAATCATATAGCGACGGTGAAGTGAAAATAACTTTAAATGCATAGTCAACATTTTACACAAAGTGAATAAAACGTTCTAGTTTCCTGTAAACTATAAAATTAATAAATCCATTTAGTTATATGGAGAATATTATACAAATATGGAAAGCTAAAGTTTTAATAAAATATCAATATATTTTACCATAGTTTAGTTATTTGGTAAGACAATAATATAATAAAATCAATTACTCAAAAAAATTACATTTAAGGTTTTTTAAGAGTTTGCTGATTGCCTCTTGTCACTTTCAGTTTCACCGGGCTTTGGGACGACATAAAGGGTTCCTCAATCCGTGTGAAACGAATCACCGTCAGAGGTTTTCCTACAAACGGCATTCCTACAAAATTCTCCGAGGGGCTCGGATCGGATGAAGGTGTCGGCAGTTCTGACACGATTTCAATAACTTTTCGTGTTAGGCGTTTCGACCCACTGATCCTGGCAGTATTATGTTGTTTGACTGATGATGATATATTATGTTATTATAAAAATACGCATAAAGCGTTGCCAACCATACAGTTAACGCTCCGTCGATGTTAAACAAGCTGTACAGATGCCATAACCCAGTCTCGATTACGATATAACAATGCAATCGTTAAAGTATCAAGCTGCCATTGTTCGCCATACGATAATTTTTGGTGTAATGTGACATTTCGATGACACTGACCAATTTACGAATCAGACCCGATGAGTACCAGTAATTACGCATTCAGTGGTTATGTCTCTTTGTGCGTCTGTTTCCGTTTAGCAGACGCCTGCGTAGGGTTACCATATCTCCGGATTTGAAATGAGATCTCAGGAGGTTTAGGCTCCTGACAGGATTGCGGCCATGCGGCATTTCAAAAATCAAAAAGCAGTGAAAAAATTCAGCGCTTACGTCAACCTTCCCGGTAGCATAACGGTCAGTGCAGCCGCCCGGATTGCGGAAGACCCAGGTTCGATTCCTGGCTGGGTCGGGTGGGCGTTTAATTTTTTCACTGTATTTTATATAAATATTTAATTCAGCTTAAGTGTAGCAATTAACACTTAAAAATAAAAGTAAAAATGGACTAAGATAATTAATTCATTTTGAAATTTCCATAAACTGTACAATTTTGATTAAACGGATGAATGAACCCAATAACAGTCTTTTTTTCTCATTAATCGCCACATCAAAAAATCAGCATCGTCAGACGATAATGTCGACATTCTGTTGCTAGTGCCACGCTACAACTGTGCTTCCGATGGTATTTTAATATTTTTTTGCTGTATGCCGTCATACATATAATCAGCTACGAGATAAATCGTAACTGGCATAGTAGAACATAAATCCCTTAGACTATGCCGAATTGCCGACTACGAACAAGATATTTTTGCCCATTATGTCCAAAAACTCCGGCGTTATGTGTAGTTGAATGTTTTATAGCTTATCTATCACATCTAAATTTTGTATTCCTACTGCAGATAAGATGGAATTATGTCTTCCTTTGTTTGTTTGTACTAAGTATCTTATGTTTATCATGTCATAACTTTTAAATCTGATCTTTGATTTTGTCATTTGTTTTCTTTGCTAATGCCAAACATTCAATATCCGACCTTACCTGTAGTGCTAATAAATAAATTTTTGTGTAGGAGGCCCAACAAAATCTACGAATATATTCGTAGTCGGCACCATGCTAAAGACCCGCACTACGAGTAATCTCGTAGCTGTAGTAGTCTCCTTATTTTGTGGGTGACACTTTAAATCGGAAAACGGCAAACTATGCCAATGCCATTCAGCGGTAGAAATTTACCGCTTATACCATGGCGAGTGCTCTGAAGAACTCTCCTTTCTCCATAGGAGTACACGTGCTGCTCTCCGGAGTCACCGCTTCACTGTCTCAAATATTCCATCGCGCACTAAGAAATTTGGTGACTCGTTTTTTTGTCGCACATCCAAAACATGGAATAGTTTGCCAGCACACGTTTTCCTTCCTTCCTACGATATGGGATCCTTCAAACGAGGCGTGAAGAGGCACCTTGTGGGCCGGCAGAGTGAGGGTAACTGATGCTACGTCGTTTTCACGCTGCACCAGTTGTCGTCGCATCTGGATTCCATATTCACTTAACATCAGGTGAAATGGAGTCATTTGCCGTGCTACGTATAAAAAAAAGTAACTATTTCATATTCTACCACTGAATCCAGTGTCCCAGGGTTCTATTTTACCAACAGGATTACTTTTTTGGTGGGTTTAAAGTTAAAATAAAGTCATCTATTAAGATTTTTAACAACGATATTATAATCGTCGTCGTGGGAAAAGTAAAAGTGCTAAAGGGTCAAAAGGGAATTCAAGGTACTTAAATGTAAAGCAGTTTTCCTTTCCACTGACGACTTAAAATAAAAATTATCATCTACAAGGCTTATTTACAACTAGACCATGCATGGTATGGCTGCTTTTATAGGTACGTAATTTTACGTATATTTTAAGCCAATAATAAACGGTCGAGCACAAAATAAGGAAACCCAGAAGGTAAGCTTAACGCTTAGCGCTCGAGCAAGTCATTAATGGACCCCATCAACGGACACAGTTCTCAGAACAACTCGGAAAAGTCCGAGCGCGAAATTCCGTGTCCGTGATAAGTTGTCTATGTGTGCGTTGCTCCGTTCCTATCTAAACTCCTCGGAGAATCTAGTAGGGCGCAGGGACACGCACTAATGCCTGATGCCGTTCCCTCTAGAAAACCGCTGACGGTGCTTCGTTTCACACGGCTTGAGAAACCCTTATAGTTTCTTGCCGCCCCCTAAAAAGCCCAATGAAGCTGAAAATGCCCAGTGACAATCAGCAAAAAAAAACGTTTGCATGAAGCGTACCATCTACAATCTCCTTATTTAGTGGCACGAGGCACTGGAGGTGTGCATACTGTGCATGGTATGTCAGGGGACTGGGGGGGACCTGCGATCAACTACATCCCGCAATCACTGCGGATCCGGTCGCGCGTGCGCCGGCCGGACACACCACGCGACAATTTTATACCTCAGATTTGAGACAGAAAGTTTGTTTTGACTGAAGTTATTTATTTATTCCTATGACACACCTTGAACAAAAATTTATCGCACACGATACTTAAAAATAAAAAGATAAGGATAAGGAGCTCGATGGCGCAGTGGTTAACGCGCCCGGTCTGCGAGTGCTGAGGTTAAGCAACTTTCGCAAAGGCCGGTCATTGGATGGGTGACCAAAAATAAAAATTTATCATCTCGAGCTCCTCCGTGCTTCGGAAGGCACGTAAAGCCGTTGGTCCCGGCTGCATTAGCAGTCGTTAAAAACCACCAATCCGCACTGGGCCCGCGTGGTGGTTTACGGTCCGTTCTCCCTATTCATCCGTAGGGAAGGCTCGTGCCCCAGCAGTGGGGACATAAAATGAGCTGATGATGATGATGAAAAAGATAAACTTACTGTGTGAACTGTTTTAAGTCTGCTGGCTAGCACCTCATTATGTCCTGTCGCCACAACAACAATGTTAGTTAGTAGCTTTGATTTGTTTACAAAAACACAAATGCTGAAAAAATTTCCACGAGCAGGATTTGAACCTGCACCCTTCTGACATTTCGGGTCAGGTGCTCTTCCAGCTGAGCTATCGTGGTTCTAACCAGCCCGCCGAAATTATTCAGCATTTGTGTTTTTGTAATTTGTTCGCAACAAAATTTGCGTTAAAAATTATTTGAACAGTCTGTTTTAATTAGCCAGTTTCTCAGTAGTTAAAGAATCCACATGAAGTGCTTGTATCGTTATACTTACCATGTTGTATTGTAAAAGGCATTTACCTGACGTGGAACAATAAAAGGAAAAGCGATCACCACTGTTTGAGGAACGTTCAGTTTTTCCCCGCGCTCAACAGCCTTTTTTCAGCAACCTTAATGTTTCATGTTTCTTTGTTATTTTTTTTTACAATAATAATTTGTTCGTTTTGGGAAACCAAAAAAACCATCTGAATTATTTACTTGCTTACAAAAGGCCATTGATGGCCAAAAAGCAATCTCTTTTCAAAAATAAAAACGTATCTACACGGTTTCGGCCCGTGTGCGCGCGCACACTAGATTGGCACCTGTCAACTCAGACACGGTTCGTGTCCGCTCCACATCGCCTCGTTACTGCAGCCGGGACGCTAAGGCCCTTCGCACACAACGGTTATAAGCATTACCATTTATTTTAAAGGTAAATGTTTTGCTCATACACAGCTAAGGGCGATCTTGGGTTATGTGGGACTAGGGTTGCCAACCGTACTCCAAAATAGAGTATTGTACTCTATATCATGTAGGCGTACTCTGTAATCTATAACACTAATAGAGTGTGCTAAAATACTCTTTTTTACACAATGTTTCATGTAATATTATGCAAACTCATTATCAGAAACAAAATAGTCTAAAAGAGCTCTTGATTCATATAAATTTAGAGTTAGAATGTTTGGACTCATGCAATTCTTTTAAAAACCATGAATAAATTGTTATGTGCTTCAAAATGTACAAAAAAATACCTTTTTAAAAATATTAAATAAATGATACTCTTTTTTGTAAGTCCGTACTCTTTATTTACCTCCTTTGAAATCAGATATACTCTATTTCTTCTAATAAAAGTTGGCAACCCTATGTGGGACTCTCGCATCCTCTTCCCTCGTCCAGCCACTAAAAGCTCGAAGAGAGAATGGCGGGTAGGTATAACCACTAAAATCTTAGTACAGACACCTGCACATAAATCTATTCAAAACTGACAAATTTCTTTAATAAATATTCAACTATATGCCTATGACATAAATTTCAAAGTCTATTGAGGAAATTTGAGAGTTTCTGCCACGGGGATGACTCGGGATCATGAACGACAATCACCAAACTGAAAGATGCTATGCTGCACTGCAATCATACATCTCGCCAATGAACTTTGCAGCCGCACTTTGCAACTTACTTAACCGTTGATACTAAAAACTGCCCAAATACTTAGTTGTTATTCGACTCAACACGAAGCAAAGTTAAAGTCAAAGCGATTTTGAATAGTCCAAAAATAAATGTTTACACTACACATAATGAGGAGTAGCTAGCTTGCGGCGACGGCTTACGGCCTCCAGTTTGTGATCTTGTCAGTTAAGCAAATTTCAAAATACCTGCATGGTCACGGTGTTTCAGAAGGAACGTAGAACTATTGATTTGTAGTAACCGGTACATGTGCCGGGTTTGTCCCGGCTGGCAGTGAAATGTTCTTTTACACTTTAATACGGATCTTGTAGCGTTTATTATTAACTTAAAATATAAAATCTATACTAATATTATAAAGCTGAAGAGTTTGTTTGTTTGTTTGGTTGAACGCGCTAATCTCAGGAACTTCTGGTTTAAATTAAAAAAATATTTTTGTGTTGTATAGTCCATTTATTGAGGAAGGCTATAGGCTATTACATTACGCTAAGACTAATAGGAGTAGAGCAGCAATGAGAAATGTTGCAAAAACGGGAAAACATTTTTTTTTGAGAGCTTTCCTTGCGTGCGCTGCGTAAACGGTGAATGTTACGCAAACATCATGTATTACGAAATTGTTCCCCTTTAAAAGTTCTAAAAAAAAGTCCGCGACAGCATACGTCTAGCTTTTAAGGTTGACTCACTATAACTTTTTTATGGTAATCAAATTAGTTCTAAAATAATACAATAGATTGTTCGCTAATTAACGCGGGTGAAACCGCGGGGCACAGCTAGTAATATTCCATCTCAAATATTATACATTTGGAATAGTCGTTTATTTAAAATAAACGCAAATAGATCAATATTATACAGTATCTCATTTCAATGCCGAACTTTACACAACAATTCAGTGTCAATTTCGATAGATATTTCCCTGTCATTATAAAAGATATCCTTAAACTTAAAGATATCATAAAAATCTTATAGCTTCAAATAACTTAATCGATTAGAATAACTTTTTGTAACGTGTAATCGATGTCAAAACCGAATGATAATGTAATTTGATTTTTTGGTTTTTTTATTCTTTGACAACAATGTGTGATTCCTCGCTACCGACACTTTACGGTCAATCGATCAACCCGTAACGAATGGGAGCTGACTCAAAACGTAGCTGCATTCAAATGTAATTCATATGTGTAGCTTAAGAAACTCCAAAATCATTTTTCGTAAATATCTAAGGCGTTATTTTGTCACTTTTCCACTATATCTTCCGTTTTTGCCTAACAACAGGTAGAGCGTATTCATTTGAAATTCAAAAAAGTTATTTATATTTCAGATTAATTCAGATGTTTTATTAAAAATATTGTTTTAACCGCATGGGACTTTCTATGGTAACGTGGCGGACGTAGTACGACGATACGTGGCCAAATATTGTCAATGTCACATATGACAGATGACAGTTTGGCTGCGTTCAGTGTGCAGTCCGCCTCGCCAGCTTTTATTTTGTATATTTTGTTTTTTCTTTTTTTTTTCTTATCTTGGTTTATTTATAATATAAGTATACATAATTATATAAATATATATATATATATATATATATATATATATATATATATATATATATATATATATATATATGTATATATTTATTTATTTATTTCTTCCTTAATTCGAAACGTCCTCGGACAGGCCCTGCCAGAATACCAGCGCCCGCCGTTGCGATGTGAGTGACTTTCTCACACCGTAGCGGCATATGCTGAGGTAGGGTCCTGATTGGCTCCTCACACTACTGTGTTTTTTTTTTATTTGTTATTTTTTTTAGTTATTTTTGTTTTTTGTGAGAGTCAATAAATGTTTTTTCTTTCTTTCTTTCTTTCTTTCTTTTATAATTATTAAAAATTATTAAATAATGATTAAAAAATAAAACAATAACGTTTTTATAATAAGCATTACGAATACCTAAGTACTATAATTTATTTCGTCGACGTACTTTAGTAAGTAAAAAAGATAGTCATATTAATAATTTCTGTTTAGAGGTGACTGGTTTTTTTTCTGTTCAGTGGGGACATAAAATGTTCTGGTGATGGATCTTACGAGAACCACCAGGGGATCTATTTTTGAATCGCACGTATGACATTGTGTTGTCGCATGCGACTTAAGTCAAGGTGGATTTATATTTGTCTGACGTGTCGTGTCGTGATGCATCAGAACGGAATCGGTTTCATACATTTAGTATAGAAACGTTTATACTAGAGTGTTGTGGCGTGTCGTGATGGCTTAGTACTAAATGTATGGCTTAGTACTAAATTCCGTTCTGATACATCACGACACGACACGTCAGACAAATATAAATCCTCCTTTACACTCGTCTTCCAAGTCGGGTCCGCATGGACGCCGATTTTCCGTATTTTTGATTAGTTCGTTTCCGGTGCTGCAAACATAATACGAAATGTTGGATGTTATCCGTTCCACGCAGAATTTAGAGAAAACCGGTAACAACCGCAATGAAAACGGAACGTAATATCCATGTTTCTATTGGCTGTTAAAAAAAAACCTTTGCTTTTTTCTATTGAAAAGACTATCAATGACATAAAAAAAACGAGTAACATGACATTGATCACCCATCCGACGACCGGCCTTTGCGAAAGTTGCTTAACCTCAGCACTCGCAGACCGAACGCGTTATCCACTGCGCCATCGAGCTCCTCGATTAGAGCGATTCAAAAATATGGAAAGTCAAATGTTAAACGAAAATCAATAGAAACCAATCGCTCGACTCGAGGCGAAGGAATCAAAAATAGAGCCCCATGCTAGGCTATCCTTTCAAAAAATTCAGAACACGCTTAGCCCTTTTTTGGAGAGAGTTTGCTGATTGCCCCTGGGCATTTTCAGCATCACCGGACTTTTTGGGGGCGGCGGGAACCTTTAAGGGTTTAAGCCGTGTGAAACGAAGCACCGTCAGAGGTTTTCTAGAGGGAACGGCATCACGCACATGTGCGTGTCCCCGTACCCTATTAGAGTCTCCGATGGATGGGTCGGATCGGGAGTGGTACCACCCGAGGGCACCTCTAAAGGTTAAGACCCCGGATCGGGTACTCAAACACTTAGCCCGATCTGGGAATTGAACCCAAGGGCCTCGGGATATCAAACAGAGCGCCACTCGGTCACCAAAGTCATTCGGTCGGTCACCGAGCCGAAAACGTCCACAATTATCTATACTAATATTATAAAGGAGTAACAATTAACTTACAAGACAACGGCTACTGACAGAATTATGTTGGAAGCGAGATGATCTCCTTTTAAACAGAGTTCTTATCTTATTGTGAAACACACAGAAGGTCGTAAAAACATGAGTCGTAAAAATATTAATTTATGGCTTTTTAGCAACTGATTAATACAATGTTGCAATCTTAGTGAAGGCTTGTCCAATTGATTATATAATAAAGCGTGGAAATGAGGCACTGTGAGGAGGTGCTGATAAGCAAACATTAGTCATTTATTTTGCTAGTTGTAAATTGTGTTGTGAAGAAATATAATACTCATAATTATCTAAGTCGGATTCTCTTTTTTATTTTTCACAGTCCCCGCAAGAATCGAAGCATTAAAAATGAATACAACAATTTACGAAAAATAACATTTTATTTTAAATAACACATTAAAGGGGGTTAAAGTCACTCGCGTCCGTAGGTTTACCCTTGAGACCCTACACGTGACCCCTGGGTGGTGCTAAATGAGTGACACCAACTGAGTGGTAGAGCCACGCTGCATTGCAGCACGCATTGGGCCGGCTCGCCCGGCGTAATACCACCCTCCCACGAATATTCGGCGTGAAATAATGGCACCTGGTGCCATTGTGTTTCGTCCGGCGAGTGAGGGTTCCGGAGGCCCCTATCCCCCCCCCCCCTCGCACTTGATATGGCAGCGAACTTAAATTTAGATTTACCCCAGGGGGGTACCGACACATCCAGTGTCGGAGAATCCCCCCCTGAGCGTCCTCGCTCAGGCTGCCCTACGTATTCTGGGGAGGGCAAAAGTCCGCTCGTGTCAAGGCATGCTGCAGGCAGGAGAAAGGCAAGACCTTTGGCACCCCCTCCTACGCTTCGCGTGGACTTTTGCAATATCAGGGGAATCCACTCTAATTTGAGCGCCGTCCATTACCACCTTGAGACGGAGAAGCCGGCCTTGCTCTTCCTCACCGAGACGCAGATATCCCCCCCTCCTGACATCTCCTACTTGCGCTACCCGGGATATAATTTGGAACATGCATTTGTGCCTCGAGCCGGTGTTTGCGCCTACGTCAGGGAGGATATGTGCGTCCGTCGCCTCGGCAATCTTGAAGATAGGGACCTCTCCATCTTATGGCTACACGTCGACTGCGGACACCATCCTCGCGTCTACGCATGCCTGTATAGGTCCCACAGCGGTAACGACAGAACTGACCAACTCATCGAGAGCGTCCAAACGGCGACAGACTCCCTTCTTCAACGGATCCCTTCTGCCGAGATTGTGGTATTGGGAGACTTCAATGCCCACCACGTCGAATGGCTTGGATCACGCACAACTGACCACGCGGGTAGAGCCGTTCATGACTTCGCTTTGGCCTACAGTCTGACCCAGTTGGTAACCGAGCCCACGCGGGTTCCAGATGTGGAGGGCCATGCATCTTCTTTATTGGACCTTCTGCTGACCTCGCACCCAGATGGCTATCAAGTTTCTGTCGATGCACCACTAGGCTCATCAGACCACTGTCTGATTCGCAGCACTGTGCCTCTCACAGAAACTTTAAAAACGCAACCAGCGGCTAGCCGTCGGGTCTGGCATTATAAGTCAGCGGACTGGGATGGGATGCGAAGTTTCTTTGCGTCCTACCCATGGTGGCGAGTTTGCTTCTCACTGGATGATCCTGATGTCGCCGCCGACTCTGTCGTTGATGTGATACTGCAGGGAATGGAACTTTTCATTCCAAACTCTGTGGTTCCCATTGGCGGCAGGTCCCAACCCTGGTTTGGTCGCTGCTGCAAAATGGCGTCTCGCCGAAAGCGACAGCATTACCAAGCCTGGGCTAATGCGGTGTCATCAAAGGATCCAAACACCAGCGTGCTCAGAAAGAGGTACAACTTTGCCGCCAGGTCCTTTAAGAAGGATATTGCCAAGGCGAAGTCATCATTCATAGGTAGAATTGGCGAGAGGCTAGTGCGTCTTCCTTCCGGTACGCGTGCGTTCTGGTCTCTCGCCAAAGCTATCTTAGGGAATTTTTGTCAGCCATCCCTACCACCATTGCACAAGACCGATGACTGTCTGGCTCATACTGCAAAGGAGAAAGCCGATCTCTTGGGCACTCTTTTTGCGTCAAATTCGACCTTGGACGATGGGGAAAAGTCGCCACCAACCATACCGCATTGCGCTAGTTCTATGCCAAACGTTCGGTTCCTGCAAAGGTCAGTTCGTAAGGCTCTTTTTTCCCTTGACATCCATAAGTCGAGTGGGCCTGATGCAGTCCCTCCCATTGTGCTTCGGACGTGTGCTCCTGAGTTGGCGCCGGTTCTAACGCGCCTCTTCCGGCTCTCCTACACTACTGGCGTTGTCCTGAGTTCTTGGAAGACAGCCCTTGTCCACCCGATTCCCAAAAAAGGCGATCGCTCGGATCCGTCCAACTACAGGCCTATAGCCATCACCTCTTTGCTCTCCAAAGTAATGGAATCCATTACAAACTGCCAGCTCTTGAGGTACCTAGAAGAGAACCAGCTACTAAGCGATCGCCAGTATGGTTTTCGCCGCGGTCGTTCGGCTGGTGATCTTTTAGTGTACCTCACTTACCGATGGGCGGAGGCAATCGAGAGGAAAGGGGAGGCACTGGCAGTTAGCTTGGACATAGCGAAAGCCTTCGACAGGGTATGGCACAGGGCTCTTCTCGCTAAACTTCCATCATACGGGCTTCCTGAGAAATTGTGTTCGTGGGTCGCCAGCTTTCTTTCTGGGCGTAGCATCAAGGTCGTAGTCGACGGTTCGTGCTCTGACATGAAGCCCGTGAATGCTGGAGTCCCGCAGGGGTGTGTGTTGTCCCCTACTCTGTTTCTTCTGCACATCAATGACATGTTGCATAACAACAGCATTCATTGCTATGCGGACGACAGTACTGGGGACACGCTCTACACCGGACGAGCTAATATTTCTCTGGAAAGCGTCATCGAGAGCCGGAATAAACTTGTGACTGACACCGAGAACATGTTAAGTCATGTCTCGAATTGGGGCCGACGTAACCTCGTCCACTTTAACCTCACCAAAACACAAGTTTGCGCATTTACCGCAAAAAAAACATCCCTTCGTCGTACCTCTGAACTTTGAGGGAGCTCCCCTTGATACCAACCCGACTATTGGAATCCTTGGCGTCGATATTTCGAGTGACGTTCAGTTTCGGGGTCATTTGGAAGGTAAAGCTAAATTAGCTTCGAAAAAACTGGGTGTGCTTAACAGAGCGAGTCAGTATTTCACGCCGGCCCACCGCTTACAACTGTACAAAGCACAGGTCAGGCCACATATGGAATACTGCTCCCATCTTTGGGCTGGAGCACCCCAGTACCAACTCCTTCCATTTGACCGTATTCAACGCAGAGCTGCTCGGATTGTCGACGACATGGTTATTTCTGGTCGGCTCGATCCACTATCTCTTCGGAGAGACGTTGCGTCTCTCTGTATTTTGTACCGCATATATCATGGGGAGTGTTCAGAGGAATTGTTCGGCTTGATCCCTACCGCTGCTTTCCTTCACCGCACTACACGCAATCGACTGTCATTCCATCCACATCACCTTGATGGATGGCGGTCTACTACTGTGCGTTTTTCGCGAAATTTCTTGCCTCGTACTACAGTGCTGTGGAACCAGCTCTCAACGGCGGTATTTCCGGACCGTTACGACCTCGGAATCTTCAAGAAACGAGCCTATTCCTTCCTTAAAGGCCGGCAACGCGCCTGCGATTCCTCTGGTTTTGCGGGTGTCCATGGGCGGCGGTGATTACTTTCCATCAGGTGACCCGCCTGCTCGTTTGCCTCCTTCTTTTATAAAAAAAAAAAAAAAAAAAACTCCAACTTGAATTCACTTCTCGCCTGCATCGGCATCTTTTAACACCATTCAAAGCTTCAAAGAACATGCTTCAAAGAAGAGCTCTGCCGAGTATCACACCCCACTTTAACTTTTAAACTTGTAATTTTAACTTTTAAACTTGTTAGAAAGAACGTGGGTGGCTATTCATCAAAGTGATTTGGATGAACTGATGATTTTAAGCATGCCAAATCGCTGTGCTTGTGTGATTCGTGTGAATGTCTGGACTCCATTTCCACTTCACATCAGGTGAGATGTCATTTGCCGAGCTATATATAAAAAAATTTTTTTTTGCAATATAATTTAAAAATTCAACCTTGTTCTTACTTTTTTGCCAATTAGATGACGACCTTAACATAAGCTAATTTTCCCCAATTTGTTAAAATTGCATTTTTACCTAATTTTTTCAACATATTAGGGATAAAATTGTTTATTAAAACATAAAAAATAAAGCTAGAAGCCAGTCTGGAATCTGCTAAGATTAGTAAAATATTATCAGAAAAATGTTTTATAGCTAAAAATGTACCTACTTGACCCCTAGAAATGTTTTATGTGTAAGTAGGTATATTATTTTTGTAAAACATTACAAGTAAAGCGAGTTACAAAAATAATTACATATCTATTTGCATAAGTATATTTTTCCTACCGACCAAATTCGTAAATTAAGTGCCTGATCTGGCAACCCTGGCAACAGCACAGATTATGTCTGTGTCTTGCCTTAGTGTCACTCTTACCTATCATTGATTCCTACAACAATATTGAACTTCATCATCATCATCATCAGCTCATTTATGTCCTAACTGCTGGGGCACGAGCCTTCCCTATGGATGGATAGGGAGAACTGGCCATAAACCACCACGCGGGCCCAGTGCGGATTGGTGATTGTTAACGACTATTAAAGCAGCCGGGACTTTACGTGCCTTCCTAAGCACGGAGGAGCTCCAGATTAAAAATGTTTGGTCACCCATCAGATGACCGGCCTTTGCGGAAGTTGCTTAACCTAAGCAAACACAGACCGGGCGCCATAACCGCCTATAACCACTGCACCATTGAGCTCCTCATAGTGAACTTATCGAAGTGAAATTAAATTAAATAAACATTTAGGTAATTATAATTGTCATTATCAGGAACCGGAAATGCCGACAGACAATAAAATGTGTAGGAACGGCCGTCACTTCCCTTCTAATTGGGTCACACGTGGGTTCGATAATATTTCACTTACCACGTTATGTTTATAAACTCTGTATAATAAGTAGTAAGTAGCCTATACTGTCCCACTGCTGGGCATACCAATTCACCAGATGATGTATTGGAAGAATCATCACGTAAAATTATATAATAGAAAAATAAATAATCTTTATTAACATTGAAACTTACATACTATTTGACAAGTAAGTAAAATAGATAATGGGTTTACAAGAAAACAAGAATACATGCCAAAAGAATAAAGTTGCCAGCGGTTTCCTAACTATCTTATCTTATCTTAGTGGGGCCTGCCAAAGTTTACCTCTCGCAGCAACACTTCGACCCATCGGGATCTTTTGTGCAACCCCATCCTTTCACTCTTCTTCATCTGTAAAGATAGATGCCATAAGCTTGGCAACGTCCTTAAGAGCGAAGAGCCTGAAGTCCTCCGGTTTCGGATAGGCCGACCCCAGGAGTCCCATTCTTTTCCTAGCCAGGGAGTGGCAGTCACACAGTAGGTGCTGCATTGACTACGTTTCCTCCCCACATGCCTACACAAGCTATTTGTTGATAGATGCATTCTATGGAGCATTTGTTTTGTGGCGTAGTGCCCTGTCAAGGCACCGATGGTTAATCGGGCCTGCCCTCTACTGCCTCCGCATATGAACTTACTCCGTCCTAAGGCGTGTTCGCCTAGGAAGGATTTGGAGTGTTTCATACCCGGCTGCTCACTAGGACGAGCCTGATTTGTGGCAAACCCAACGTGAACATGATGCGAAGAAAATAAACTAAATAATAAAAATAAAAATAAAGGAAGATAATAAGAATAATAATAATAACCGTACTATAAGTACGCACCTGCGCCAGTACTCGAAAATGGTCATGCAACGCTTTACTGGGATCGCTCTATCATTACGGACAGGACTATTGTCGCCAATAAGCCTGATATCGTGGTGGTCGACCGATCCCAGCGCCGGGCAATACTGGTAGATATCACCATACCTCACGATGAAAACCTTGTGAAAGCCGAGAAGGACAAGCTCAGTAAGTACCTTGACTTGGCTCACGAGGTTACCGCCATGTGGGATGTGGATTCAACCATTATTGTACCGATAGTCGTTGCCGCAAACGGTCTGATAGCAAAGAGCCTCGATCAACACCTAGAGAGGCTCTCGCTGAAAGGTTGGGTTAAGGGTCAGATGCAAAAGGCAGTTCTCCTAGACACGGCACGTAATGTCAGAAGGTTCCTCACTCTGCAGCCCTGACCACCGGTAGCTTGGGCCCTGCCCCGCTGCTGGTGGTATTCTAGGATTAGGTTTTTATAATGTTTTATTGTTTTTATATTAAAATATAATAAAAATCTAGTTTTAAGAAAGAAAATAAATAAAGGAGATAATAATAATAAAAATAAAATGCTCGTGGTAACCCATGCATTGTGTGTTTGGGTGAGTGTGTCATATTTACCTACCATAAGTTTTTAAAGCGCTCGGTCTGCGATTGCTGAAGTTGCAACTTTCGCAAAGGCCGATTATCGAATGGGTGACCAAAAATGTATTTCAGTTCCTCTGTGCTTCGGAAGGCACGTCGTCGACGCGTCGCGAAGCCGTTAGTCACTTATTAGTTAAGATACTCACATCAACTCACATGCATTATAATGACAAATAAAGATTTATTATTAAAATAAACAATGATTATTAAATAATTTTATTACGAGCGAAACCCTATACTGCGTGTTCCGAAACGCACTGTGGCTGCAGTTTTTTTTTAATAAGTGTATTTTTGTCTGTGAACGGAAACGTGTAAATCTGTGGTTGCCAGGTGGCCCGCCTTTTTTGTGGTTAGGGCGGGAAATGTGTTTCCAATCAATCAGTCGCGGGCCGCGGGCAAGGTAGGAGCGCGTACGGAGTTCCGAGTTTGGATGATATCGAAATATAAGTTTTGTTAGCCGTTAGCTTTCATGACAATTATTCAAAGTAAGAACGCTGTAGAGTACTTTAGTAAAGAGATTTATCTCTGGTAACGCCTACCTTACTCATCACAGTACTGTATTTTATTATTTAACTTGGCTGAACTGATATTTTTATTCCTTTGCCTTTTTTTTAGTGGAAAGACTACTTCCACTAAAAAAAGGCAAAACCAATCTGTCTTTTTAACTTTTAAGATGAGGGACTTCTTGGCGGGAAAGTGAAGAGTCATGTCTGCGGTTTTGTTTTATTTTCTAAAAATTGTGTTATGTCGAATATTAATGTGAAATAATGGTGGATTATTAACCGTTAAGTGTTCGTGAGTGTGCATGAGTGTTGGCAAATGAAACAAAACAGTGCAACGTCACTTTTCAAATTCTCTCAAGAAGTCCGCCCGAGGACTTAGTAAAGCCCCACATCTTTACTGAGATACTCGAGGGGTTGGGTGGTATATCATTTCTCATTTCTATTATCATTCATTATCATCAAACAGAAAAGAAATATTGCTAATTTATATATTACTTGTTAGAAAAATTACTTTGACACTGGCTAAATGTGCTAATCGCACGAAGCCATCAACAAAATGAAAAAAAAAAAAAAAAACTTTTAAGATTTTGCTTTGTCATCGCCCATTGAGCACACAAATTGTATTTACTTTCAAAATTGATTAAATTCAGAGAAGAAACAAACCCGAATTTATTATTAAATAAATATATTCCATTACGCTGTGAAGGCGTACACTACTCGCTAAATCATTATCAAAATATATGAAATACCTATAGCCTAAAACACAGACCAGTTAAGCTTCGTGTTGCAAGTGATGACCAACTCCAAAACCTTAGCGAGCTTGAGCACAACAGTTACAACTTACCAAAGTTTTATCGCAATAGGATGAATGCTATAAAAAAGGAATAAAAAAGAAAAATATTATTCAATTTTTAAAGGTTCTTCTAAATGGAACGCAAAATTTCAATCATGTACAATTTAAATTTCAATCGTTTCAAAACAATAGAAATTATTAATTTTTGAAATTCGAACTGTTCAGATAGTTGCGCAACATCTGCATCTGCCACGAACGGAAACAGTTTTTGTGTGTTGGTAGTTTGGTACCGCAAACTTACACCGATTTCCGTTAGAAATAGGTCAATATGTCACCAACGTTTCTCTAAAACATCTGTAGAGATAGAGAATACGCTATTACAAGACATCTACTTTAAAAAAAACTTTTTAAAACAATATTTTTAAAAGCTCCTATCAGTACAAAATTTTAAAGTAATAATTAGTTTTCCGTCTTATCCGGCAGAGTTACCACCGAACCAAATACAATATGAGGTATAGTAGCTCTGTAAATCGAACCCAGGTACTCTGGGTCTAAGACCGAGTAATTGTTTTTTGCAGGCTCAGTTCAGTTTAAAAGAAATCTGTTACATCTATTGGTCATAGAATAGGATAGGAGAGATCATAGGATTCTACCTTGACAAAAATCTGAAATGATCCTATAAACTTTCCACTTCTCACATGGACAAGGAAAGCATAATAAAATATAGTCATACATAACTTACCTTCCAAAGCATTGAGGAGCTCGAGATATTATTCCATTTTCACCCATCCGGTAATCTGGCTTTGCGAAAGTTATCGCAACACGGCCAAGCAAACCGCTGCGCCATCGAGCTCCTTGCAATGATGGTAAGAAGATGATAAGAACTTCCATCCTTTGCCAAACGGCTCAAACCACTAACTTATAGAATAGATCCCTGCAAAACATGGAGAAGTAACAGTTTCTAATTGGTCACCCATCTGGATGACAATCGTTGCGTAGGTAGCTTAGTATTCTTGATCGCAATCCGTACGCGATAACACACTTGCCACTTGCGTCCCACAACGACAATATTATATTTCTTTTTACAAAAGATTATTTTAAATTCGTATTTAATTAATAATAACAGTCATCATCATCATCATCATCAGCTCATTTTTATGTCCCCACTGCTGGGGTACGCGCCTTCCCTATGGATGGATAGCGAGAACGGGCCAAAAACCACTACGCGGGCCCAGTGCTGATTGGTAGTTAATAACGACTGCTAATGCAGCCGGGACCAACGGCTTAACGTGCCTTCCGAGGCACGGAGGAGCTCAAGATGACAAATTTTTGGTCACCCATCCGATGACCGGCCTTTCTCGCAGACCGGGCGCGTTAACCATTGCACCATCGACCTCCACAAGTGTCTGTCCTCAATAATAACAGTACCTACTGTTAAAATACCTAGAAAACGAATAATATATGCTTTTGTATTAGGTATGGTTTCACGTCAGTAGTCATACGAAGCGGAGCTATTCTGTGGCTATGGTGATGGAACCACGGTTTCTCGCATTCATTCAACCCGAGCACCTATTCGATCGGCTACAAGGTTAAAAAAATCTGTATTTCATCACCAGTATTTGAACGTCCCACGGCTGGGCTACCCACATGGTCTACTTTACCCACATGACCTGATACGCGTTGCAAAGGTTACTTAACTCGCATGATCGCAGCCCAAACGCGCTAACCGCTGCGCCATATATCTCACTCACGTAATGAAACAATACAAAAAACTGAAAACTTTTAAACGAATAAGTGGTAAGTAATAAAAATTCTAGATTTTTTAATCTATTTATTGTATAACAGACAGACTTCTTTATTCATATTAAAATGTGTTCACCACCTGCTTTTCTATTATTATCACTCTAATAGAAAAAAATATACTTATATTAAATTAAAGTCTTAATTTAGTTTATTTCTTTAAAGTAGGTACTATAAAACTTGAATTGTTGACAAATTAAAATAACCCAAAAAACTTATTATTATTAATAAAGCGCGATATTTAAAAAGAGGTTTTATTTCTACTGGCAGGTTTGCAACAATTAATAATAACACGGGAGGTTTACCTAAGTCAACAATATAAAGTAATTCGCGCCGAAAAGCAAAGAAAAAACAGCGCTCGATATTCAAGGAAGACGTACAAAACGGAAGCACGAACGCGCCAAATACAATTTTCCGTAACAAAACTCTTGCGCGCTAGAAAATGTCTTGATTCTTTCCCGCCATCCTGCGGCTCGACCAACCGAAATTTGGCGCCTTAAATTTCGCCAGCCAATCGCAGCAATGGCCGCCTTTTTCCACCAATCAGCGACAATCCCGCGCTCTCGCATCGCGTCATATTGTCATATCTTGAAAATTAGTACGGCAGTGCAGTGAACCCCGACGGTAAATCGACGAATTTTCCGTGAATACTAACAAAATCTGAGAGGTAAGTGCCAATATAACACTTAAGTATTATCGTTCATAAAAATGAAGGCTTTTCGTCAATAACTTTTCTCATTTCTTCTCGCAATGACCGAGTTTTTTATCAATTTTTAATATTTTCCGAGCAAATCAAATCAAAACTTTATCATTTATGCAAGTTCTAAAGTCAATATAGTTTTAAAAAATATATTTAAAATATTTCTTGATGTTTGGAATAGTTTAAAAAGTTTGTCTAATGTAAAAATCTTTGTAAATCGTACCAACTGCAGTCGTACACAAAATCTACTCAGTCTCGCCACAGCAAAATGGCGGCGCTGCTATGTGTGCTATTAATATAGTCGCTGTCCCTTTCACGTAAGCAGTTGCGTGAATATTAGAAAGAGACAACTACATATCGTAGCATCGTATGCTGCACACGTAACGAGACACGTCTTCGTTCATCGTTTCGTAAACAAGTCGTGCGCGTCGGGGTTGCCACTACGATGTTTTTGGTCCCGCTTTTAGTGGAACTTTGTGATCAAAAGTGATTTGTTATTTTTTTATGATACACAATATTTTATCTTTACATGACTTACATGATGTAACATTGAATGAATGATTTCTTAATAAAATTATCTTGTGACATTTTTTAACATTTTGCGTTTGTAAGTTTTTGTTTGTCTGTATCTACTCTTTTTACTTACTATTTTGAAATTATTAAAAAAAAACAAAAAAAAATCTTAACAACAAAAAAAGGAAATTTGAAAGTTCAGACTACAGAAATAGCATTTGAACTTATTTTCATAATTATATTTAAAGTTCAGATAGTATATTTAATAATCGTAACAATGTCTTGGTGTTCTTATTTATAGATTTGTTTTGAGTGCCAACCTTCGAGCACATTGTTGGTTCGATGTCGCTCACCCAACACACCGATAATTTTTTTTTTCTATAAAGTGTTGTCCACATAACTCATAAAGGGCTGCATTGCAAGTTTTAAATTAATGGTTAGCGGCAATGGAAAGCTGGTGCATGAGTAAAATTATCTATTTACGCAGTTATAATATTTTATTAGACCAACAAAATGACATTCACAATGACAATTGCAAATAAGTTGGTATATAATCCAAACAGGATAAATAAATTATAAGTGGCCAGTACAACAACTGAGTTGAGCTATAAATCGTTGAGCTATCGAGTATAAAATATTCGGTCATATAAACTATGTCCTTCTGCTCAACTAGTTAAGCAATCTAATTGAGCAGTGGGGCAGTCACGGATTTGACCATAAGACAAACGTTGATAATTATTAAAAATGATAGGTTAGGTTACAGGAGTTACGTTTACGTAACAATAGCAGAATTTCACTCGTGTCTGGCGTTTACGGAAGTCCAGGGTCGAGTGTGTTCGCGTACCATGACGTTATGCTGAGGAAATGTCACTGCATTGTCATTTATACATTTAGAAGCCAGTTTTACTTTTGAACTGTTTTTTGCTATAATGTCAGTGAATTTTTTATGACACTAAATATTATTAAAAATTATTTATTATATTACATTCAAAATGTAATAAAATATCGTGAGCGCTGGCCACATTAAATTTTGTTCTGTATTTTTTAATAAACGTTTTAACACAGGTATTAGTTAGACTACTTTTACAAGATATTGCAAAACATGCTTTATTTCAGTTGCACTAGAATTATACTAATTACAATCCTTCGTTAATGATAGAAATAGAGAACTATTGAAAATATCTATATATAGGTGGTACCTATAACTTTTTCCCATTGTTGTATGTTATAATAAATAATTAGACTGCCATAAAAATCAGTTCAGCGCTTTTATTTATTTTAATGGTTATGATATTGTCTAAAGTGCACTAACAAACAATTATCTTTAACTACAAATTTTCTCTAAACTTAACCTTGCACTGTAATTACAACATTTCAAAAGCACGTAGGCAACTACCTAAAACTAGAACCACTAAAACGAATTTACGTGCTTTTACTTCAAGAGGCAGCACTATCGCAGTCGAATCGCAAGTAAAGTAATTAAAATCTCTAAATTAAAAAGTAATAAAACGATACATTATTAAAACTTGTTGCAATAGAAAAATAAAAATTACCGGTTTTATAATAATATTGGGGGAGTAAATAATAGCGGAGCGAAAACCCTATACACGAAACCCGAGCGCACGCTGCCTAGCGACACACCGCGGCGAGAAGTGCAACTACGTCGGCCATTGTTGCGCAAGTCGACCGCCGCCGCCGCCCGCCGCCGCACTCAACCCGCGCTCGCGCTCCGGCGCTTCAGTCGACGAACGTAACTCCCGTCGGTCAGACGCGTCACGCGCGATCTCGTGTACGCCGCGTCACTCGACTTGTTTACGCTCACTAAACTAATAACTAACAAATACGTACTCTTATTGGTGCGTGATGGACCAAACAGTTATCTTGTTGTTAAATCTATCTTCTCTCCTGTGTAAAGAAACTGATTTTTGACCTTGTTTGCGCTAGGTGAAGAGCGTCGAATGCTATCTGTGAAGTGCGGCGCTGTGCTTGATTGTGATATTGGACTTTGAAGATGTCGACTCTAAGTATGAGGGCGCCCGTGCAAACCACTACGCTGCTAGACAGCCGCTCGATGCGCGTGCGTGGGGTGACGAGCCTCGATGGCGTCAGAAGGAATCTGTTCGGATGCACAGACAGAGAAGAGAACAGAAGGTTCGCAGAGAGGGAGCTAGCGAGGCAGTTGAAGCAAGACAGCGAGAAATGGGGCTTCGATTTCGCGAAGGAAGTGCCCTTACCTGGTGAGCAGCGGTTCGTGTGGAGTTTGGTGCCGGCGGCGGCGATCCCGCAAGCGTTGAGACGGTCACCCATCACCATTGCTGCCCCCAAGCCGAGTACACCGGCGTCGCAAGAAGCGAAAGTATCCAGTCCTGAGAGCAGCAGTAAAACTCAGAAGAGAATTACAGGTGAGCTTCCTAACTTATTTTTAATTTACCAGATTGTAATGCACAGATTGTGTTGTGATAGGTACATGTGCATAATTGCAGAGTTTCACCTCGCTTGATAGTTGAACGAGTAGATAATTAGTCGTGACGAGGCGCGTTAATTGCAAAACAAACATTACGTTAGCTTGTCATATTGCACTGATAGGTATTTTAATGTATGACGATAAACAACCTAGCCGTCAATGTCACATTGCGCTTTGCAAGTTGTAGACCTTTATTTTTTTGTAGCTGGACAAAAACATGAACGCATTGATAATGTTGTAGCACACTAGCACAGCAGCGTAAAGAAGAGGTTGAAAAGACTGTGGTTGTAGGTTGTTGCTATAGTTCCAGATACAGAGAAGTTTTTGCGTGAAATATCTTTAACGTTGCGTTTTTATTCTAGTTTAGTAATTATCAAAACTAATAAATTTAATTTACGTAATTTTCTATAAACTGTTAATCAATCGAATCAAATGAATAGATTACACTTGAACAAGTTTTACAGTAATAAGTAAATGTATGTAATTATTCCTTCTCGAAGCAACTGAAGGAACTAACAAGCCCATGTCAACTTCTATTCTACTTTAAGGAAGACAATAGCTTGCTACCGAAGTGTTTTTTACCATTTTCCTTTCATTGCTGCCCGTATGTAGCTACCAATCTTTCTCCAGACGCTTCATCATTACCTGTTAGCATATTAAGTACCTACTTACTTACCTATTAAAGCCAACACTAGTCTCCTACCTGCAGCCCCCCACGCGGCACCTAGGTAATCTGAACTCTTCAAACTTTGCAAAGAAACAAGTAGGTAATGCTTTCCACCAACGACACCTACGTTTTAGGAAGGTAGCTAATCCCTAAGCTGTGTTAGGTGACGCTTTTATCCCGACAACAGTCACTTACCATAGCTTATTGGTTACCAAAACTTACGTGTCGACAATGTTGAAAACAGGGAGAAAATACTTTTATAAGAATACCCATTACTCATCAATGACAATTCATAATTCGAACCTGTGAACTGAAAAGTAGGTAGGTACCTATTAAAGTTCACCACTTCAGCACCTAGATACCTACTACCTACCTTGGTACCTAATTCTTAAATTATATTAAATACCTACCTATATTAAAAATTCAATTAAAGTAATAATAACAGAGCAAGACTACATTAACCTATTTAAAGAAACTTATTTTTATATCAACAAGTAACTGGTAGGGTAGTTCGGTAGGTACCTAACTTGAACCTTGTACTACTTGTTACTTAAATAAGTCTTGAAAGACCTACTTATTAATTAAGCACTATGTACCTACATAAAGAAGCACTGAATAAATAATTACTTACTTACTTACATAGGTAGTTATACTTATGTCTTGTTATGTCTGACTGATAAGTTACTTACTTAACGCGCGACAACTTAACAGCTCATTGTCTTGTTACTAGCTGTTATAGGTATAATAATAATAATATTCTAGTTGTAAACGTGTTGCAATGATAGTCATACTAAACTCCGAATGTTTGAAAGATAAATAGAAATTATACATAGGCACCTAAATCACCTTTAGTTTGACCTTTAGACTTTGCATAAATGGTTGTATAAAAATTATATTAAAACTTATTTTTAATTTGCAATTAGTAAAAGTACTCCTTTCAAATTAATCATACTTACGTATTTGGTACCCTTTCATTTCGCGACCCTTAAAAATAATCATCTTAAAAAAAATCGCCTTTTGAAATGGGCAACATGCAATTTTTTTGTCTGTCAAGGTGTGAAGAGGTTCATAAAAGGTCAAAGAAGGAAGCCGGAATTAAATTATGGACGGTCTGTTATTAAAAATTAAGACTGGCCAAAAATCTTTTCTTATTTAATTTGTAATGGACTCTTTTTTTGGTCTTTAGAAGCAAAGGAATCGGCTTGACTGCTTATTAAAACCTTGTTAATAATAAATTACGTGTTTGTGGCACGCGCTACAAAAAAAAACAAAAGAGCAAACAGTTTGGCGGTTAAAGAGATCGACACATCAAATTCTTTTTTCTAATTTCAGAGCGTCCTTTGTTTCTAATGTCACTCTTCACACCCACGAACTTTTGTTTTGTTCTCTTGTAGGTATTGTAAGAGTGACATTGTTTGTATGATCTTCTTGACCTAGATAGCTTGTTTTGATACACAGCCACACCGCTCGCACTTAGCTACGTGGTCTCCCACACATGTCCTATTTTGAGTAGTTAGCACATGTGCATTGGGACGAGGGATGTGCTAGCACAAGAACGTTATCGATAAATTCACCATTATTAAATTAAATTCGTTAGCTAGATACCTAATAGGTACTAATTGCGTAGTCCAAAAATTCGATAAGTCTTCATTGTATACTTAAAAGTTAAACAACTAACATTGATGATGAGTATTAATTAAATAAAATGGAAAAAAATTACCTACCTCTGTGACTGTTAATGAATGATAGGGCAGCAGTCACTGTGTGAACACTGTGTTCGACAGCAATCAGTGATCGACTTTTTTTTTTTAGTCATTAAAGAATGGGTGTCAGCAACTGATTTTTGACTGTAACAACATTTGAATACACACCACCTGCTTTCTGTCATCTAGTATAATTTTATTAATTCTCTAATATCGTCTGCTTGCTGGTAAAGTAGGTATAGGTAATAAGATTTCATTTCGTTGAATTGAGATAATAAGGTTTGAAAGTTCAGCTCGATCTTTGACTATTGTTAAATTTAATTGTTGCGAAATTTTACATGCCTATTAATAGATTAAATATTCTACTTTATATGTGTTAATTTTATGCAACATCACTTGCGGAGAATTTATCAATAAACTAATATCATTGACCGAGGGCATACACTTATCTGGTTTTAGCTGTAATTGAAAAGATGAGAAATTAAACCTATATTTGTCACAAGGTCTTAGGAGTTGGAATAAAAATGGCAAGCTAATGATAAAGGTTATTAATTAACCTTAATAAATGAGTTTCAATTGTTTTACCTTACCATAACCTCACCACCTCATAACCAAACTCTGGTGTAAAACATTGATACCACTAAGATACTTAGAGACTTTATTTAGTTAAAGTTGGAAAGTGTAAACAATTTTTCCCATCTCTATCTTACTAACGGGACGGGGGCGACTGTGTTGACAAATAAATATGTTTAGTATTTTACTATTTACTACTAGCATTCGCAGTTGCCTAGGAACCATTTGTTGTTGCTCGCGTATCGCCTAAATACCTACCTATATACTTAGCCATGCATATACGTATACTCGTTTATGTAAAATATGTCAAAGATAGAAAAAACCAGTTGCCGATAAGGTTATCTGTAACGTGTTAAGTCCATAAGGGAATGTTAAATGCTAATCGAGAAGTTGAAAACACATTTTCTATTTGCCAAGCGTAAACTGCTTGATCAATATTGTTTACAAGTGAACTCGATTATTTTAATATTATTTATCTGAACAATTACAATAGACGCTTTATTGGCGGTCAAACTACAGAATGTCAAAAATGACAGCTAGTGATTGGGTTAAAAGAATTTAAAAAATAGTGTTGTTCATAGCTGTCGATATCTTTTCGCTAACACTACCGACCTTACCTACTTAGCAGCTAAAAGTAAGTGCCGAGCCCCGGATGGCTCTACGATTGAGTTTCTCTGTGCTTTAAAGTGATAGGTCTGGTAACGCTGAAAAACAAAAAAAAAGGACTTCGTAATATTAAATAATTCTTTCATTTATTTTAAGTTAACACGCTGATTACCTACCGCAACAAATACATTTATACGACATCATGATCGTGTGACGCATGATTTTTAGCTGATTATTGTAGATACCTACGCGAGGGACGAGACAGTGACGTCATTGTATGTTAACGTGATACGTCATACGCACACTTCGCCAAAACGTGTTGCAATTATCTTGTAAGTAGTCATACCTGATTATGATACCGAGAAAGTGTTTGAAAAAAATCCCGCATGTGGATTGTATTTTCGTATGACAAGTCGGGGCTGTCCTACCACCGGGATATCTTGGTTACATCCAACCCGTGAAGCTAAACCGAGTTGACTTAAAATGTTTGAATGTTATTTATAACCTATCTTATCTGAGGTTTTGTATTGCGAAAGTTGCTTTACTTAAACAATCGCAAGCAAAACGCATTTAAGCCACTTCGCCTACAAGCGTCTTTTATTTAAGTAACTATCATTTATTACTTCATTCATCATCATTATCATCATCATCGGCTCCCCACTGCTGGGGCACAAGCCTTCCCTATGGATGGATAGGAAAAACGGGTCATAAACCACCACGCAGGCCCAGTGCGGGTTGGTGGTTGTTAACGACTGCTGATGCAGCCGGGACCAACGGCTTTACGAGTTTTACGAAGCACGAAGGAGCTCGAGATGATAAATTTTTGGTCACCCATCCGATGACCGGCCTTCGCGAAAGTTGATTAACCGTGACACTTCCAGACCGGGCGCGTTAACCACTGCGCCATCGAGCTCCTAGCTATTTCTTATTTAATTTGTATTTAAAAATAACTTCCCCCATTATTGTTAATAAAAGAAATGGTTTATTTATCCTCATCTATCTACTACGCGTATATATTAATACGTGAAGCAAAAACTTTGTACCCCTTTTTACGAAAATTACGCGGACGGAGGAGTATGAAATTTCGCACACTTATACTTTATACAGAGAAGGAGTGCAGAATGCTAATATTTTTTTTAAATTATGCATAAAAATACATTAAATGAACATTGTTTCATACATTTTCAACTACAAAATGATTTGTTTATTTCGTTGTCATGGAAACTGTCAAAGCTGTACGAAGTCCGCCGCCGGGTCAGCTAGTTATTATTAATAAACCAATTTAATTTAATTTAATAACGGCAATTTTGACTGCACTCTTTTACCAATCAAAGGCAAATTTGTTTGCGTCAACCCAACCAAGCATTCGAGCTATCTCGCCTTATTGATTCCTCCAGATGTACACATCAACTTGGAAACGAACCTTAAGATCAGGGGTCACGTACCTCTTTGTACTGAACTGACCAACCGTGAAAACTACACAGGGGTCTGAGAAGGGGGTCACCGAATTTCTCCAATCTCGTTCCAAGTAATCGTAATTATACCTTAGCTGGTGTCATTGAACTTTGAATGTTTTAAAATGTTTTACCGTGTATGGGAAGTATTGAGTGGACGGGCCTGCGGGGTTTCTAATCTTGGCGATTCATTGAATAGTAATTGTTGCGATTCTAACGTAGCCCTTTGTAACTTATATGCGGTCAAGGGTTTCCGTTAGAACGCGCAGCTTGCTTAGAGGGTTTAAAGAACTTTGATTAATTTTTTTTTCCCTGTCACCCTTGGGCGTTAGAAAGTTTGAAAGTTTGAAAATCACCGAATGTAAAACGCACGCGTTGTCTGACGCTAAAGCTTTGGTTCTCATGCCATTGTCACAGAAGAGAGATTGCATTATGTCCTGTCATTTCATTAGATCTAGTAGGCAACCATAAAACCAAAACAGCTATACAAACAATGCTGCGGGTTTCCGTAGAAATAAGTATTAGGTCGCCATAGCCATCCTGTAGGATTCTAGTTTCTTTTATCAGTATAGTATGAAAACACACTGAGCTCAGCAAGAAAACATAAATAAAAATACAGCAACTTGTAGTTATGTAGTAGTAACTACAAAAGCACCCGAATAGACTTGCAGGGCAGCTTACTACTAACCCGGAAACCATCCGTCGGCTCAAAAAGTGGCGGGATATCTTTGATCAAAATAGTCAGCGCGAGAATTAAGACTGACATTTACAGAAAAGGAGGTGGGAGTATCGTCCTACACGTTAAAGAGACATCACATCTGCTTATAGTCAGAGAGACTGATCGCATGATATAAATCACAATAAACAATAATAATAATACAGCAACAGATTTGAGGATCCTCAAAGACCATCCGATTCGTTTACGCAAAAGCCACAGATAATAGCAAACCCAGAAAGATTGTCGCCCGCCGTCCTCTCTGGTTACTCTGTTAAGGTAAGCAAATATTTTCGGGTTCCTCCATAGTTACCCCTTAACCTTTTGAACGCCACGGTCGGCACTGGACGACAAATGAAAAAGTGCCCAACACGCCACCGTCGTGTATAGCCGACGAGAAAACGACACTTTTAAAATACAAAATAAATATACTAAATTAACTTTTTTGTGTTTCTTTTTCCTATTATTTAAAAGTACAGTAATGATATATTGTAAAATGGCACGAAGATATATCCATTAGTTACATTTCACAAGCAAAAATTATCATTAAATATTGCTAATCGAAATCCTTAAAAAAGGTGTTCTCCTCACGCCACAGTCGGCAAGATACGACAGCTAGTGAAGGGTAAGTTAGGTAAATTTATTGAATAGTGCAGAATAGCTATTGGCATATAATAGTTCGTAGCGGCCTCGCTTTTTGTAAATTTTGCTTACCTTTTTAATGAAAACCAAAATAGTAGAGAAAGATTTTCATAAAATGCGCGAAGGCACTTATTTGAGCTCCTAGATTGAACTACTGTTCTAAACAAATGAAATAAAAAAAATAGAATGTTATCTCTTATGTAGTCGAATAGTTCGTAGCGGCCTCGGAATTTTTAGATATCATTGATTTTACATTTTACATTTTTACATTTTTAGATTTTACAAAACTTCTAAAATCGCTTTAAGATCGATGTGAATTTCTCCTATCTACGATAATATTATTGAGCAAAATTTATACCAGATTAATTGTTACTTCATGAGGAATAAACATTTAATAATGAATTTATAATCCTATTTCGATAAAAACGATAAATACAACTGCAAAATTACTATAAAATGCGATGCGCCGGCCGGAAATTTGTAATACTAAGGATGAATTTATTATTCGATAAAAACGATAAATACAACTGCAAAATTACTATAAAATGCGATGCGCCGGCCGAAAATTTGTAATACTAAGGATGAATTTATTATTCGATAAAAACGATAAATACAACTGCAAAATTACTATAAAATGCGATGCGCCGGCCGGAAATTTGTAATACTAAGGATGAATTTATTATTCGATAAAAACGATAAATACAACTGCAAAATTACTATAAAATACGAAACTGGGCATTTTACGCAAAAATCACAGTCGAGATGTAATAGGCCTCTTAATAATTAGTACTCTAATAGACAACCTTTTCTTTACCTTGTTGTTTATAATTTTTAGTTTACTTGAAATGTCACATCCCTACCTCACACGCGAGAAAGTTGTCAAAGGTCGTGCCAACCACGCCATAGTCGGGTCTTCCCGACAGCGGATGACTTAACGAACGAGATTAGTGATGTACCTTATTATTATCTGATTTATTCGTTTGCAGTTCTAATGTCTACTTTTACTTTGTTTAGAATTTTGTAACTGCTGTTAAATGATACGAAATAGTGTCAAATAAAGATTGATATAACGAGTAATATTTTATTTCAAAAATATGTGACGAATAGCAATTATTAAATTGGTTATTGACAAATTATCGATAAGATCGTTGGCATTCCTATTTTATTTGTAGGTATTTGCTCTGAATTTGTGGCTTGGCGTGGAAGGGGCGCCAATGCGTTTGCGCTCTGGCGTTCAAAAGGTTAAAAGCCATAAGCGGCAAGCAAATTCTGTCCCCAACATGCTATAGCTGAAATTGTCCCATTAAATCAAAGCCCACCCCTATAAATCTGTATGAATCGCTTCGCGCGGTGTCATTATGACAATGGCGGAATTGTTATGAAGAGCGCGGCGCGTGCGCAGCGCACACCCCTCAACTTTCTCTCCCTCGCATATTCCAACGGCTATATTGATTTTTTAACTGTCACTTTCTCGGTTTTGCTGTACTATAGCCAATTCCTTCAATAATAAACGGTAAAAGTTTTTGAAAACCTATAATATCAAAATAAGTATGACTCTCACATAATTGTCCTGGTTTAAGAACTTTCGTGTCTGGTAAAGGTAATAAGAGTACGTGGTCTCTATTCAGAACAGCTGTGTCGCGGGTACCAGCCAAACCTTTCGTACGAGAGGTCACCTCAGCAGCACCCCTAGACTACATGAAGAACAGTATAGTCAGTACAAGAAGTTAATCTCATTCGTTATTGCTTACGTCACGAGTTTACGACCGTCGCAATGTCTCATTAAAACTTTCTTGCAACCATAGACAATTTTTTTTTAAGTTTTTTAAATTTAAAACCTACGCGCGAAATCGATGCGGGTGATTACAAAAAAGCTGTCAACGCATGTGTTCCAAATTCGAAATTTCGAACAGATAGGGGGAACGTAACGGTCGCAGTCCGCATCTGCTGAGCCCACGCGCCCAATTTAGCAGGATCGCACCCCTGCGCAGAACAACTGCACATCGGGGCTGACTGAACACAACTCTAGATCTTAACACAATGGAATAAGGCTCGGCACTCTTGTCGTTTGCCTCACTCAATGTGCTGCCATCTGTACAGCCATGCACCCATAATAAAGCCTCTACCATCATCTGAGCACTGACCGCTAGCTAACAAAGCATCTGTTATATTGTGAAACATCGATTTGTGTTCAGGATAATGTTGCTTGCATGTAATTTTATCCTCTATTATATGGATTTAGCTGTATGTGTAAGGTAAAACTAAAAGAAGATTCATCACTTAATTTGAATCCCATTTGTTTTAGGTACTATTAAGTTTATTTAGTGAAATACCGATTCAACCTAAACATATGTATGATACCTTACCTAACTCTTCAATCAGTGCATTTGAGCACTAAATAAATTACCTAACTCGCAACAAACAACGCATAAAACTTGAAAGTATGCAAATGGAAACGCTAACATAGATTTTCTTTCGCATTTACGTAACCTAAAGGAATAGGGTACCTAGTGCTCGCAGTAAATCGTTTTACGTAATCACGTTAGTGTTGCCAGATCTTTCTCATTAGATAGCCGCCTTTGTAAATTGTAGGGCTGCCATTTTGTAAGTTTCGCAGAAAATTAAAAAAAAAGTGAAAAGGTTGCATTAGCTGCTTTTAAGCAGTTGGTTTTAAGCAGATAAAATTAAAGTTTAATAATTTGTTTGTCGGTCATCGATGTAACACTTGAAGAACATTCTTAGGTTCCATAAACAACACCTTCAAGCACCTTGAAAACTACCCAAAAAGGCATTCCTAAGAAAAAACCAATGTTATTTATGGTAATAGGCAAATAATATAACTATATGGAAAAGGAAGTTACTAATGATATTATGGTGCGTCATAGGTGGTACTAGGTTCCCATACAGCCAATTCCAATTCGGTAATTTGTCTCTAAGGTCCTGTAGGTGACACCCACTGCACCTGCAGAAATGCAATTAGGCGCACTGACACGAAACTAATGCTCAAGAGTTCGTTACAGTTCTCACGTGTGAACCGCCCCTAAGGAAACTTGTAAGCTATGGTTCAACGCTCCCAACGACTACAGATAAAAACTCATTTTTCGCAGGACATGCAGCACTCCCGCCATTGCGCTAGGGATAATAAAAAAAGTTTTTACCATAGTCTATGCTCATGTAATTCTAATGGGAACGTTTTAATAGCATACTCTCGTATTAACTGGACGTTATTTTATACGTTTACGTAAACATGTTACTATATGTACTTACTTAAAGTAGAATTGTGTGTCACACAAAAAATAAAAATAGAAAGGTATGACGTAGCGAATGACTAATGTCTAAATCTAGATCAAGGGCAGAAAATAATTAGTTGATGCCCGTTGTCGTTGTTTGCTGTTGTGAAGCAATAATTATTGATTACGTAAACATTTATTGGACGGGCAATAGGTTGGTTTGCATAATTGCGGTCTGCGTACAAAATGGTCGAGCATTAAAGTGTTCTGAGGATTTCAAATGCAACTAAATTATACAAATGTTTCTAGTACAATACTGTTAAAATTATTTTACTAACACTCCAGCAGTCATGTAATGTATAAATGTACAAGTACTTTTAAATATCGAACACTATTTAAAAAAAATAACTTTTTATTTTTTTCTCTATGGCATGTTCGAATTTTGTTTTTGAACATTGCGCTCCGTGTGAAACTATGGAGAAAACGCTGCAATTCAAAATGGCGCACCAAATCTCACGTCTCAATCTCGGGAGCTGACCACACTTGCGCCTTGCGCTCTCATATCGTCGCGATCGCCCTTCCGTAATTACCCGTGGTATGTCGTAAAAACAGTTGATGAATCGTCACGGACGACGGAGCGGGAGCTTTTTGTATGGGAACTGTGGGTCCAACCGTGAACCTGTGCCGGACATGCCAGCGAAAGTGACTTGGGACTTTTGCTTTCAACCTCTTTTCGAGTAAATCGGGATAACTTTAAAAATAAATTTTAGTTCAATGTAACCGTCTCTCATAATCATATTACTAGTCTTCATCATCATCAGTCTTATAAGCGACTTACTGCTGGTCTCACATGAACAATTTATCTATAAATTAGTACGTTTATAGCATTTTTTTATCTGTTCATTTTATTTTTGCATTGCATTGTCAAGGAAAAGACTTGCTTTAATTATTTACCTATTCATTTCGGTGAACACAACACTGCAATAAATTGTCCTACCTTTTATTTTGTCATTTTTAAGTTAATGCCAGCAAAAGGGATAAATGGGAATATCATCATCATTATCAGCTCTTTTTATGTCCCCACTGTTGGGGCAAGAGCCTTCCCTATGGATAGATAGGGAGAACGGGCCATAAACCACTACGCGGGCCCAGTGCGGATTGGTGGTTGTTAACGACTGCAAATGCAGCCGGGACCAACGGCTTTACGTGCCTTCCGAAGCACGGAGGACCTCGAGATGATACATTTTTGGTCACCCATGCGATGACCGGCCTTTGCGAAAGTTGCTTAACCTCAGCACTCGCAGACCGGTCGCGTTATCCACTGCGCCATCGAGCTCCTCAAATGGGAATATACAATTATCTAATTCCCACGGAGAGAAATATCAATTATTTTCCAATGTAACGTCCAATCGATAGTTTCAATAACGGGGGAGATAATTGATGCTATCAACGATATCTCACCCTTGTTAAACTGTTCCCATGACCGGTGGCCAATGGGAAACGAAACGTTGCTACTAGTTACAATTACCAATGGCTAAATATACACCCTCGTTTGTTTCAAACCTTTTCCGTGTCGATTGAAACGTTAACATTATTGAACACTCTGGACCGTAATGTGCGTTACTTCCTCTCTCCGATTTCAAAACTAAAGTAGGTACCTAACCTAGTTAAAATCTCATGCTGCCATTTATTTTGTATATAAAGGCAGATTTAAAAAAAAACGGTTTTACTTAAGCCCACGTTGGAACAAGTTCTGGCGTTATAAACATTATGTCATGTTCTAAATTAACAGCCTGTCGTTAATTTCCGTGAAAACCCCAACATTTTAAACGTTAACAAATAAAAAATTATTTGAAAGAGTTAAGGGTGCGCCGACCAAAAAAGCCAAAAATGTAGTCACGGTTAAATTGATAGTAATTAAAAATACTATCGTATTACATAAACAAAATATATATTTAGTATCAAAGGGAATGTGTTTACAATTAGTCACACTATACACACTATAGTTTTTTCTACAATATCATTTAAAGTTGGGCAAAAATCATAAAAACGAGTGGCGGCGTTTAGTTGATAATAGTTTATCTAAATTATTGTACCTGTGATTTTGTCTATACAATCACCAATGTCTTAACTACAAATCGTCCGTCTCACATTTTCGATTTATCGAGCGGTTTTTTAAATTATTATTTTTCTAATGAACACGTTATATTCCCCATACAAAATTAGTATAGCCGCGCGGCATAAAAAATATCGACATGGCATTTCAAATAAAATATACGACACTTGTGACTTACGAACGGCGCACCCTTAATTATGGCCTATATCAGTGCTTTATCTAGAATTATCCAATAGGTATATTTATCGTAATGAGCTGAATGCATTCATGTGAGCTAGCCAGCACACGCCGATATACTGTTAAAACAAGGGGATATTTTATAAAACGCTTTAAAAAAAAATTACCTCGTGTGAACGTGACCTTACCTTTGTAATCGCATTAATTTTCTTGTACAAAGAAACGTTATGAATTACGATTAAATTAAAACTTCCTAAGTATAGTATATTAATGCTATAATTTTAAATCTAATCACAAAACTAAATATAAATAAATTTCACGCCTCCAATTTATGAACGCAATGCACTAGTCTAACAGAGGCACTCAATCAAATTTCATTATTTTCAATTTAGCGTCGCGTTACATTATTGTTTTAAATGGAACGCGTCAATTTTAATTTGGGAACGAACGCGCTGGATTTACTTTTTTTTCTCTGACGCGTGACAGCCGTCTGAGAGTGAAAGCACAATAAAAGGATAGAATTACAAAAACACTAGCACATCATAATAAGAAAAAATCGATAGAGGACATTTGGTTTTTTTTGTGTTCGCCGCGTGTTCTAAATTTAAATAAAAACGGTAATGTTCCGCATAGTGCACCGGCAGATAACCCAACCGACCGTAGGGGGTGAGTCCTTTGTTTTTAAATGTAACCGTTACAACTGGCCAAACGATCGATATTTTCTACAAAGCTTTTTACGAACGGGAAGCTTTAACGTATTTTAGTGGACGTACATAAATCATTCGCATAGAGTTTACGTTTACTTTAACAAACTCTTTACACACCTCCACCGAAAAATATGCACTTATGACTTGCTTAGATGGTCAAGTGTCCATGACGTATTATTTTTTTCGTAACTACGTTTACTTTAAGACATGTTTACGGAAGTGACAGCGCCTTACCCGTGGGAACGCCACGGCTGTAATTATGTCACAAGCCGACTTGTGTCATCATCACGACCATGTTACAACAATTATGGTTAAATATGTACCTCTATACGTCCACAGATAGCTCAAGACCAGGACCACAGAAAAGAAGTTTAGCTGTTGGTTGATGCATTATCTTTGAATTCAGATTCTTCACCTTTTATAGTAGCAAAATAGTTAAAACAAGTAATGTCTGTTAGATGTTGAAGTCAATTTAAAATCAATTACTTAACGATAATAACCTCTGTGTAGCCGTTTTGTTGCGCCATTACAAGAACTGGAATTGTATTTAATCGTAAAATAGTAGTCTATAAAAAAACCCACCAATGTGGGTACATTGGGCCAGCGTGGTAGATTATGGTCTAATCTCCCACTGCTGTTGCTCAACCTGTGGGAAAGCCCGAATCAGGCAGTAAGACCTTCTTTTGCCGATGATAATTGTCATCTAAAAGATTACATAGCAAACGAAAATACAAAAACATCATTATGCAAATTCATTTTTATGATTGTGGGACAGTTGAAGGAGCGTAGAAAAAAAATATTATTAAAAAGGAAGGGTGTTTATGAATCAACGGACATCAACACATTAGTTATTCCATAAGGCAATCGGAATTCCGACGTGGATAGACAAGAGAATGAATCCTCTCGAAACGCGGTCAGATTAGACGTTTCAATTCGTCGCAACACATTAATGCATTCATTATGTGACTCCATTGAAGCAGTCCTAATGTACCATTGTCATCCAAAAATTACCATCGGTCAAAAAGCTTCACTTCTAAAGAAATTCATTGTGGACAGGCGTGAGCTGCGCATACAAGATGACTTATTAATAGTAGGGGATGTTCATTTCTTTCACGTAATTCAAGACGTCCATGGGAATTGTTGGTAAGACAAATAGCCAACTGTCAGAGCCACAAGACTAACACTAATTGTCATTAAACAAAGCTCCGATACATCGACAGGCCCTTGAGGCTCGAATATCAAAGTGTTTGTCGAAGACTGTGTGCACAAGAACCTACAGGCGTTCATGAATAGACAACGGCTAATGCGTAGGTGGACTATGTAAATATTCACTAGGTGCGGTGAAATCCTCGAGAAAGCTGAGGTCAGTGACGACTGACGACTGTGTAGGAATTTGTTACGAGTGTGTAACTTCTATTCGAGAATACTTAGTCTTAACAGATAATAATGTGACGTAAGTCGTCATGCCCAATAGTCATAAGAACGGGCTACATGGTCAGTAAAATCTCATCGAATTCAGACACTAAAGTGAAATTTCCGAAAATTTTGCAATGTCCTTTTAAAATGAATACTTATAAAATAGCTTGCTCCATATCATATTATTAAATTGCTATAAATACAATTTTATGTGTTTGTAATCCTCTGACAAAAGATAATACTGTCTTTCAAGCTGAAGATTTTGTTATTGACCCCAAACAACACACGTGTTCTGTCTGGCGTGTGAACTTTGCCTCCAATGCTCTCTGATTGTGTAATTCCTCTTCTCAATCTAACACCTCATTCTTCTGAAGAATTCAAGTGTCACAAATGTCCCCAGATGACATTCATCAGCTCCCCGGTGTGATGGATCGCATCCGATGAATGGATATTTATGATAATTCCGGATTGAAATGTTAATACGAAATGAAATTACCGAGTCGAGTGTTGTACTCAAATTTATGTGGATTTCCAGTATCACACCTTTCACCTTAATTTTGAACGGTCGAAATTTTAACTTGCCCTGCTTGGTAGGTAGAACGTAACAAATGACTAAAAAAGCACTACAATTTCCGTACAAATGAATCACACTTGTTTGGCACGAGTTATCACAAAATTTACTACGTTTAGCTCTGCATACTTATACTATATGAGCAATAGGATATTATTTAATACAATTCTGCTTTATTCTCTCAAAAAAATTGTTAGTGATTTGTGTTATCATGCATAATAGTTACAGTGGATTTTAATAGAAACATCGGAAACTATTTAATGACACTTATAAAAAAGCGTTATAATTTTAATTAGTATATTTTTTAATGATACAATTTTCAATACTGAATAACAATGAATCATATAAAATAATACGCTGTAAACAAACAATAAGGTTAAACGTGGACGCGCCGGTATGTTATCAAATAAATACAAGTTTGTTTATGGAAATATTTCCTGCATTGGCCGCGTCAAGGCTAGCACGTCATAAACTTAATGTTTGCGAGCAAACATCCCATGAATGAGGAGTTTATATTCAGACAATAAACATTACTGTGTAAAGAAGCTTCACAAACATACCATCAAGCCAACCAAACCCTCGACAGACCATCTACGACATTCCTGTACCTTTGATTGATCACGAACCGTCACAAAAGAACTCTGACAACGTAAGCATTTCAAAAAGACCTATGATGGCCGCATAGAAAATCTCCTACTCAAAAAATAAATATACTTGCGCCCTTTCACACACGAGCTTGACCTGAATAGAAGCCACGACAATAAAAATAGAGCATTGTCAAATGAAAAATCATATTTCATGCTATTCTCGAAAGATAAGAATTACCGATATAGAGTTACCATCTGAATTTTAAATTTGTTTGTATTTTGATGCGTGTTTGAATGAAAGTGTATAATGAAGCTAATTGTGTGTGAACGAATGCTTATTTGTGAAGATATATTAATATTTATGATAATTACGCAACGGATAGGGTCAAATTTATAACTGTCATCTATAACTGTTATCTTCACAATTCACATGTCTGCACTGAAAAATACCTTGACCAACTTATTTGTCGCGTCAAATCTAATCTTTATAGGAAACGTGGTTCATTTAGACGTGTTAAGTATTTGATTTTGTCGGGCAAAATATACTCAAAATTCGCGAATTAAGTCACTTTAATTTGAAGAAAATTTCCATTTAGGAATTCATGATGCTTCAATTAAAATCACACATTTCTACACTTGCCTTCTATTCCCCCACCCAACAGAATAAAAACATTTCGACAACCGTATCAAACGCCCACAAAAAAACCAGTTAGCCACGCGAATCTGGTACGACAAACGTACACAGCAAATGCTCCGTTATGTCTTGAGGCCTACAGGGTTACCGGCGACCTTCTAACGGGACCGACATGACCATACAGGGCCCAAATGGGTGAACCTTGGACTGCTTATATCAATTCATAAGTCATGAGTACTCGCTCGTTCTTAGGTCACACTTTGCTTTTGTCATTGTGTCATAAGGTAAGTTGTTTAGCTATGTCATTTGGTGAAAGTAAATCGATCGATTGAATGGCTTTTCTGTTATATTTTGTATTATCGTTATTGAATTCAACCTAAGTTATTGAGTAGTTTTATTTTAGCCGTTGTTAGAATTTTCCTTATGTAACTCGTCTGGATAATTCCAGTACCTATTTTTACCGCAAAAGATGAAGCTGCTTGTTATTTATTTCGCTTTACAAATAGGATGTTTTTGAACCGAATAAAAAAGGTAGGCAAATAAGGGTTTCTTTTTCGGCGTTTTTATTTTGTAAAATTAGCTAATAGTAGGATGCTGAAATTTTCGCATTAAAAAAAACATCTTTGCAAGCGGCGCCGGCGCATCGGGGTCGTCGACCCGACGCCACGGCGGTGTTATTGAACGTACCACAACAACTCGCACACCACCATGATACGTACGGCCGAATGTTTCGCCTGTGTGTGTACGACCATTAAGTTCACGAACCTCGCCAATAAAGGAAGGTGTACACCGAACTTTACTGCCCATTGGACAACTTGAACGATTCCATTCAGGGGAATCGATTGGTGAAAGTAGAACGCATATAGACTAACTAATTTACTGTACTAGGTGGTCATTTTTAGCCCAATAACGAGCAAAACCGTTGTAATATTTTATTGAATAATTGAACCTTATGTTCAATATTTGGTAACAACATTGCTGCTTTCGAAAGAGTTCAAAAAATCTTGCATCTTTTCCTAGAAATACTTTTGAAGTAACTGCAGATCAACTACTGCATTACACAAAAGTATTTAGAGTACCAAACACGTTAACCGCACTGCGCTTTCAACACATCCTCAACACAATTAACATTCGAATGGGACAATAGGCAAGCGTTGTGTCAACAGTTAAACACATTTGTTGTGTTGTGTATGCCTAGCCTAAAGTGTATGACCGCGGTAGCTCAATTAACGGTATCTACGACAACGCCATTCGCGGAGCCTTATTCCTAATTCAAACAACGCGGTGCGCGTACGCATACCGTCACCGTCAACATAAACAGTATCTTATTGACAGCTCGGGAGCCGAATGGTAAAGCGCTCCTTTTCAGGTCGGGTAAAGTGTGTTTCGGATTTTTAGATGGAGACATTTGCCTGAACAATAGGACCGTATATACTATTGACAGCTCTAGTTACAACGAGCTTTTGATAGTATTCCGGCTGCACATAGAACGCTTTCCAATGAGTTTATGTTGAGTAAGTAAGCTTTTTGAACTTGAAGTATTTACTTGGGCTATGTCGATGTTCGTGTGGATAAGTATGTTGTAAGCCAGTTTGTTAGCACAGCTAGTTTTATCTTCATTGCTTAACCAAAAGTCTAGTTCGGTCTCGTCACCTAATCTATTGTTCAAACAGGTTTGTTTAGCGTGAGGGCGAGTCACCTAACAAATTTTGGCTTGACAAAATTCAGTTACACTAGTTACACTAGTTATCATAATGTGTGCAAACACTGTTCTCAACACCGGAAACTTGTTAACAATTTAGAACGCTGGCTGTATCCTCAAAACAGCGTAGGCGAGGCGAGGTGCTTGAACCCAAAAATAACTTGCAAGCTTTTGGGCAATTTCGTTTTATGTTAATTGTGTGCGTAATTTGCAAGCAAGCGGTTAATTAGTTTTGGACCGCTGTAAAGCGTTAGACAACCATGTCGATGACACCGCGATCATTGTTTTTTTTTTACAATAGTTGCAAATATTAAGCTAATTTGAGCGTAATTTGTAACTGTACTGATTGAGTTTACCACGGGATATCGAAACTCATTTCGCCGTTTGACATAAGGTCGACAAAACATTTGGCCTTTCTGTTACTGATCGAACAAACAACTGACTAAAATATATTTTGTCAATATAACCAGTGACATTTCTTTATTTGATCGAATGGACGTTTGGTAACGTTTGAACTGTAAGCTGCTTATCGCTTGTCAAATAGATCTTAGGCCTCTCGATCTTGGTGGGAATGAAAATATTGTGCTTACTTATTAATTTTGTCATAGTACATACATACTTGCTTAATAGAGTTTATGAAATTGTGGGTAGTTGTTAATAAGGTTTAATTAGCAGTATTACAACTACATATTTACAATGCACCTTAGCATTTTCTTAGCTTTCTCTTAAAGAGGAGTTTACAATTCTTCTTCCTAAACGTACATTCGATCAATTAGAGAAATGTTAATGGTTATATCGACAAATATATTTTGGTCAGTTGTTTGTTCGTTCAGTAATAGAAAGGCCAATGTTTTGTCGACCTTATGTCAAACGGCGAAATTAATTTCGATATCCCGTGGTAAACTCGTACCGACTCGATGGCCAGAGTTTGAACTCGATTTGCAAAATGACTTTCAAACCTCTGACCTTGCGCTGAAACACTAGATAAGAAGGGACCATGTCACAAATGCTCTGCTTGATCGCCGTTTTCTCCAATCTGTGGACGTGGCTGTTAAAATTTTTAAGACGTTAGCATTTAATTACTTCGTCTTTACAAGCGTTAGTTTTGACATCGCATAAGATTTTGGAGTCAAAGCCATGTTTATCACACTCTTCAACTCAACACCTAAATAAATATCGATAAAGCTGACACGTGTGGAATATTTGCATTTGACGTCAAATGGGATTTACATTTTGTAGATACTGGTGTGGTTTTATTATTATACGGAAATGATCTACATGATAGAGAAGTTTAGGAACAAAAAGCAACATCAGGTGAGATTGTGGTTAAATGCTTGCCTGTTAGATTTAAAATCATTTAAGCCAAATGGAAGTTTGTAAAACTTATGAAGATTGACTTTTCGCGAGTGCAATTTTTACTTATACAAAATGACAATTAATAAAGTGTACTTGTTGTATATTGGCATCATTTATATCCCCGACGCTATTATGTTGAACATGCTCGCTTAAAACGTCGGTCATTTTTGTCTTGTCGTCTGCAATTACTGCGCTATTCAGAATGCTGGTTTAATTGCGAACAGGCTCCACGAGAGCTGCAGTTGACTCTGATTTTTAATCTTTCAAAGATACTTAATTACTATTGACATTTTATAATTTCAATTCATTGTAAATTATGCTTCATAAATCAACTCTGCTATTTTACTGTAGTCATTTATTTTAAACACGAGAAGCAAAGCGTGCTAAAAATATTATGTACAGACACCTGTACATCAACCTATTCAAAACTGTCAAATTTCTTCAATACATTTTCAACCATATGCATAAGGCATAAAGTTCAATGTCTATTGAGGAAATTTGACAGTTTGTGGCAGGTTGATGAGCAGGCGTGTGTACTAGCGCTTTACCCACGACTTCGTCCGTGTGGATTTAAGATTTGCAAAACAAAACCCTTTTTTTATCAAAATAAAATATAGCCTATGTTACCCACCCGCAAGATATGTAGCATTCTATCGGTGAACTAATTTTTGGAATTGGACCAGTAGTTCCAGAGATTAGCTCCGACATACAAACTAACACAAATTTTCACAAACGTTACCCCTTTATTAATACTAATAGTAGATAGAATATAGACTACCCCCTTAATTAAATGTAATTAAGAATAATATGAATTTATAACTAGAATACTACTTAATTATCCGGTAATCGATAAAGTTTCTGTTCCCCTATCATATTAAAGAAATCTATAAGGACATGTTTATAATTACCTTCTCGCAAGAACTGTAGATACAGTTCTTGCGAGAAGGTAATTTAATTTAATTTTAATTTAATTTTAATTTAATTTTAATTTAATTTTAATTTAATTTTAATTTAATTTTAATTTATTTTAATTTAATTTTAATTTAATTTAATTTATAGCCAGATGGCTATAAATACGTCACACTTGTAATCTTCGATATAAAATTCTTAAACCAACAACTGTCTGAGGATAATAGCCTGCTATTTATCAATCCCTCCCTCCCTAGTGCTGAACTGAAGACACAATAATTTGCATATCTATTATGAATGTCAAAGAAACTATCAATTTTAAAAATATGATGGATGGAAGCTGTCACAAAAAGTTGCAACATCTCGGCATGTCCCTAGTTATTCTTTACGAGCCTGACACTACGCCTTATGGGCTTTTTTGCTGTAATAAACAACTCCAAACCAACTGTAAAAACGTCGATATAAATTACTATTCGTAACATTAAAACAGAAAAAAATACAATAATATTTCGACGACTTGTATTAGATGCAAATGTTCGAGCCAGCGATTGTGAAAGCAAATTGAGACTGCAATTGGAGACTACAAATAAAACAACCGAGAAACACGTCCAGATATACCGGTCTGCATTAGAAATCTTGATGGCGACCCGACGCCAGCGCAGCTCTGGCCTATTATTTTAATAAGCCGTCATTTTGTCCTATTTGGATAATTGTGGTGGAACGTACCCGGAATATTTCAAGTAGAACAGATTAAATAATGTGTAAGAAAGGTTTAACGTAATTGTGTGGTAATTGCTGGCTTGAATTTGGATGCAGCAACCTTTTTTTTATTGTTTAGATATACACATTTGCTGATGTAGAAAAATATTTATCTCTTTACAGGTAAGCATCATATGCCAACTTTTGAATTGGTTTGCACAAAACTATTCCGGTGCCGTAAGTAGTTAAAAATTTAAGTTCTTATTAACATACTATATCTCTAGATACGTATTTCTCCCAACTGTTTGCCAATGGCTGTATCAATACTACTGATTGTACAGTATGCGTAATCTTAACTTGTTTAGTATGTACATTATGCGCCTCCACTTTTGTCTCTGACCTTATTAGTAAGTTTTTGTTAATATTAGTTAAACGAGCAGGCAGAGTGTGAGAAAATTTAGTTCGTGAGGGCTCTTTTACGTTCTAAACGCTTGTTGGGTCAAGTGCGTGATCCACTTGTGTTAGTTATAATAGGCTTTCTATTGCATAACTTGTTATAAGTGTATATTAGTTTATTTTACTAGAAGCGTTATGTTGCTTCTCGAAAGGTCTTTACTTAAATTTGCTTATAATCTCCCTACTATTACTCGCACAACATTCTATAAAGCTATTCTCAAAATCAATTCTAACATTACTTTGCTTGCTCGAATGCTTTTAAGTCGCGATAAGCAGTTCAAGGGGTATCTAAGCCCAGACAAGTGGGTTACTATTACTATGGAATTCTTCACGGTTATTTTTTTGTCCCACTAACAGCATTTAGAAACATCGGGATAAGTGATAAGGCCAGACAGAACTAATGACGAAACAGCCATTATGTAACCATTTGGACAACTCGGTAATTTTGATTTCAAAATAAAATATGTTGTAACGTTTTAGATTAACCCTATTATTTTAAGGGCGATGTAACCAAATCCTGGCGTGAACACTTTTTCTATTTTTAACCCATAACTCATTCGGAACGAAAATTACACTTGAGAACGAGTTAAAAACCAGAACTCATATAGGTACCTGGACCTTATATAACACTGATGGACGCTTGCTCCTATGTAATGTTATTGTTTCCTTTGACGTTGCTATTAATAAAATGACCGCACACACCAGTAGCGACAAGGCGATCCACACTGATAGTAATTAAGACATAAATTCTTAAATGGCTTCGTCTTTCATCATGGCTGGTTTCTTTATAGAATGATCATTATTAACGCCGTTCACTTTTTTGCGCAGTCAATGGAAATAATAATTCAGTTATTGATGAATGTTAGAGAGCTTATTGTATGAAAAGGAGAGATAGAGAGAGTAGTGTCAGGGCATTTTTTTCTGTACTATTCATGTTTTCTATAAGAGCCGTCTCGTTGCCTTTAAGTACTCCGTTTAAGATAATAACAGCCTATGTAACTCGTTTCTTAGAAGAGTAATTATTGAGCTTAGAGATCTTATTAGATGTAAAATAATCACGCAACCAGTTCTCAGAATCCTTACAAGGGATAACGTCCACTGAAGTGTCAGGTTCTTTTTCCACTCCAGTGACAGAGCGAGTCGAAACATATGGCCGACTCGCTCCTTTACTATTTGTGAGCTCGTAAAATTATTTTGGTGTCGACAAAAAATTGTTTTGGTTTTTTCAAAACGGGTTCGTGGCCGTGTTGAAAAAGTTCGAAATCTTCTTATTGGAGATTTTGTACTACGTCATAAATTAACTACTATGGGACGCTCGAGGTTTTTTTGAGAGTGAAATTTGAAAATGTTGATCCAACGGTCATTTAGGACACGCCACGCTTCGGGATAAACTTGCCGCGTGGTATCGCTGCGGTGTTATTGCGTTGTGTTTCTTCTTATCTGCAGTAACTGGGTCACCGCTAATCTTTTCTATTCCACAAAACAAATTTTTGAATACATTATTATTTAGTAAATTCAGAATAATATGTTTACAAAATTATAGTAAGCAGTACCTATAAAAATTTAAAAAAAAATTACTAATTGCTTAAAAACGAGCTTAATAGACGTCTGATTAGAAAAATCTTCTTTTAATTGGTCACAAATTGTGATGCATCTATCTTGGGGGAAGCTGCATGGGCACTAGATGCAATCTCGTCGGTGATGCGCGGTCACTGACCGAGTGAGTGAAACACCCCTCGAAGTGTGAGCAAGATAGACATAATGCGCGTACGCACAGAAAAGGAATGAAAATTATTGTATTATTGTCTGATCCTTGTGTGCATTTTGTGTCCTGATGTATTGATGTATGCGTACGTCTAATGCTGATGCTTTTTGTTGTTGTTGTTTAGTTAAAAGGTCTGTTGGCATTGAGGGATGCTTGAAGAATATCAAATATGGTCAGAAATATGTCATTACCATTCAAGTGTTTCATTCCCATCGACCTCTAAAGGCTTAGCCTTATACGCTGTATTAAAATTTGAAATGAATGTTCTTTTATATCCGCCTTTACGACAGCGATTCGTTCTGCCAGTCAAAGACAGGATTAGATATTGTGCAACGATTAACACAGTTTTGTTGCTTATGCGTATTCCCAACAGTTTGACACGTTCTCGCTATAACTATACAATACGCAGGAAATCAACAACGTCCAAAGAAATATGTATTAATATATATCCAATGTATTGATTTCTATAACCCACGCTTTTCTACGTATTGATTTCTTAGTTTTGTTATTACTGACCTTTACCCTCGCCTTACCAGTGAAACGACAATAATCCATCACCTGTCACAACGCAACATCACTTTTCCCGCCAAACTTGATCTGCAATTTATGCTCCCATGCAATACCGAGAGCAAACTTGCGCTCGCTTCGATAAATTCTAATGATTATGCATCAACGGTACCTGCAAATGCAGTCCACGAGCTCACGCAACGGACAATGTGCATTCACCCATTCAAATTTAAATTTTTAAGAAAAGCAGTTCACAATCGCATAAAACGCACTGTTTATTACTCAAAATACACAAATAGCGCCGGGTCTCATGGTCTTTGAGGGTCAAACTGTTGCTATTGTTGCCCTAAAATGTCCAGTTTGAATAGTAGAGGTTACAAGGGACAAAGGTGGTGACATGTCTAAGGAGAAAGAATTGGGTCTGCTCTAAGAAAGCTTAGGTTATGATAATGAGGTTTAATTGAGTTTATAATAGTCAGTATGATGGATTCGCTTGCATTGCAGGGGACTGAGGCGCGACAATTACGGTGACTCAGCTGTTGCTTTATTGGGATAAATGCGATCTTGTGAATTAAAAACCATTTAGTCAATTATTCAATTGATTCAACCAGGGTTTTGTTGATATGACCTTCGACAACGATCGCTTGTCGATTCCAACGATGCTAACAACCGTTTCTTTTACATAAAAAGACCTCATTTGTATTATTGGTTCACCTGTCTCTGAGAGGTGGTAAGGTAACACTACACTATGTGAATCACTGTCAAAACAGAAGACAATGAGCGTCTCTGTCCTCATTATCACAAAGTAAATGAGCTCGAAAAAGTAACGGAATATTTTGAAACAATGTTCCTTGTAGCGGTGTCGTCCCCTTAGATGAGCGTGTGGTAGGTCGAAAACGTGTAAACATACGGGAACACGGTAAACAAAACGCACGTGCGCATCTTCCTAATGATTCACCGAGAAAGGATGCCATGTATGTGTGTAGTAGCAGCTTTTTAGGATTAGGATATTAATATCCAACGAATTGTATTAAAATTTCGAATATTTCAGGAAAATAGTTGACATGGTAAACAAAATTACGAAGACAATTCCGTATAAGATACAACATAATCTAAGACACAAATAGGTGTAATAAACAATTATATTTAAGGCATATACCTACCGTTGTATAACCGATAATGCTGGCAAGTATTATCTAAAAGCGAAAGCGTAATAATGTCTATCACTACAGACTGAATGTCTGCACACAACTTATTTAGTACAAAATTTATCGTTGATGATAACTTATGCTGATTCTACATAAGCGAATGATATTTACATTAACGATTACATAAAAAATATACATTTCTGCTTACGATTAAATCGTCATAATGGTTGCATTTGCTTCTGACAAAAGTCAATATATAAACAAATGTTGCACTGATAAAGTCGTTATCTCTTTGCCCATGTTGACACAGATGGAGCTCGGTGATCTTTCTTTCTACTGGCAAGGCAGTGGATTACATCAAGGTATCGCAATAGATGTTTTAAATGTAAAACGTCAAATCGAAGTTTTAAGAAAAATATTATGTTTTACCTTGTGTTTATCGTGAATTAGCTCTATTTAGTATGTATGATAACTAAATGACATTGTTTATGCAGCCATGCAGTCTGTTACCTATTGTTCGACGCACGAGCAACGCACCTACTTCCATTATGTGTTGTACGTGTACATAGATGACGTTCTCATAGTCACACATCACGACGCATGCGAATAGCTAATGATGTTTTGTTAGTTTTTCTCATGTAAAGAGAGACTCGGAGCGTAGCGTTCTTTGAATCGATGATATTAATAGGGTATTTCTTCTGTGATCAACTGTTGTCAACGAGCGTTTTGCAATTATTAATGGATAGTACAACTGGATGTGACCTCCTTTTGATATATTTGTGTACATAAAATGATATCTCTAAGTCTATGATACCATATCTGCTGAGTACTTTTCTTAACTATGTCTCATAACACAATTTCACTATATCTCATTAAAGATCTTCCACCTTATCTGTTCCAAAAATATGGTAGTAGGTTCCCATGCCGTAATTGGTATTCATTATTTTGCTTATATTAATTAATAATATGGTAGCAACCCCTGTTTTACACGAGTACCCAATAAAAGGATTTTTGGAGATTTAATTTGTGGGAACCCCTACTTTGGTTACGCTACGGTGGATCTGATTCCGTAGTGCTTGTTTATTTGTTTTACATTTCAACGGAACTACTCTATTTTTAAGGTTCAGTGATAATTAAAAACTAATGTTTGCTTAAGCTTGTTATAGTAACCAAGTCAAGCCTGTCAAACTATATATTCAGGCTTTAAAAAATATGCGAATAAAATTAACAACAACCAATAGAAAATGCTGTAAAAATGATTAATATGTTTCGCGATAACGTTTTACTATTGCACTTGGCAACAAGCGATACGGATAACCTTGTGAAACTCTGGCCGGGCGCGAGCACATAATTGTTCATACTGCAATCTTTTTAGAAACTACGTTACGTGATGTGCTTATATTAAATGTTCTAAAATCACAGCATAAACAAAACTAATGTAGGACCTTTTTCTTCTTCTGACCTTCATAATTATAATATATTTTATTGCTTACATTGAACATTTGTTTCAATTTCAATATGTAACAAAAGTAACAATTAAAGTTCTGCATCTAAATTCGACAGACTCCATTCAAGAAGGGTCTCAAAAACGTTGTGTTATGCAAATTAACGCAAAACAATAACTGTAATCCTCTAATTATAAGAGTATAAACCTCTCGAGACATTTGGAGCGGAATGATTTCTTTAGACTTTTATTCTTTTTGTAATGTTTTGATTGTTACAAATTGTTTTCTTTGTGAATGTATGCAGCAAGGTGTAAGGTTAAAACCGTTATGACGTCCAGTGGTGTGAGAATCATTTTCTTTTGTTTCACAGTTTCACACTTTCTGGCTGCATTTGTGGGTGCAAATTACATATTAACTGCAAAATATAACTTCACCAGAGACCTTCAACATCTTACTTAATTGGAATAGAATAATGTTTCCTCTTGGTAAATGTCAAAATGCGGGGTGTGTCTTTATACATTTTAATGTTACTACTTCGAGAAACGTTATCTTACGTATAGCCGGGAGCATGGGCTAGTCATAATCCGATAAGATCCAGTTCTATGCACAGATACCAATGTGCAAGCCAAATTTGCATACATCCAGTGGCGAAACAGGTCCGTTCGGTTTTCAGACGCGTATATCTTTCCCACGACGATTTTAATATCTCTGATAGGCGACGGCTACGCCTTGTGCATTTCATTACGGGAAAAATAAAGAAATTATTTTTAATATTCCTGTGTCAAAGTATATTTATATATCACCGAACAGTGAGAATTTTATGACATGTCATAAAAGTTGTTACTAAAGGTATTGAGAAATAAAGTAACTAAATGGTCAGCTGTCGGGGCCTTGGCTAATTGTTTCGTACTTATTTTACAATGTTACATTTCTCGGTAACATTCTTTATAACTTTTCACGGTCATTAAAAATCAGCCTACCTTTGCCCTAAGTCGTAAAAAATAACCGTTTCAATATTTTATATCATTTCCTTTCCCAAGACCGCTGCTGACCTATATTCATATTGCTATAATTACTGCATTTAGGCCGTCAATGCCTGACCAATCGTTAAGGTGACCCTTACCGGTCACTTATTTTATCACACTTTTATTGTAAGTACAGTACCCCCAAACCCCTTCAATATTTTGCTTTCACACGTTTTAAAATGTGGAATTTGTCCAGACAAAACGAGCGGTCACCTCGTAAATGTTAATAAAGAATCGGACGAGGCCGGCATAATAATGTCGTAAAAATTATATTTATGTCAAAAACCATTCTCCAGACGTAGCGTTTCATAACTTTGCATTGACAATTCCAAAACTGATTTAAGGACCAACTCTTTCACGCGCAACATTAAAAATTCAAGCGTTAATACATTAAAACTAATTAGAACATCGTGACTGAAGAAAACGTAAAAATCACACAAATTACTACCTTGTATACTTTTTTATTAGGGACGGGTTAAGGAAATAGATCATTCTCAGACTGGGTGGTCCAAGGCGCATCCCTCCCTTTACATGATTGTATCGGTTCAAATTCTGGCTTTTTTTTTTTTGTTCGCGCACGAGTACATTACAGATTTACGGCTGGCTCCCAAATTTACCCTTGGCCAACTAAATATTTGAAATAACTCCGTTGCATAGAACTCAAAAACCTACTACCCTGTTAGAGCCCATTAACGTTTGCAAAGCTTTTAGTAGCACACTTAAAGATAAGGTGCAATCTTTAGCACTTAAAGTTTTAAAAGCCCAATGTCAAGTGCTCGTAAAACATGAACGTTCACCACGTTCCATTCAAGACGTTAGAGAAACTTAAGCTCTTCAAGGAAACTGTACTAGAAACACGAGCGGGCGCGATGCAACCCAGTACGTCGAGAGAGTTGGCTAATCCGGGCCAGATGCGGTCGCAGATGGCGACACTGCCGGACTTCTAAACCATTACACCGATTATAATTGACCAAAACCCCCTCATCTGCCAAATGACGCCCTTATGCTCTGTACTTATTAACACTTCGCCTGTTATGGATCATCAAACCAGGCTACTGAACTACTGACCATATACATATATGGAGAAGGAGGTTTAATCATTGTCTGTTTTGTTTCAATCATAGCCGCTGTCGTAGCGTACAAATCACAACGTTCCAATTGCCACAGCAAATGTTAATTTCATGAATTTACTTAACAATAGTGCTTTATACTGTTAGCACACATCTAAATAGTCCGTTTAGAAACAAGATTACACTGTACAGACACTGCAGTCCCCAAACATGCACGATTAAACTTCAAACGCGAATTCGTTATACACTTAGATTTATCTTGAGAAAAAATGTTATGGACCTGTCGTGCACCTTATTAGCATAGCGCTGGCCATTGTGTATTATGTTCTTCATATTCATGGGTAAACACACACCAGTCTTTGTGCCATTGTTCGGGTAATACTTAGCAGCATCACCCCTCGCGGTAATCTTATCCTTTCTATCCATTGTCTGCTCGACAACACCGGCTGCGCTTCCAAATTGGTCCAGAGGTCAGACTTCTGACTCACCTTAGGTCATTCCAACAATGCGTTCAACCGTGTTTACTTCAGTAAACCGATGTTTAAGCCGAGCGTCTTTCAATTCACTGAATTCATCTCGTCTCGTATCTAGATAAACTAGTCTTCTTTTGTTATCAACAATGGGAGACATCTCAGAACAATATTCTGTGCACAATGGTATTATTGTTCTTTTATGATATTTAGCTACCGTTTCGGCCGTTAACTGTCTTTATTAAAGGTATTATCGATCTCATTGTGTCGCCGATTTATAACGTTGTTTTGGCTCCAGTTTACCTACCAATTTGAATATTAACGATCATGGGAACGTTGGTTGCGTGTCCAAACTTTATCTTCGACTAGATAATAGCGTTCTGTAGCTTCCAATTTTGTGTAAAGTTGTCTTTTTTTTGTACATAATGAAGTTTGCGTGGTCACGGTCAGTCAGGTCTGATTTACATTTATGGTTGACATAAACTGCGGATGCGCCCCGCTTTGCAACGTACTGAATCTACAAAGATCGTCTGGATCCAGACATTCGCATTTATTAATCCAATTTGTACCTACATAATTCTCTGATTAACAGCTTCATAAAGGAAACCGAGCATCAGCAGTATTCAAGAGAGGTTACAAGCTTAAAATCTCATTCAATAAATATTAACTCTGGTTTTTTATTGAGCTGGCATCCAAATTCCCGATTTTCCACGCTTCTAACCCATCTTAAATGTATCAAGGACATCGTGTATCCCAGTAGCATGTCCGTAAATGAGTGCTATCGATGCCGATGGCTCGAGTGGTCGATAATGGCGGTCCTTTGATCGCTTTTGAGTTGCGCGGGCGCATGTGTTCCGCTTTGATCTCGCCGCCACCGCAGGGTGCGCTTTATTTAACATTCATTGAGGTTCTTTATTAATTTGTAAAGCGCCGTCGACTTAGTACTTTGGTATTCTTTGAAAAGGTATATTTATACTTTCAAGATAAGTTTTTGCTTCTTTGCTTTCGAGACAATGCCATCGTGCAGGTTACAACAATCATCCTTACTGACAGGAAAAATCAAGTCTTCCACCGAATTGTTAATCGTCCGTGTTTTGCATGCGTAGCTTGACTCCTCTCTTGCACGAACACTTGTTTAGACACGACGTGACCAATTGTACGACAAACAATTTTAATCGGCCAATCATTTATAAAGGGACCAATTAAAGCCGAGCTACTGTGTACGAGTAGGCAATTTACTCCAGGATCGTAATGTATTACCGCACTATGCGCACCTGTTGGAGTCAACGGTCGGCCAGGGTGAACGCCCCGCTCCCTGTCTTCACCAGGACATAGTTACAGGGCCGACGAGATAAAAACTAGATTTTCTAGATGTGAGCCGTAAGGGGGAAACGGAGGAGTCGTCGCATGTCTTTGGTTTCTGTAGTTATTAGTGAAGTCTGAAGTGATTTTTGTAACGATACTTTTATTAAAAAGGAACAGACACTTAATACATGTGTCGACTTAGATTTTTTGTCTAAGCTTACTAGATCTTCTTAAAATTACTTGGTTTGTTTGTATTATTAAAAGTGACGGCTTAATTTGCTTTAACAAAGTTTATGAATACTTTCCTTCCTTATTCTGAATTGGTCTTAATCTGTACTTTAAATGATTGTGCAATTATTATTCTCTTTATAACTCCTGTGACAGTTTTTTTATCCTACATATTTATTGCATTATTTATATTTTTTTAAATTAGTTTTTCCTGTTATTAATGGCAACTTTTATAATATATAAATGTATCAATAATGTGAATCATTGTGAAATATAGTGAATATAATAAACGTGTAATAGACCACTTACCTGTTAGCCACGCAACAATGGGTACAATTTCGCTCACTTTCACAATTACGTACCCAACAACCCACGGAAAATTTCTAATGCTCCTTCCCGAGTGGTTTCAAAGAAGTTAGAAAATACAGCTACTATCCTCTAATCTCTATTGTAAATCGATTTATCGTAATAAGTTTGTTAGTGATCTTTGCTTCTTTACGTAATGACGTGACTTTTAATGAAAAGCCTTACCTCATAATAAGGTTACTTCACCAAATTTAAAAATGCATACGCTACATTAATATTGTATTAAAGCAAATTTAAAGTACTTGACATAGTTTTCGTATTTGTCTGCAAAGCAAAAAATGCTACATAAAATACAGACACGTGTATCGGCTATCTATCAATCACCCCTATGTCAAGTGCATGCGACAATCCAGTCTTTAACCAAACTTGTTTATACAACTCTTGTGTTGACACCTTTTCTGTCTGTCTGCAGGTTTCGCACAAACTTAAATACTCTTTACAGACTCCAAAATTAAAACTTCAAACACCACAGCCATTTAAAATAGGCCACTGTTAACATGAAAATTAAACATTACTGATTCCACATCAACACAACGCGTTTAACAAAAATCTTGTGAAAACAAAAAAAGGAGCCTACTAATTCTACCTGCAAACTGCGATGCGAAATGAAACGTCCAATTTGTAACATCCTGTTTGGAAGATCAAATCAATGTTAAATTACAGTGTGCAAGCGAGCTTAGTTCTAGTCTAAACCTGACTGAGAATAATCTATTTTTATTGCAACTAGCAATTTTAGTTATTACAGCCATAGCCGGACTTTGACGTCGGCTTAGAAATTCAAACGGTGCAATGTTATCGAAACTAAGCAACGTTGAAATTGAAAGGTACTTCACCGCTTCTGTAAATGGGTTAATTAACCAACTTGCAGGCAGGACACTTGAAGTACTGACTCACTAATAATGAGTGAGTAACTGAGCGCCCAACAATACCGTTTCCTGTTTGACAATGTTTTGTTCTGCAATAAAGATTGTTGCTAATAATGATCATCGGCACGACAAAACGACCTGTCACGCTTAAATAAATTATAGCTTTACCATTCATTTATGCATCATCGAGTCCATCAGTGACAAAAAACACGAGCCCTCAATACGAGGGGATATCAGATAATATTTAACAAAATGTTAAGAGTGGCATACAATGCGTGCTACCTGGATGCATGTCACTTATTTGTTTAGGCTGCCACGTTCAAAAACCAGTAGCCGAGAGGCCAAACAACTATACATAAACACGCTTTATAGTTATGCACGAGAGCTGCGCGGGATTAGTTTTTGTTGCTCTTTTTATCTACAGCGTCCAGTTGTACTAGGACTCCTTCCTAGGGCTGTCGGTCTGTCGCTAGTGTTCTTCCTCTAGTGTTTCTTTTAGTATGTTTTAAATTAAATGCAATACATTCGCGGTGAGTTTTGACATCGGCTCGCCTTTCACTTGGCCTAGATATTTCGTAACTGGTTCCTATCACAATGCAGGCGGACTGGGCGTCGCATTTTTTGGATTGCTGTTATTTTTCAAACAATATGTTTCCTGTTCATGCAGCTGTGAAAAAAATAACCAACTCAAGAAAGTGTATAATTTCAAAAGATTATTTCTATTTTTTAAGAATTTTATTCCGCTTTACGTGTCTTTGACTTGTCTAAATCGATTATTCCTTGTCGTGATCAGGTAATTATTAGTTGCGTTGTGCTATTGTATGGTAATATTAAATTGAATACATGCATCTGGTTTAACGAATTTTTCGGAAACTTCATCCAGAACGGTATCATCATTAAAAATACATAAGTTCAAATATATAAGAAACAAGCTCCAAAAATTTTTGATAGTTTTACAAATATGCTTCGCCAGTAATTTGTAGCAACCCAAGCGTGATTGTACGATCGAATCCGTTCAGCAAAATAAAAAGGCTCCGAATGAAGAAAATAAAAAGGCTACGCGGCGTGCGCTTAGGGCACCGAGCCAACCTGTTTGCGGCGACCCGCCCACGCCTGACAAATCCGTTTCTTACTATTAAAAGCCTTGTATGCCGATGCTAAATGATGGTTCACGCTTACCAAACTGGAATCTATACTACTGCGACTTGATCTGAGATTGGGATTGGGAGTTGTGCAAATCGTTCCAGACTATTAAATGGTATGGTAGCGATTGCAGCTATTGACTTAACAATTGTCTCACTTTGCAAACAAATGCAACTTCTACAATTGGCTAGATGTTTATGATCTTATTTAATTTAAGCTTTGCTTAAATTTTCCCTCAGTTATATTATGTTTCTTTAAATATGGATTTATATGTAAAGAAAATTAAAAAGGAGTCTTACAGAATTTATGTTAGGAGACTCCATAAAAACCTGTTTTAACAAAACTTTAGAAACGACAATGACCTTAAATAAACGAATGAACTGAGATAATAATAATAATAATGACAAAAGCCTTTTCTCCCTTTTATTTACTCAAAACCTCTAAAATGGTTAACCAAAAGTTGCGTCATCACACGTTCGACTGGACGAACAGGATCGAATCATCGAACGCGATCATGTTTGAACCTGTCCGAGTGACTCAGGACCCAAACGTGTTGACTCCAAAATAATCCGACGGCTATCGTGTCCACCTTCAAAAGTCCAATGTTATATGTGTATATGATTCAAAGATTCCTTAGAATAGGATTAAGATCTGTTACTTTTGTTTCTATTATTTTTTTTCGACAATGTATGCTAGGACCATTTCCCGGTATTCATTGTATAGTGGGTGGCGTGTGGCTAATGTCTATCGCAGTTGTTATGGTAAATATTACAATATTTGCTAAGTACTTAGCAAATATTGTAATATTTAGCGTTACACTACAGACTACAGCCTCAATTGGTAATAAAGGTTAGTCAAAGGTTGAACATGATAAGATAAACAAGCGTATATTGATTGTTGTTTAGTTAGAATTTGATTTATTTCGGGATTGTTCTATAAAACTGAAAATTAAAATTGTGTTTAAAGAAATAAACTTCAATTTTTTTAAAGACATTCGTCTCACCTTTAGACTTGTTATAGCTGACTCATCAAAGCATTAGGTACTGTAAGTATGAGAAGCGATCTGCACTGTTTAAGTTCCGAAGCTTTGGTCCCAAATGACTCCTCGTGTAGCGCAGCCCGTTGCATTGACGACATAATGATCGCCACGATTCCCGGGATGGTCGTGACCCCCAGGCGGCCTGTAATTCCCACGCGCCCCGGGCTCCAGCATTTGGACAACGTTTCTAAAAAATTTTTCAATACACGCTCTCTCCGACAATGAGCATAATGCCGCAGCAATTTTACCAACCAACCTCCCGTAATTTCTTTAGTGGTAATGAACGGATCATTGTGAAAGCGGCCACGAAATGACGAACAACTTGTGTTTTCTCGTGCTGACACGCTCTTTGATTATCTATTCACGTGGTGTCCTTGTTTCCTGGCGGTAGGATGAAAGAGACGCGACAACCGCGACGCGTGAACAGACGCCGCTCTAAAAGCGTGACGCACAAAAAAAATAATTTGACGCTAACACCAGGATCTCCAAAAAAAACTTTCGAGGAGAGTGCGCAGGATCCTAAATTTAGTTTCTACACGCTTCATAGTTTTTCTTTTAAAATTTAAATTCTAGTCGTGTAAAAGACGAATGCAAGACCATCGGAGGTGGCCTTCGATGCGCGTGCATTGCATGCGCATACGCATCTCTCATTTGCTTCAACGTCTGACGTGTCAGCGACAACGACGGGCCGTAACGCTAACTTTAGTAAAACGTGTTTTAACACTCAATTCTCTTTGGGCCACTTATTCGGCCTTTGTAATATGCAAATTGTTAAGTCACACAAACACATTGTTTAAATAAGTAGACGACGACGGTTTGAAATACAGGTTTCGTTTTGTAAAACCGATTTGCCGAATGCGGGCGCGGTATACAAATTATATCTGCCTACTTCGGAGGAGGCGTGCGCCCGCGCACTCAGATATTTAGGTCGACCGAAATAGCCTCGTTCTCTGGTCGGCATTAAACCGCGCTCTCAAATGCTGTCGTCGTGGGTTTGTTTGGTTTATAAATAACGATTTAATTTATTGTAAATTCGATTACATTCAGCTTTTTGCATTCATAAAGCAATGCTATGTATGTTTTTAAAATTGGCTCATAGAGAAGCGACAGCCCAAGCTTGCATTGTGTTATGTAATTTCCTATTAAACTACTAACATACTAATATCCACGTGAATGAGGTTTATCGTTAGTCAAGCCAAGCCCAAAAAACGCGGAAATGTGTCAAATCGTAACGTAAAAATATAATTATAGATCCCGATAAAGTAGTTGTAAAATTGTTCGACTACGCATGTTACGAATTGTTAGCCTAAACACGATAAACAATTGATAATGGCGGTGATAAGAGAGCTGGTTGTTTGCGAGGACGCGTCGTCCATGCCCAGCGCACGCGCATGCTTCAAGGCCATTTTGTTTACGCATGTTTACGCCCGCGTACGACGCTAACCGGCCACGGCGGATAGAGTACGCCTCCGAGCCAACCGCACTACTCCACTACCGCTTCTGAAATCGGTTATGTAGTACACACAAGAAAATGGCGGGAATCGCTCCATTGAACATTTGGCGGGAAAAGGTTACGTAACCGTGCGAAAGTATTTTCCCCCGGTCGTGATTGTGAAGCATGTGTTGAAGAAATACTTTTGGTGTGATGCCTCGGATGCTGTGGACGTACAATATGTGGAACAATTATCGTCAGGTACAAGCTCAAAGGGCTGATTGAAGACTTTCCTCTGGGTATTTGATGACTTGTTAGTGGAATCTGGTTTAAGGACCATTTCAGTGGCCACGTGGTGTAGCGATGCGAAATTTGGCGGGACGGCCACTCTGTCCACCCGTCGACCTTGGGCCTCGTGACGTCATTGACATAGTTCCCGACTGCACAAAACCGACGCCGGGTTTTTTGTCGACATTCGGACACGTTATTATTAAACGCTTTTAATCCGACATTGGAAGATGTTTGCTCGTACCAACGCCACTTACGTTCTCAAGGTCTCCTTTTCGTTTCGACATTAATTACGACAAATTCTTAACAAATATGGTTGGGTTACATTAAATATTGTCAACATTAAACTCGACGCTCAACATTTGAGCAAATATTGCATGCTTCGCGTTGGCTAACTAAATTCTGCTTTAAGTATGCACTTTTTGAGATTTCATTGTTTTCACCATTGTTATAGGTGAGATACTAGACTAATTTTTATTTTAAATCACTGCAACGAACATACTAAACATTATTACAACATTATTATAACAATACTAAAACATTGTTCTATGTTCTTCTGCTAGAACGATGCTAAAACTTTTAGGTCCAATATCTCCAAAGCATACTTTAGCTTACCACATAGCAGGCTTGAAAACGACAATATTATTTTTGTTTTTGAAGAATATGCTGATTGTCTCTAAGCATTTTAAGCGACACCGGACTTTTTTGGGGGTGGCCAGTAACGTAAAGGGTTCCTCAAGCCGTGTGAAACGAATCACCGTCGGAGGTTTTCTAGAGGGAATGGCAAAATGCACTAACACTGATGCGTGTCCCAGTTCCCTATTAGCTCCGCACGGATATATGACACTGCCTGATTTTAAACTCGGGCATTGTGTGGCCACAGTGAGAAATTGAAGGTGTGACTGCAATGCACACATTGCAGTCATCGATTCGGGAGTTAGCTGCAAAGAGTTTGGCCAGGAGATCGACCTTTTCCTGCGGCTTGAATCTGTCCCAGTGTTGAAGCACAAAGAGCAGATGCAATGTCAAATAAATATAATAATATACCTACGTGTGTTGCAATCGTCGCCGGTGTTATTAGCTATTGTGTTACATCGTTACTTGGTCTGCGTTATAGCTTATATCAGTGTGCCACTGTCTCATTCATATATGTATATAATATATTAGTACACACCATGACATCGACTCCAAACGGTCTGGCCTTGGGCGTATCTCGACGCGTGTTACTAAGTCTGAGTTTTTTTTGTTGGTTTGGTTACTGATAAATTTAACGATCGACTTTAGTATTAGATCGACTTCTGATTTAGGCTTCTGTTCATTTCATTCCTTTATTTTGTCTGTACAATATTTGACTACATATTGAGATAAGGAAAATACCGACACTTTTTCGAGAGCATATAAATTATTGATTTCTAACTAACGATATATAATATCGAATGGTTATTACTACCAGCACCGTAACTCATAGTTCACATAACCATTATTATACAGATTAAACAGTAGTTAAAACGGTCGTAAAACTTTTATAGTTATTAAGGTCATAACTTTTCAAAATTAGAAATGGTCACAAAGGCTTGTCGCCGCCTTCGGCTATATCTGTCAAAGGATAGCGGAGCCTAAAAAGCGTTATAGGTGCATTTTATGTCTTACGCCTATAGAAGAAGTCATAAAACTGTCAGATTGTAATGTTCCGAATGCAGGCATCCGGGATGAGGAACGCTCCATTTTGGATGATCGTAAACATTTTACCAATTCTCTCTTGAACCAGCAATGCTTGCTTCACGGTTTTTATGGACGATTTTATGCATCGTAACGAGATGCAAACAATGGTGCACCCTTCCGCACCGCTTCAACAACACTCGTTAAATTTTTATTAATTGCACTGGCAGTGGTGCCTATGAGCCCTCGCATTTCGCGTGCTGACTGCTGTGGTGCATTGGTTTTCGTTTAAAACTTTTTACGGGCGGTCGGGCGTTTCAATTTCTTCTTTTTCACATACGAAACCCGCCTTCATTGCTCAACATCTTTATTTATTTATTTAGGTAACAGACAGTCACATACTAACAATTACATGAGGCAATTAATACAAAAAGACCTATAGTTTCATAAAATGTAACAATTTTAGAAAAAATTTAAGCATATCAATGATGAATACAAAAACCAGCAATAAAATTATGTAGATATCGCACAATAACTTTGAGTTTTACTGAATTACCTGATGTTTTGACAACTATCTTAAATAATTAATTGTCACCGATTATCCAAGTGTTGTCCTGACATGTCGTTTAAGTTTAAAAGTTTCTAAGTATATTTTGTTATTATCAATCTAAAATCTCTTTTTTTCTCTTTCCAGACTACCTGAAACCACGCAAGCGGTTATCGAATGGCGGCAAGAAGTCCCCCGCTCACAAGCACGAGTGCGGTCACAGAGCGCACATTCGCCCGCCGAAGGTCGCACGGCTGGCGTCCGCGCACTTCAAACGGCCCAGCTAGGCCCAGCCGTGCAAAACGCCCAGTCAATCAGCACCCACGCTACTGCAGACAACCATCGAGCCGTTCTGGCTAACTTCAGTTCAAGTAGTGTCCTCCAACGCAGTGCGGAAAGGGAGTTTTTGAAATAATACTCTTGAAAAATTTCTTCGATGCTAAAGATACCCCTTTTAGTCTGCTATTTATGATAAAGCTCTGGCAGCTAACAAAATAAGTAAATTGATAATATGACTCCACACAGGCTGGGCGATGACAAACATTGTGCAAATTTATTTTATTTCCTAATTTATTTTGAATGTGATTGTTTTCACTTGGCGGAGAACAATTTATTTAACGTTAAGTAATTTGTAAGGTAGTTTCAAACGTTATACCAAGGTTTAAAATAAGATTTCTGGACTCCGTCTGAACGCTTTGGGTCTGCCGATTTTATTTTAACATTTCCTTTTTGTAATAGCCTATCTCCGTTGTATCACTATTCATCACAATTAGGTTTTGCTCAACGCCTCACAACTCACAACAAGCACAGACGATACCGTTTCAATTTCACGACCGCTTAAACAAACCTCTTGCAATATTTACAATATTTATAGATTTAATTATAAGATTTATGATCTCTTTTGACGCCTAGATATAATTATGACTAAGTATAGTAGTAATTAAAGCTAAGATTTCGAGATATAAATTAAGTTTTGGACCGTTTTTTTTTTCGTACGAGGTTTTAGCGCCTCTCAGTCTCGTGTCACTCCATGGTCACAAGTATGTTTAAGTAAATGCCTTAAAAATGCTAAAATGACTCGGTCGGAATAAAATTTTGGCTGCACTGTCGTTGGAGCATTTTCGACGCATTTCCGAAAACTTAGTCAAGCCAGAGTTCCCTTTTATCGTTTTCGTAAACCTCGAAGAAGATAAAAGAGATGTAAGCTCACTAAAATTATGAAGATGTTTCATTTTAAAAGATTATGTAAGAAAGTGTTTTAGCGTAGACGAAATACAAATACTCAAGTGAACGACCATTTTGTTACCTCATTCGTAACAGAATTTTGCCGATAATTTTAAAATAGTAATAAATAAGTGCGCACTGCGACGTTTTACAAGTGGATTGAGTATTTGTGTTTTAACAATATTACTCCTATTACAAATTATATTTGTTTTGTTGTTGTATTATAATGGATTATATCTTTATCAATATATTGATAATTGTTTTCTTTTTAACATTGGATATCCGAAGTAATTGAGCCATAGAAGTCCAGAGTACTGGCAACTTTCGAGTCACACCTACAAACATTTGGAATTTCACTCGCCGCGACCCTTTAATGAAAGTACAAATTATTTCACCGGTTTAGGACAAAGGGTCGCGGTCCCCAAGAAGCCGAAAAGACAAATTCATCCGCCCATTCATCACCACTCATTTCATTCGTCGTAATTTTTATTTTATTTTTTACGTAAATTTTTTGACATACACGAAGTATGATTAGTTTTGATGTACAACGATGGTTGTATCTATTGAATCAGCGCGCTCTAGCCAAAGTGTTTCGTACTAAGTAAGTACTTACCGACTACTCTCATAATGAAATTTATAATGAACTTTTTATAACGATTGCGTTATTTTTACAATGCCGTTGGTAGCGTTATGCGTGACGTCACCAAAAGTTTACTATTTGACCGTTTATAGAAAATTTTGACGTTTATTCTTTTGATTGATATGAATTATGTTTTTGTGTGGTACCCCGAACAGATATAAGACTCGCTATCTGACATTGCACAAATATATAGAAAGATATAGTTAATATCAAATTCGAAGCTGACTAGCAATTTACTACTACTAGAAAATATACGCAATATATTGCGACCAGAAAAAAAAATCACAATTAAATATTTAAAAAGTAAATAAACAGTCACGAGGATCACAAATATAAATGTAAACATAGCTGTTTGAATTGCGCAATATACAATTTAAGCTGCTATGTTTTCGACCGTATTTATTCCAGCATATAACACCTTCTGTTTGCGGTATTACACATAATTTATAAATTTTTGTTGTGTAAAAAGTAATTCTATCGGATATGTTGTGCCAAGTAGCGGCGGCGTGTGTCACCGCTGAAGTGACCCGTCGCACTCCTCTTGTTTAATTTTAATATTTTTTTTCTCTAACACCTGTGATGTATTAAATATGATCTCAGAACATTATGTACTATAATTCAATTGTCATATTTAATATTTTTTGTTTAAAAATAGTGTTGCTAAAGCGATGATAGTAACGAAAACACAGTATCCCAAGCGAATGAACGAACATCATGATGAGAAACAATTTAATACATCAGTTTTATTAATTTTGGTAAAGCAAAATAGTGTGCGCATGTAGACTATTATAAGTTTGAAGGATATTTTGACTGAGTTTGATAGTAGTTTGTATTGTAGCCGGGTGCCGTAAGGTTTCGCCGCACTGTATATTGTTGCACTGATGTGTATTTATTATAGTGCGAAATCTCCACGGATGGAAGTAAGGGATACGAAAAAAAATATTTAATATATTCGTATGTTTTTTTTAATTATTATTATATTCAGTGAAGCTTCAGAGGCAATATATACATTTATAATGTTCAAGTGAACACGAAAATAACAAAGATTAAGTAAGAACTTTATAACATTCGTTGATCGTGTTTCGTGCCCATGTAACAAGCATAGAGATAGTATGTTATTTTGTCAACAGTGAGGACGCTTGCGCCTGCGAAAGTGCTGCCACCACATTTGAATTGTTTATAAATTAATATTTATAAATATTAGCAATTATATTGCAATTATTTGTATATATTGAATTTATTTAACGATATATTTAAAAAAATGGTTTGTAAAATGTCAAGCAACCTGTATAAACCCATGTTTTAGTACTAAGGCACATATTAAGTAATACAACCTACTAAGGTATTAAAAGAAAAATGTGTTTTTGTTCATCAAAGTATCTATATCGATGTAAACTAAGTTATGGAAAGTCATGATCTTACATTATCATACTTACTTACGTAATATACTTACATGATCAAAGAAAATATTACATATTGAAAGGGCATCTGTACAATAATCAAATTAAATTTAAGAAAAGGGTGGCAGCGCTATCGCTGAGAAAACGCGTCCCTACAGCCGGACGATAAAACTGTAAATATTGGGACAAAATTGATTTAACATTTTAATAGTGTATGCGTATATTATTATTTTATGTAATGTATGAAAACTTAAATTTAGTTAAAAAAGCTTATTTCACTCGATATGTTGTTTTAATTACCAGTTACCCCATCCTGTTTTAAATTAATATGAGAGTTATTCTGCCGTAAACCTACTGTTAGCTTGTTGCAATGGTCTCTAGCCCTCTGAGTACTTTATAGTCCGTCAAAATAAATCAATTAAAACTATCGCGTTACACACACGACGTAATTGAAGACCGCGTAGTATACTATTACTTAATTTATTCTATATTTTAATTAATCTATTTTTGACAGACAAAGGTATGTTGAGGACTGTCCTTCCTCTTCCAATGAAGATAGAAAAATACCCCTTCGGCCACATTCGAAGCCAGTTTCTAAATAAGAATAATATTTCTTCTTTCGAAATTGCTTTCCATAAAAGAACAATATTTCTTGAAACTCGTTTTGAAAAAAGAATATCATTTTGTCTTTCGAAACTCAAATCAAAATCAAATCAAAGGTGTGTTCCGATATGCACTGCGAGCGCTGTAAGGTGTAACGTCAATTTAGTATGCTGCGAAGCCGTTCCTTTATAGTTAGCTATACTGGTTACTGTTTAAGACGGAACGTAGCCTAGTATACTGTTATCCATGTCATTTCTGGACGCTGTTGATCACATGATCAAAGCACTGAGAGCACCTTATTTCGAAAATGCCAGTGCTTACAGTACAAGAAATGGCGACGATTTATGACGTCATATAAATATATAGGGAAATCCCTAGGATACTGCGGCAGTATACTGTCAGTCCATAACGGAACAAATTTCTCACCAGTAAGAACACTGGACAGTGCTCGCAGTGTATTTCGGAACATACCCTAAATCTCTTTTTTTTTTCCTTCAGTTGATGGCTTCGTGCGATTAGCACATTAAAAGTAATTTTTCTTACAAGTAATACATATAAAGGATATTTTCTTTCCTATATGATGATGACGAATGATAATAGAAGTGAGAAATTATATACCCCCCAACCCCTCGAGTATCTCGGCAAGTCCTCAGGCGGACTTCTTGAGAAAATTTTAAGTGACGTTGCACTGTTTTATTTCGTGTACGTCAGCACAGCTGGGCTACAATGGAAAACGAGACTTGTTGACTATGCCAGGAATTAGTCGATAATTAGTCGAGATTAGTCGGTCTCGCGTTTAAAAGTTATAAGCGGTATTTGTGGCCCAGCTGTGCTGACGCGTCAGCGCAGCTGAGCCACCCGTATACCGAGAATGGGACCACGTAACGAATGCATAGCGAATTAGTCGATAATTAGTCGAAATTAGTCGCAAAGTAACAGAATTAGTCGGTCTCGCGTTTAAAAGTTATTCAGGGTTTTTTAGGGCTCGAAAATGGAAGGACGTAGCAAAGATGTTTGCATGGAGAATCCATAACAAAATAATTTCTTATTGTTTTCTAAAGTTTACGCGAACACTACACATTTAAATGAAACAACTTTTACGGATCTACTCGCGTTTATTTTACTTTACACATTATTTAAAATTTTTCGAATCCTTTGCAGGGTCCGTGGTCACAGGGAGATTGAGGTGTTGGTCATCTCATAATTAGTTAGTAGCTTGTATACCCTCATTTAAATTTAATCAGGTGCGTTCTGTTTTACGCAGAAAGAGCTTACAGTATCTTTTGGTCTGGCAGTATGGTGTTGGGGCTGGGATTTAATATTTTGTATGATGGGGTCCCAGCTGAAGCTGGTGGTAGACTCCTGGTCAAAACACTGTTTTCCTCAGACTAGAGAAAAACACAGATACCTATTTGATTTGCGTAGCTAAAATTTAAGTGCTTTTAGTGAGTTTTCTCCAAAAGCAGCTGACATAACTGCGCCATCTTGTGACAATTTTCTGAAACTCAACTTGTGACTCAAGCAGGGTCATATAGGTACCTACCTACTATGGTATTCAGCTAAAGAATGAAACAACTGTATCCGTTGGATACACAGACAGACTAACTGGCAGATAAGTAAAGGGCTGCTTCTTACAGGCTGATGGTATCAAAAACAATGTTCCTGTGTCTAAAATTATTAGCAAAAAGTTACAGTACATATTCAATTTGATTAAAACATTGTCTAAGTAAAAGAAAAGAGTGGCAGGGCAGTATGTTTGCAGTTCTATGCGTAACATAGCTAGTTTATGTAACTATTTGTGGAAGCAATCGACCAAAGCTGATTCTGAATCTTTGGCCTGTCGTCATTGGCGTTCATTGCATGATCTTTCCCTTACTTTTAGTGGCAAAACGTGGGCATTGCCCAGCAGGATTTTTCTAAAACCACAAGGCAACAAACTACTTTTTTTAACATCGTGTCGTCGTCGGCATCACATGGTGGAGCAATGATACCTATACGCCAAGTGGATGGCAGCTGTTGGATAAGAAAAGCCAGAGGTTAGGTATGTCTCAGTGGTATGGAGAGGCCTATTTCTAGCAGTGGTCTCCCAGACTGATAATAAACTGAGGCACAACACAACTAACCGGCCACTTATGTTTAAATACAAAATACAAAATGGAAAAATTTATCAATTCTCTTTCTTGTAATTTTTTGTATCCTATTTTTCTTGTAAAAGCTGTTTTCAATTTAGTAAACTTACTTTTCAAAATGCCATAGAATAATAGTTTTATTAATTGCTATTAAACAAATAAATAAATATTACAGGGTGGCCGGTTAATTGTGCCTCTGAGTGAACTTAGTAAGGATGTCTCTGAAGGTAAATAAAACAAAAGTGTTGGATGCTCGTATGAAAATGTTTACTGATATCACAATCAAGTCTAAACAGCTACCCGATTACCCTTCATTTCGTGTACACGGCGATTATGGATGATTTTACAAAGAATACACGATATTTACCAATTAGTACATTCAGACGCCGCAACATGGCTGACGTCGCTACCATACATCGATAATAAATCTAATACATTATTAATTTCAAATACCCAATGAAACAAGTACTATAATAATTCTGGATTACAATGCAAAAGATCTTTTTGGCGTGCTATAAAAGATTCGTAATTTCTAAACGTCTAGTGTACGATCATAACTACTTTTACGTCACACATTACCTCGGAGTGGCTAAAGTAAAAAACATCAAGTGAAGTAGAAAATTACTCGCTAGTCAGTACAATACTATTTTGATTGGAATTGTGATAAATATTATTACTAATTAATACAGGAGACATTTATGGTACCAGAAGGTGCTCTATCACGAAATGTGTCGAATCATAATTTTAAGGCGAAGGCACACTAGCGCCACCAATTGATAATTTGACAATTACTAACGGACCGGATCTTTTTTTAAACATTGCGTACGGTCAGATAACAGGAAAGCATCCATAGTATTTATTTAATAATTGTGCACTACTTTTTGTTACGTGGTTTATTCACAAAACGGGCTATCGCATTTATTCACAAACAATGGCCACTTTTGGTATTAGCGAATGAATGCAAAAACAAACCTAAAAGTAGTACACAATTAATAAATAATAGATGTTTGCCTGGTGTCGGAAGGTCCGCAATGTTTGAAAAAAAATCTAGTTTAGCAGTTATCAAATTAAATCCATTAGCGGCGCTAGTGTGCCTTACCCTTCGCCTTAAGGTAGGTACCTAAACTTGCAAATGAAAACCAAATTTAGAGTAGTGGCATCAGAGTTCGACAAAGACCTTTTTTTCCTTTAATTAATCATTAAAATTAGAGTTCAGCAACTGTGTCTTATTAAAGAATTTAATACAGATCACCTGCTTCCTAGATAACTAGTAATCCCGCAAAATTTGAATGAAAATTTATGTTATTTTTTGGTAACGAAAACTTTGTCAACACTAGAGCCTTACCCTTACCCTTTATTATTATTCAGAGAATTCTATAAAGTTAATAATAAGTTTATAAAAACAAGAACGCAAAGAAGTTATTGTCTCGAAATACATTTTGTAAATAGTTAGGCATTCAGCGGACACGAAATACAAATTTGTTGACAACTCGTCATTGTTAAACCATGCAGTTATATAGATTTTATTCTTGAGACTTTCAATAAATATGATAACTATACAAATTTTATATACATAGTTATATTATTAAAGAGTAATGTATTACACTTAGGCACATCAATTGTTATAAAATTACGATTTAATTCGAAAACGTGATCCTGTCACCGATATCATCTACGCTACCACAAATCTAATACATTCAAGTAAATATTTAGGCAGTCATTTACACAGTGAAGTTAGATGGGTAATGAAAAGGAACAAGTGTTAATTTATTAAAGAATTTTAGTTAATACAAAGGAAATGCAAATCTAAATTATTTTACAAAAACACAAATGTTGAAAAATTTTCACGATTTTATTGGAAGAGCACCTGACCCGGTATGTCAGAAGGGTGCAGGTTCAAATCCTGCTCGTGAAAAACTTTTCAACATTTGTGTTTTTGTAATTTGTTCGCAACAAAATTTGCGTTAAAAATTATTTTAACATTTCTAAATTAATTTGTATCTACGACAACATTTATTAACGATCGAAACATGATTTAAAAAAAAATGCAAAATGTTTCTCTAATAGTAAGTATTTATAATTTGAGTTACATCAAGGAAAAACTTCAAAGCGTCACGAGATCGCTGTATGTACGCTGGGAAAAAATTTGATAAATTTGTACTTTTATAATTTCCCAGGCACACAACTGCCGTTCGTTCATTATCCATAGCATGTGACTAACATTACTTATATTATGGTAATAATCATTTGTGTAGGATATAACTCTAATTTTATTTACGCTAACTTGGTCGTAATCTACTATAGGTATTTGAACTATTCTAGCATTTCTAGCACAAATGCTGCGGGATGTTCTAGAGTTAGACGCAGGAACGCGTCGCCTTGTACACAAGACAGTACTTGCTGGACGATATACAAATACAATAATGAAAATGTATTAAAGAAGACAGCAAATATTGAATAATCTGGACATTGAAATCACATTATACTTATGTAAATAATAATTTATTTGAATATTATAGAAAATGGCGCTTTCGAATTCATTATACTATACCTAAGTGCGAAGCATACATAGCAACGGTATAGCTGTCGCATATCATAAGCCAAAGAGTTTATTGTTTTTTTTTATTTTTCGCACCGATTTCCTATACCGTTGAATACTATGTTCTTCGCAATTCGCATAACTATGTTATATTGTAGACGATCCTACGCGGATAACACTACACCAATAGCTCGTATAAATCTTTGATAACGTTATACAAGTTAATTAAAAAGCCGATTATAATCTAAGTAGTTACACCCCTGATATTTTGGGAACAACAATTTGCATATTCAAAATTGTCGAAATTAGTAAAGTATTAGTACATATTATTAGTTAAATAAGTTATGTTAGCTTTCCACAAGTAACATGCAAATCGTTGTTTGTACCTTATAACGACTACAGGCCTAATCACTCTATAAGCTCTAGGTAAATATAAAATATTTCAGACATCTATTAATAGTAATAGTTGCTTTGGTGTCGAAGTATGCGATGACGGTTAAAAGGATACATCTGACAATCCAGCTGCCTCGCTTTATTTACGGACTTGGACGGCTAAACATTTGGTTACACAGTGTCAAAGAAACGCATTATTTTAATTACAAGATAAATATTTACTAAAAAAAAATCAATCACACTAATTTCTGGGGTTTTGGTAGCTCAGCGTTCACACCATTGGACCGGGGTTCGATCCCCACTGGATCTTCCTGAGAATGGTTGATTTTTTTCTATTAAAATTTGATCTTATAACTACTTAGAGCATTGTGTATGCAAATAATAAAAATATTCATTGTTTTCATTTATCACATAACTGTAGGATAAGTAGCTGTTGATTTGATATAACACTTAGAATTGACGATATACGATAGATATCAGACCTCCGAAGAATCCAAGAGGTCTTTAAACACGATAAAACTTTCATTATGTTTAAAGTATTAAAATTTACCACTTCAACATTGATACAAGCAAGATTAGAGACACACTGGACCGCACATTAATCTAAAACGTTACGTACTAATAGACAAAAATCACATTTATTTAAACAGACAGTGTAAAAATAATGTTTATAAACATTGGCCTATAAGTTAATCATTAGAATTCATTGTACTCCATCTAGTTAAAAAGCTTATTTTTATTATCACACATATTATAAGTATTTATATTACCTAAATGGTAAATATTGAACGTCGAGTATATAAAAGTTACGCTAAATAGAGCCTAAATTCAGCAGCGGAACTAACAACGATGTGAGATATCAGACTTGTATTAATGTGGGTTAAATGTTAACCTTAATTATTCCAGTAGAATATGCAATTTGTTCCCGTATCGCCTTGAGGACTGATTGCCTATCGCGATGCGCAGGCGCAGCAAACGCAGGCGTGGTCCTCAACTCCCTCTATCGTCACAGACAGGTGCTTATAGATTATGTAATGCACCGGTTTACGGTGGAGTCGATTTAAAACAACAGACACGTTGTATCCTACGACGAATGTCGGTACTCGTATATAGGTAAACTACAAACAGTAGCGATTACTTTAACACCAATAATGATAAGATCACAAAAATAATTACACCTAGATAGTTATAAGATTCGCGTGGTGGTTAATTTATTTAAGAGCTACTTACACGATGTCAGTAAAATTTGTAACGTGTCCCATACAACGATAAGTAACATGTGCATCGCTAAAATCTTAAATTGTATAAAAATCTAGTCTAACAAATTTGCCATAACATTTTACGAAGATATTATATTAATAATATGCGTGAATAAGTATTTACTAATATTATTCATATTTTATAAATAACACGTTGTTTAACACAATGTTTAAACGCATACGTACGAAATATTTTTATGAGATTCTGATGAAGTAAGATTGTTGACAATTTGCCTTTAAAATATTGGCAGGTATAAAAATTTGCTAAAATTTCACTAGAATAATTTTCAAGTACAAATCAACAGTGAATTATATTATCTTTAGTTTTAGTTTTTAGTTAGGTTATTGAATCTTCGAACTGTAACCCCGGTCACACTTCCAATACTCAAAGCACAATAACTCAAATTCTGGTGTTCTACAACATTCGAATAACTAGTTAGGTTGTGCATAAGTTAGACCGTTAAGATAATCTAATTAATATCGATTTCTACTTTACTGCTACGAAAATAAATAAATAAAAATGTTCTTAAATCTGTCGATAAGCCAATATAAATATGTAAAAATCAATAGGTACTTCCAAGTAGAAAAATTATAAAACTATATACTTCAATGGGCTTAGATTAGTATTAGGTATGTAGTTTTGTTTTCTTGTATAACAGTTTTTCTACTAAGAGTAAGTAACCTATTTCAGTTAAAATATCTTTAAATGTTGCTGCAATCTGATCAAACATAGCATGTCGTCTGCTAACTATATGTATGTATGTATGTATGTATTAATAAGCTTTGTTTATTACCCCCCAATTGTAATGATGACTTGATTTCAATGAGGCCTTTGCCCATCAGTGGGACAGTTTTAGGCTATTTACTTACTTACTACTTTGATTATTATAATTTCAAGTTGTTTCTTATTTTTTTATCAATCAGGACAACAACAACTTTAACCCATGATTACTGTAAAATTACATAATGTCCTGTAAAAAAGGCGCATTTTAATTTATATTATTTCTCGACTTAATATTCGATTTGAGGCGGGGTTTTGCATTCTTAGACAAAACATAGCTGTCTGGCAATGTGCAATCATAAATATGAATGACACATGTAAAATCAGCTATGGCATGTTAAAAATCAACCTTGAGTCTAAGAGACAAAGTTCAATATTTTAACTATTATTGTACAATTTCAGATACCAATTTTAAAGCCTGTACTTGTATTATTTCTTTGAACAGATTGTAGCATCGTCTACAGCAGTTCACTACACAGTATTATCAACACTACCATATACGGATATTTAGACACATCGATTGTAGCAAATAGATTGGTGATATTTTATAACATACAAAATTCTCCATTATTTCATCTTACTTATTTATTAAATGTACATCTATCGTCACTAATAATGGGCGAACGAAATTGTCTACTAACAGGCAAATTATAAGAATTATTATTGTCTGACACTGGGTTATTGTCAAGACAGCAGCTCAGGCGTAGTTCGCCTTTATTTGACTATAGTACACTGGGCTATGACGTCACAGGTTACTCGAGAATATGTCTATGATCTGGTTGCCTTGGATGATACTTGTTGAGAGAAAAACATTTAGGACCTTACAAATAAACAAAGAATAAGGTTCGAATAGATATTCCGTGTTTTGTTCCTGTCATTTACCTATACTTCATTTCAAATTAGAGTAAAAGAGTCAAACACCCATATTCTTTGTTTATTTGTTAAACACTGAGAATATAAAAATTAATGTAATTGCATGTTTTTTTTTCAATTCAAAAAGAATACGTAATGTGTTTTTTAAACCATAATTACTATAACAACACCACATTGAACAGTATGAGATCCATAATTAACTTAACCCTAAGCTCGGCAACGCGCGATGGCTTAACGATGTTGAAGACACGCCTACAACGCGCGCACGCAAAGGCAATCATAGCGTAGGGTTAGTCTCAACAACCTATGACATCACGGCCGCAGCTAATAGAGAATATACTATGCGATGCGTACACGTAGACAGGCCCACCAACATAACGAAGAAAAAAAACAAACTGAAAAGGAAACGGGAAAAAATAAAAGTAAAATCAAAAGGGATATCTGGATGTTTATTTACAATTTTCTCTCTAATAATAACTATTCGATTATTATTGAAGAAAAACTAAAGCCACATCAGTGCTATATACCCCGAATCCCACACATCGAATTTAAAACATGTTAATCATTGCGACTTGTTCCACACAAGCCCCTATAAGCTAAATTAAAACATAGTATACCCATCAGAGTTAGCTTTTAGCTCGTACCTGCTGGTACTTAGTTATTGTTACATGAAATCGTTAAAATTAAACGTAGCCTACTGATAGTTTCACCGACACAATTATTAAATGGATAAAATACAATAAACAGTACAATCACAGTGGAATAGAACTAATATGTGCGCGTGCGCTCGACTGTTAGCGATCCACGGCTAATGTGGACTATTTGTACATTAGAAACACTACTTACCGCTCAGGGTGCCTAGTACGATTTCTTTCACCATCGATTATGTAAAAAAATCTAGAATTTGTATGACAAAATTTAACTCACCTCGTTTGTCACCAGGAGGCGCTGCTTCAATGCCATACAAATTCTCTTTTTCATTAAAGTGATCGAATAGCAATTGAAACTCGCACTATACACACTGGGCAGGGTAGGGGAGGGTGGTTGCCGTGGAGTAGTTGACTGTTTTTGTATATCATAAATCACATATCATCATCATCAATATGTAAAGTTTCGGAATTTAGAATAAACTATTACTTTTTCATATAACATTTGGAATAAATAAAATTTGAACCTTTGATCCGGATGATGAAGGCTCCAAAATTGCAGTCTAAGTTTAATTTTAAGGCTTCAAAACTCATTAACACGACAGAGTGTATCAGCATAGCAATAAACAAAGGACAGCCAACTACCCTATTAAATAATAAGGTGAAACCACCGAATACATATACGCATAAGGGGCACAAGATGATTTCTCCAGATGCTTAGTAAAAATGCAATTTTCATAATTTCATACATGTGAACAAAAATTGTTTTATTGCAACAACCCAACATTTACAAGTCAGCACCCAAGGGTACTCGACATTCATTTTGTATTATTTATGAGTAAAATCACAGTATCACGTAAATCGCGTCGACACGGACAAATTATTACACTGTTCATTATTACGACCGAATATGCCCCAATATACACAACACTAATTAGTTAATAAAAAAAAGGACAAAATGTAACTCCTCGTACCTACACGATACTTTAAGCGGAAAAATAAAATGTCTACCAACTATACATGTAAAAATATATATAGATATGAATACAGATAGAAAATAATTGCTAACATTCCATCAGTTATTAATACACTTACAAATAAACCCCCGAAACTCCGAAAAAAAACCTTACAAATTATAAATCACTAATACGATTGGATATGCGATACGGCGTACATTGTCGGTGCGCTCGATAACTAATTGTGGGTTACGATAAATAGGAGCGTGTACAGAGATCAATCTCGTTCTAAAGCAGGTTGCGCACTTGGAAGGTGTAGCAAGTAATATATCTGATGCTTTATCAACCTATACGTGTGTACGTCGCCGTATGACTTACTCATTTGATACAATACGTGCTACCCCACCAAGTAGGTATCCTACTTAACACATGGACCGTATAGAAGTTTCGCATCAGCTTAAATTGCCCAAGTGCTAAATCAAGAGTTTTTTCACTATTCGAAATGAAATGGTTTAACAACTCCATCACTTAGCAGCGACGGTTTGATCCTATACAAAATGTAGTTAAATTTAACTCAAATCGAATCGTAAAAAAAAAGCCGCAATAGAAACAAAATGCAGCCGCGCCTAAGAAAAGTTTACACAATTGGTAGATATGCGACTCTAATAACAAAGACATAAGGTATATAATCAATGTGTAAACTTTAAAACAAAGACGTATGAACATCTGAAGGTAGCCTACACCTGCACCTAAGAATTAATGGCCTTTACAGCATAATATGGTGAATGGATGGCGAGACTCTGAAGGTCTCTTAAGCCGTAGAAACCCCAGAGTTTCTAGGGGTTGGCATCACGCAAGTAAGTCTTTACACCTTTCTAGATTCTCCGAGGCTTTTTAGCTTGCTGATAACATCAGGCAGCTTTTTCAGCATCACCGGACTTTTAACTTCTCTGAGGCGTTAGATGATTAGGAGCTGTCCGAGCTTTTACTAGTAATAGTGAATTTATATTGAAATCTCGCGATAATGCGACTCATACTGCTATTCGCTAATAGTTGCGAAAAGTGAAACGAGATCGAGTACACCGCTAGAAAGAATCGGTTACTAAGAATAACAATAATCAATACATACCAACGGCAAGATTAAAGGATCATTAATTACTTGTGTAAGAAAATGAAAGTTTTTTTTTCATAAATAAGATACAAAAAAGACTTATGTATTGTGTGTTTATAAAACTTACCCTACAAGTTACTTAAATAAATTGAAATACGTCTTTTAAATATTGTAGTTTTTAGAATTAATTTCATCGAACTAAAATAAGGATTACATAATAAACAATCCATTAAATTAATAAAATCTCTTCTTCTTCTCAGTAATTTACATTAGTATTCGAATACACATCGCTCTTACAGCGAATAAGTGTCATAGACTCAATCAAGTCTCTCTATAACTGTATAATTAGCCACGAAACTCTCTATAAGGTCCATGCCCACCGAATATTGCGCATACCAGACTGACATTAAGTAACGAAAAAAAGGAAAAACAGACTCGCAAAGAAAATGAACAAGCTCCTTAAAAACAAATTAAAAAAAATCATTGTCACTAAGCAAGTATCTTATAATAGCAGATTACCCTGATAAAATCTTAAGTAATTATCGAGATGCAAAAGTTTCGATTATTAATTTATGAATATTTAAATGAAAGTAGAGCAGATACGTCAGCGTGCACACTCGCAATATTCGGCTGTTTACGTTGACACACGATTTTTAAAAAAACAAATCATAATGCGACACAATAAAAACTACAACCGTAGTGAACTAAACATATCATTATTGTCAAGCAGCAAAGCTAGTGAACTACATAATAATCAAAATTAACATTACATAGTCTTGTCATAAAAAGATTATTTTATATTTATTTAAAAAAAAAGAAATATAGAAAGAATGTACGAGAGTAGTATTATCATCGTTATGATGAATATATTGTGAATTACTCATTTATAAATTAAAACACTTATTCCATAATCGATAATAATTATAGTAATAGTAATAATAAAATAACAAGCACGTGTGACCGCGGCACGCTATGCAAATAATCGCGGACGGCTTTAAAGCCAATATGTATAAAATGACTATAACACTTGTACGATTCAACTTATTCAATATTTATATACAGAAGCCAACGCGATGGGTGCCATAGCGTACCGACTAAGACTGACTCCCATCTGCCGCCGCTAGCGACAAGCGTGCGATACAAGCAAACATATCATATAGTATAGTATTCCGCATCCAATATTGCAGTGATCAAAATATACGTCAACAGTACCAAAAATGTTTTGTGTATGAAACTCAAAACATCAATGATTTCACATTGGTGTTGAATATGGTTGTTTCAATGACGGTTTTCAAAAATGAAATTGTGTCAAAATTGGTTTTATGTGACATTTAGCATCAGCTAGCGACAGACGAGAGCTATTTATTTCACAGCTAAAACCACGTGCCGATGTGAAACTAAAAACGTGATGATTAAAGTCGCAATTCGAACAATAAGTGAGGCCTGCCAAACGGCTGTGATTAGTTGAACTATACAAGGCAACGTCGACTCGAGGCGAGACGACATTTATAATAGAGTGTCACTAAACACTAATCAAATTAAAATAAACTTAAACGATTGTAGTCGAAAATTAATTGCATTCAATTTGTATTAAGAACATTTTTAGCGTTTATATTTTTAAATATTAATTTTCCCACTATCTAACGTGAATATACATGCATTATAGTCGTAAACTATTAGTGTGTACTAAAATGTTTATAAAATTCTTAAGATTTTTTTTAAAATTATTTTCTCCGTTTAGTTAACTTGAATCTATGCCTATACAAGTGATCCATCACCGCGCCCTACACACATAATTATCTACATAATATAAAAAACTCCAGTTAATATAATGTGAATATAGTATTAAACACAGCATAAACGTTTGTCTGCTCGTTTGCACACGGAACGCAACAAACAATAAATCTCAATACTAAAAGCATATCGCACTCTACGCACAAGTTAAATAAACATAGTAATTGACAAAATCACCGTCATATAACAACTAAAAACCCTATATAAAAACACAATCTATACGGCGCCACGCTACGTAAATGTCGAACTAAATCATAAATCAGTTCATCCGACATAAGGTCGCACTCGTTACGATTACATTCCCCATTATGATAATTTGGTACAAACACTAAAGTCTACGATAAAATATTAGTAAATGCAACCTACACACTTTGCCTTCTCGGCAAAATTATGATTAAAAACAAAGGTTAACGCGAAATTTACAATCCATATGATACAATTATAAAACAAAATGTTTATCTAGTGCCTACAGCGTACTCAGTATTAACGACAAAAAATTATAATGATAATTACCTTAAACACGATCAGTAAATACGGCGCTCTGACGGCGCCACGCTATATATAACTTACTGAACACTAAAATAAAAAGAATAAACAAATCCTATATACTGTGTTAAGTATAACATCGATGCACACTAGTGACTACCATCGGTAGATCGTGTATATTTGAAAATAATTTATAATATTATTCCAGTATACGACAATTAAGTTTGTACAGAAAAGGTCGATTTAAATATAAATACACAAGATAGCATCGTGCCGCTATCAACATTGATAAGGAACTTTATATATTACACAAACGCGCGTACAATTTTAATTAAAAATTGCAGTGTGAGAGAATTCATCGAATACACTCGGGCTCCTTGGCACCCTCCGGTCCCGGTCGCGAAGTGGGTATTTCGATTATTAAAAATTATAAATCCCATTTCGTCGTAGAGCCGTCGGGCGTCTCGTCACATAACCGACGTCAACATACTGTTGCGCAGCGCTAAACCCCGCGCATTATTTGCCACCATATACGAGTACTATTCATAATGTACATTAAAAACACTTTACGGTCGTCTTAATTAAAAACTTCGTCTTCCGGTTTTTCAGTTGAAAAGAAAAAAGTGTAAAGTAGATCTTCTGCAGGTAGACACAGAGGTCATTTTGCCATCGCTTTCAATCTTGATACTTGTAGCAATTTTCCTTTGAGTTTCACAAATACTTGCAAGTGATTTCTCAGCTAGGTCATAAAGGAAAATGTGGTACATTTAAAGTAAAACAATGTTATTAAAACACCAATACTTGTATCGTGTCTTGGATAGACGACAGTCGTGTTGTGGCACAGTACTCGTAGGTGACGCTCACTCAGTCGGTGTACCAGAGGTGCTGCTGATGCTGCGCGGGGTGAACCGGGTGAGCCGGGTGAGCGGGGTGAGCTGGGTGTGCCGGGTGAGCCGGGTGGGCCGGGTGGGCCGGGTGAGCTGGGTGCACGAGGTAGGTGGGCGAGTAAGGCTGTAGGTAGCCGGGTAGGCGCGCCCCGCTGCCGTGGTGTGCCGGCGGGGGGCCTGCGACGCCGCCTCTGTGACCATTATGATTTGCGATTAGATATATTGTACCTTAAACGCTTGGAATAAGGGTGGGCTAAACAGGCTATTTTTATACTGACTGGCTTTTACATTATTGCTTGCAAAAGTTGTAAATGAGTTCTGTATGTGATGTATAGAACTAAGAAATATTCAATTGATGTTAAAAGTTTAGACTTGTTAGAATTATATAAAATATATTATAATGTTTATTTAAAAAAAAAAGAATAACTAGGTAAGTATTACATTTTTCAATCGCATTCTAAAACCACTAAAGTTTTGTAATAATGCGACTGCATTCACATAATTAAGCTAACTTAACTAAAAACATTTAATAAGTAGCTATATAATAAAAAGTTACTAATGAGGAAATGAAAAAATTAAAATGGAAAATGTTTATTTACCAAAATTAATAGTAAGCTGTGTTACAGGAATGTACAATGGTGGGAGTCATTGTCACTAGGCTAGACCTGGCTCGTGGGGGTCAATTCTCTAAGTTTAGCAGAGTAACAATATGGTTATTCGTCACAAACAACAACTGACAGTATGATTCTGACAATAACAAATAATAAATTAATAAATTATTGAACGGTGCAATGCGCGAATGTGGAGTACATTTATGTAAGAATAAGTTAAGTGCGTCTGTGGGTCCGGGTAGCCTGGGATTTACTCGTGGGATCGGGCAGCAGTGATAAGCACCAATGCCGTCCACTACCTGATGGAAGATCAAATTAAGCCGTAACTTTTAAAATTTCTACGGAAAACAAGTAAAATGGGTAACAACATTTACGAAATATTTTTTAAGATACTTAGAAAGTAGTCTTTGGGTTAACTTAACAGTTTACTTAAACAGGCTTTTTCTTTTTCTCTATTTTTTAACCAAATTACTATAATGTTAAATACAATTATAGTCCTTTTTTTTGCTCTGCAGGTCAGTGTAGAGCTGATACGTAATGAACAATGACAATGAAAAAAAAAAAACCTAATTATCGAACGAAACTCACGTGTGATAATGGTAAGTGGGCACGTAGAGTGGCGGGGGCAAAAAGCCGGGAGACACGCCGCCGCCGGGGGACAGCACGCCGCCGCTGCTCGTCCTGCGGTGATCACAAACTGTTGTTGTAACATCTACCTTATGTTTATAGAGATAGAATAGAAAAAAGTACGAAGTATACCTAAGGTTACAAATAGTAGCAAAATTACACAAAAAATTAAAAGATTTATTATAATATTAATATGATTTTTTTTCTCTATTAATATAATTAAATAATAGAAGCAACACTTACAATGCCTACGATTTTTGAAGAATTATATGCAAAGAAAGATAACTGTGATACAGCAATAACCTGTATACGTACATACATCAACTATTATTTTTATTATAAAATTTTCTAAAAGACACACATGCTAATACAAGGATTCTAGACATATCAGATGCTACTCATAGTCTAACATTATTACATATTATTTTAAAAATCGGTTATAGTAAAGAATTTTAATATGTCGGACTCCGACAGGTGGACTAAAAGAGAAAACACAAATAATATTTGGGTGTTTTTTAAAAAAATAAAAAAAAATAAACTGTTACATGAGAAGTCAACACTTTTTACTTTGAAAGCCATAGGCGCCCATTCAATGTCAACAACTACCGTCACTAACATCCGATCATAATATTTTTACAAATGTTATGATCGGATATTACTTACTTCAAAGTAAAAAGTGTTGAATAATTTCGGCGGGCTGGTTAGAACCACGATAGCTCAATTGGAAGAGCACCTGACCCGGTATGTAAGAAGGGTGCAGGTTCAAATGCTGCTCGTGGAAATGTTTTCAACATTGTTTTTATTATTTTGCTGTTAACGAAAAAATGACACCGTTTCAAATACTGACTTGTAATGCGGATGCGGGTGGTGGTGCCACGCGTGGGCGGCGTGCTTGTGGGCGACGGGCGGCGCGCCCACGGCGCCGCCCACACCCACGCCCACGCCCACCGCCGACCCCACGCCGGAGCCCACGGTTGGCATGTACTCGCGGCAGCCACCGCTCTGTGGACAAAGTTAACACTCGTTTACAAAACTTGTCAAAGTAAAAATCCATATTTATTTAATTAATAAAGTGGTAACATTTGTGACTTTGTTTGTTTCTTTGTCAGGGGATAATCTCTGGTATAATAATAATACTCTAGGATTAGGTTTTTATAATGTTTTATTGTTTTTATACTAAAATATTGTAAAAATCTAGTTTTAAGAAAGAAAATAAATAAAGGAGATAATAATAATATTTTTTTTATTTTTATAAAACAGCAGATACAATCATTAATCTCAACTACCTACACGAGGAAGACTTGTATCGTAGGCAGTTAAACCTTCCTTTGTACAAATCAAACTGCATTCATTATGAATAAACAATATCATTAAAAGTAGGTACATTAGACGATATAGTGACAGTCTGGTTATTTTGGTGTCAGTAAAAGCGACTCGGTCATGCCATACATAATCCAACGTAAGTTAATAATCAGTAATCTCGGCTTTACACTTTTTCATATTAAGAGGGTATTAAGAATTTCATATTTTTTTATATATATGAGACCAGATAGAAACTGCTGTTGACGTTGTGCATATAAAAAAGTTATGTACGAGATAAAAATAAGATAAGTTTTATATTTTCGTAAGTCAATCTATATAGGTCTAGCGAAATAGGGTAGTCTAGAATCGGCACGCCCGATAGCTCGTCCATATCCTCGAGTATATTGTGTTAAAACAATGCAACACTCACGCTATCCCTTTTGTTGTGCTGCGCGGTCACGTACTGGTTGCACTGGTAGTCGGTCGCCTGACGCACGCTCACGCCGCTCTGCCAATAACATCATTATGATAATCTTTAATACTTCATGTTGTACAAATAAGTTACATCATTATGATAATCTTTACCGTCTATACAAATATTATAAAGAGGAAAGCTTTGTATTTTGGTATGCTGTAGTATGTTTGCAACGAATAAACTCAAAAACTACAGGACCGATTAAAAAATATTCTTTCACCGTTAGAATGCTACATTAGCGCTGAGTACCATAGGCTATATTAAAAAAAAATGATTAAAAAAAAATGTTTAAAAATAAAAATACACCCGTGCGAAGCCGGGGCGGGCCGCTAGTTGTATAATAAAAGTCTAAAACAATGTTCGTCAAATTTATTTTGATCAAGGGCCAATATAGACGACATGGGGTGGCACCTAGGGCCGCTACCCTAGCCAATATTTTTAAGAAGTAAAAAAGATTTATATCGTATGTATACAAAAAGTAACACGGGGGGGAGGGAGGGTGTACCTAGTACCTACATCAATCGTACTCAAATTCAGTTTCAAACATTATTATTCACATTACAATAGTATTGTAGGTTGTATGGTTAATCTTACCTAAAACTGCTGATGGGACTACTAAATCTACTTATCTAGTACAATCTGCTTACCGCTAGGTGGTGTGGCGGCGGGTCGGCGTGCGGCTCCCGCTTCGCTTGTGCCTCTTGTTGTGCGAGCGCGAGCAGACGCTTCTTCTGACTCTGTGGCGTTGGTTGCGCGGGCGCACGATTCGGCTGTGGTTGGTGTTGGGGCGGCTGTGAACGAACGACAATATTAGATAACCATCTATATTTAAATATGAGGAAAGACATCCTGACTCAGTCACTGATCGACTCATCAAT